>BDMV01000005.1:37427563-37525585 GCA_008326285.1 Oryza officinalis
TGGTTGCATGCTTTCATCAGTATGGTTGCAGCATGGAATTTTCCTAGCTGTTCGTCTACAACTAATATTTAGTGCTTCGTAGTAACTAGTAAATTTGAACTGTTTAGAAGAATATTCGCCAGTTTATGTTTATTTTACTGTTATTAATTTATTGAACTTGTCTGGTTCTTCTAAATGTCTACATTTTCCTGTTGCTATGATCATATTTATAAACAGTTTGTCTAAATTTATTTCTCTTAATGAAAAATAGTTAGACGAACTGAGAATGGTCTATGAAGAATTGCCTGATTTTTTGGAGCAGGTAATGAATCTTCGGACCCAAAAATTAATTTGAATCCTATATTTCATAATTTCTAATAACTCAGCTGTTTCTAGGTGTCAGCCAATGAAAAGGCCTCCTTCCCTTTCTCATTTGAATGCAGAAAAGCTCCTCTAATCGTCTATGTACACCAAATAGGTATCTTTTTCCCTCATCTGTTGCAATTTCATACTGCCTTTTTCTTATTGTGCTATTTAATTTGATATTACCTACCCTTCTATATATGATTTAAGCATGGATGTAGAACCAACCATCATCACTACCACATGAAATATACTCCCTCTGTTTTTTTATTTGACGTTGGTTACTAGTTGTCAAGTAAAAGAAAATGGAGGCAAAATCTAGTTAGGAATATGTAGCTGCTAAATAATGATGGTAATGTTCAACATGCTTTTTTTGAGAACATTTGTATTCACCACTATTTATGTATTTCATGCTTGCTGTTCCCAGGATACTTAATGTGTTTTTTCGATGAGAAGATAAGTGATGCCTTGTTGATAGGACTTCCAGATTTTGAATTTGCGGTATGCGCTGTCTTATTTTTCTTTTGGGTTTAAATTTTCAGTATGTAATAATTTCCCTTTTTATCAGTTTTCTGAGGAAGGAGAGGAGAGAAGGTTCTACTATCATACTCAAAAGACGAGAGAACTTGACAATCTTCTGGGAGATATTTACCATAAAATTCTTGGTAGTTTCATTCGTCGATTTGTTTACTTCTTTTTTTTTCTGTCTTGCTGACGATGAAGACAAAGCCATCCTAATTTCTTCGAATGAATGTTGTGTGAACTTCTTTTTGGTAGTTTTAGGGTACTTTACCAGTTTACCTTCAATGTTACAGTCCGTGAATAAAAAAGCAGCTAGTACTTTACCTACAAACAGATCCTGTCATACTCCAGTTACACCCAAAATGTTAATTGCAAAAAGATTTTTAGAATTACTTCTATATCCATGTAATCACCATATGTTCCATAACTAGGTGTACTTTAAGAGGTAGATTATACAGTTTTTATCAAAGTTTAGTTGGCTTTTCTCTTTTGTGCTCTATGGACTGCTTCAGTTTGGTTGATATGTCATCAATCTCAAATGACCTTTTCGATGATATTAATGCTTCATGAAATATTAGTTACTTATCCTAAATCATAATGTAGAATTTCTTATAAAACACTCCCAAGTATTTCGTCACTATAGATGCAATTGATTTTTGACTAACGTGGTCATATTGATACAGACATGGAGAGAGCAATTATAAGGGATTTAGTGTGTCGTGTTTGCCAGTTTATACCTCAACTGACGGAAGCAGTAAACTTTGCAGCAGAACTTGATTGGTATGCATGCAATTATTGTGCATATAGTGGTATTGTTCAACTTAGTTACTGCATGCTTATCTAATGTGTTCTCCTTATTACTGTTACACCAGTATATTATCGTTGGCAATTGTTGCTCGCCAAAACAATTATGTGAGGCCCATCTTAACTGAGGATTCCATACTTGAGATACAAAATGGCAGGTTAGTATTTATACAGAGACTCTCATGTTACATCTTTGATGGATATGACTAACAGTGTATGGTTTAGATATTTTATGTAAAAGTTCGTAAATTTACTCCAGAGTCAATTTTAGACATGCTTTGCAGGAAATGACTGTTGATACCTTCGTTCCAAATGACACTAAAATCCGCAGTTCTGGTAATTAGTTCTCGTGAAATGTATACCACTAAGTTTACATTGTAATAGTTTTGAATTTTCTAACTTCATACTATTTTTATACTAGGACGAATCAACATAATAACTGGACCTAACTACTCCGGAAAAAGCATTTACATCAAGCAGGTAATTTTGATATTGTGCATATTTCCTGCTGAAACGTAAACCAGTGAATTGCAGAACAAAGATCTAACTATGTTGGACATTTGCTTTCAAGGTGGCTTTGGTGGTTTTTCTTGCTCATATTGGAAGCTTTGTTCCTGCTGATTCTGCCATTGTTGGATTGACAGATAGGTCTGTCTATCACTTAAAAGCACACAGTCTGTATGTTGCATATGGCCTATGCTACTAACTAGAAACTAGGAAACAATTGATGTACTATTATTTGACCAGATGCCAATATGTATCGATTTATCGAGTATGCGAAACAATGTATTAGAATCAAACATTATCTGTTATTAATTCATAATAATAGATAATACTAGACTAACACATGGCATCCTTGACATTGCTAATAATGCTTTGCAGGATTTTCTGTGCGACGGGCAGCAAATCCATGACAACTGAACAGTCAACTTTTATGATTGATTTACATCAAGTTGGAACAATGCTCAGGTAGCAGTTAACACGGTAATCTCAACCTAAGGTTTGTTACCTCATGATATTGAACATGCAGCTGAGTAAATTTTCCAGGCATGCAACATCGAGATCCCTGTGCTTATTGGATGAATTTGGAAAAGGCACTCTAACAGAAGGCAAGACTACGCATAATTTTAAATTCACTGCCTCCCCCCTTCTAATTCCATCATCACTCTTAACAGTTGGGGCTTTTCTTTTCTGATCCTTTCTAGATGGTATTGGTCTGCTTGGAGGAACCATCAGTCATTTTACAAACTATGATTGTCCTCCAAAGGTTAGGTGGCTAGCTTGGAAAAATGTTGGTACTGAGTATGAATGTGCTATTTTTCTCCATACTTCAATACAAATAATACACAGTTCTCCTGCATATTCTCGAAAAATAAGTATGAATGTACTAGGGTTGCCTGCCTGATTCATGCATTATTAAACCTTTTCGTTGAGACTACTATTATTTAAACTCAAGCGGATATGTATAAATCCAAGTAGTGTTTGACTAGTATATTATAACTAGATAGACTATAGGGTTGTTCAAAGCAAACTACTCAACCACTTATACCCTTCAATGGTTATTTTGCTTGATACTTCTACAAATAGCAATCAACTTGACATCACCTTCTCCAGACGAGGGAATGTGGTTTTACATCCGACCTGCATCCTATATAAAAAATTCCTTGTGTGATGATATTATGTTTTATTGAGTAAAAGCAACAGTTATTGGCTCATTGCTCTTCTACATCTCATAAATAGCTTACTCAAACTTGGATATACAATAAGCCAATTCTATTCAATAGTGCTACAAGAACTGACAATTTGCCATTTTAACATTTACCAGTGTATTATGTTTGCAGGTCCTTTTGTCAACACATCTGACAGAGATCTTCACAGAAAACTACCTGCTGCAGGTAGCAAATATCTAGTTATTACTGTGTAAAAACAATTAATTTTCTTTTTTGTTGGATCTTTTTTTTATCCTGTTCATAATAATTTTTTTACATGGAAATCTGCAGTCTGAACATATCAAATGTTATACCATGAGTGTTCTGAATCCTGATGAACAAACAGACAACGAAGATGTCATATTCCTTTATCGGTAAGTGGATATGGAAGCTGCTATGTTTTTCTCATTCCCATTATGTCATGTTTTGTACTAATTTCTCTCTTAAATTCTAATGCAAACGTTGAAGACTTGTACCTGGGCAAGCGCTCTTGAGCTTTGGTAAGCTTATGTACTACATTTATACACATGTACTCCATCTTTTCAAGTCAAATGCAACTAAAATTGCTCTTATTGCAGGACTACACTGTGCACAGCTTGCTGGTATGTACAGAACAAACTGCGGTTAGCTGACATTATGATAACAGATTCTCTGTTTCCAAGGCAGACATTAAACTGCTGAAATATTAAGTTGATATAGTTACTGTCATTATAATTCAGTAATTGACATGTTACAGTAAGATTGGTATCATTTTACTAAAAGTTCCATCTGTAACATAGAACGTGGATGGTTCTAGGAGATATATAGTGAAACTAGATGCCTTTTACAGGTGTTCCGAGTGAAGTTGTTCAGAGAGCTGTTACTGTTTTGGGGGACATCCACTCAAAGAGACCTATAAGGCGCATGGTCTGGGAGAAGTTAGCCGCAAAGGACCAACAATTCCAGGTTATTATCTGATGCTTTTAATTGCAATATAGGTACGGGAATCTGAAAGTGATCTATTCTGTGTGATGAATTTCAGGATGCAGTGACTAAACTGCTGGCTTTCGACCCACACAAAGGTGATCTGGTCAACTTCTTCCAGGAAGTTTTTCCCTCCTAGCTGTAGACCAGGCTGCCTTGAGAGGTAAAAGAGTTGCTTTAAACATGGAACTGGCAGATCATGCGCGGCCTGCTCCTGAAACCTACAAAACAAATGCTGAACCTCACTTGATCAGTGGCATTGTGACATTGTTTTCATATTTGCTTGGCAATCAGAAATCAATTTGCCTCTTTTCTGTTTGGATGAGACTTGTCGTCGCCATTAAACGAATCAAATTCCACTAATATTCTGTCCTTTCGTAACTCCTGTGTTTCATCTGGGGTTGCACTAGAGGCTACAATCCCCACATTGCACATGACATGATGTAAGAAGGCAAAGGTTGTAGCGTAACTGCTTATACTAGGAGTACCTTTTTTGTGCACCGTGCTATCTTACTCCAGTAATGGTGATACACTGGGACATCTTACGACGTGCTGCCTTCAAGGCTGCAAAGCAGTTCTTCAACTTGGATATTGTGGTTGAGAGATTCGTGCTTAGTTGATACTACCATGTCTTCCCGAGGCTTGTGCTGGCCCTGATTTTGACTTTGTTCACTTTATAGTCATTTTGAACATTTCCATATTTTCATAATACCAAAATTTGGTGAGTTAACAATCTAAACATAATATTACCAACACAGATTTACCAAATTTTGGTAATTCCGATACCTAATCTCAAAACTCCTACTAAAAGTGAGAAAAACTTTAAATCAAATACTACCCAACCTTACCTTATCATATGGTAAGGTTTTTTTTTTTTTACAAAGTGAACAATCCCTTTGTTAGTTTAGCGTTCTGTTTCAGGAAGTTTAAGATTATGATAATCTTTTGATTGGTAGCCTTGGTTTTTTTAGTTTATTTTCTATATTATAATTACAGTTTCTTATAATCTGTTTGAAAAACTAAAGATTTTTGAGAAACTAAATATTTTATGAGAAACTGTAACCGCATAGAAACTCTTCTCCCCAAATATACCCTAGGTCAACCAGGTGCAAGCGGCCTGACATCAGCTATATTCTTCTTGCCCATTCTCTGCCGTTGGATCTACATCTTGAGGCCGAGGAAAAAAAATGACAGAGACAAAAAATAAACTGTCGGTCATGTCTCACGTGATGAATATCCTAGTACAGTAGTACTATACACTTCTTTTGTGGGTCCTAGTACTATACTAGTTGTACTACTAGAAGAAAAAGAAAGGGGAAATACTCCATCTCTATAGGTCGGCAGGAATCCAGAGGCCCAAGAGCCGTGTACAAAATGGGCATGTATAATTAGCGTCTCTCGCGTTGGCGGTTTGCCTGATTATACGTTTTCCCCTCTATATAAGCAACCCCGCCGGGGTGGCCGGAGGCGTCGGTACAACGCGGCTCCTGGTCAAGTCTTATCTGCCTTCCTCCTCTCACCTTCCACCTCGCGTGCGCTCCACCACCCAAAAAAAGGACAGGTACCCTTTCCTCTCTTCCTAATCAGGTGCATGCATGTCTCAGATTTGGGGATCTCTGGGTGTTCGGTCGCATCTGGTCATGAATTTTCGATCGGTTCGATGGTCGTTGGTCCCCGTGAAGAAACGGATCTCGTTGTTTCGGAGTTGTTGCGGGGTGTGGAGGTTTTGGGCGAACGGATTTGGTGCGATTTGCTTTGATTCGGGGTGTTCGGGGCGTCGGAGGAGGCGTAGATGGGTTGGATGTGTTCGTTTGGGGTGATGGATGGTTTGATTTGGGGGGATTTGGGGAGTCTCATGGTTAATTTCGCGATTTTGGGGTGGGGTGGAAACCCTAATACGATCTGATTCCTTCTTCCTTGCTTTGGGGAATTCATGAACAACCTTGAGATGGTTAGATATAGTGATCCGTTCACTGGGGTTTCGTATTATTATTATTTATCATGTTGCCTTTTGCAGCGTATGGGTGCGATTTGGGGGAATCGCGACCTTGAAAATCTATCGCCCTGCCCAGAAATTGGGGGAACTCTCATGTTTGGTGGTTGATTTATTAGCAGGAAGGTATGGGCATCGAAGGGAATAAGCCACGTATGAGAACGATTTGGTGGGAATCATGACCTTGGATTCATCGCCCCTTCCCTCCCAGAAATTGGGGGAACTCCATGTGTAGGGGTTGATCTATTAGCACCGGGGAATACGATGAACATGCTTTAGGCTGTGCACTTTTCTGCTACAGAAAATTTTATGTTGGGGGGCTTGCTGGATATTGTTCTGTGCTAGATGCAATTTAATTTCTTCATTGTGCCCCGGGATAGCATGTGATTGATGCGAGTGTTTTGTGCAGGTTCCACATAAAGACCAACGAGTAAAAGCTTGATCTGTCCGGTGCCAACCAATCAACAAACAAGTTTCATGTCTGATCTCGACGTTCAGCTTCCATCTGCCTTCGGTACGCTTCAGTTCACCTATGCTACCTCCTGAATGAACCAAACTTTGTATAGTTTGATCACTTCTTGTTTCGTTGTAATACAAACTAATGGGCTTCTAGCCTGTCAACGTTGGATTAATGAATTATGAATTAAATTACCAAAATGTGCGCATGGCGAAGAGTTTAATGTTTATTGTAAAATGATCCAACAGCGTACATAGCATATGTGATGAGCTGTATTGAAATTCATATCTGTTCTCTGGTGATATCCAATCTGTATTCTGATGATGTTGCATTGTTTTGATAGATCCGTTTGCTGAGGTGATATCCAATCTGTTTTCTGATGATGTTGCATTGTTTTGATAGATCCGTTTGCTGAGGCAAATGCTGAGGACTCCGGCGCTGGCCCTGGAGCAAAGGATTATGTGCATGTGCGCATCCAGCAGCGCAACGGCAGAAAGAGTCTAACTACTGTTCAGGGCTTGAAGAAGGAGTACAGTTACAACAAGATCCTCAAGGATCTGAAAAAGGAATTCTGCTGCAATGGTACTGTAGTCCAAGATCCAGAGCTTGGCCAGGTATGATGCACTTCACCATGCTTAACAGGTTCTCAATTTTCTGCTGTGAGGATACGCTGCTAAGGTAAATTTATTGTTGCAGGTCATTCAGCTTCAAGGTGATCAGCGTAAGAATGTTGCCACTTTCCTAGTTCAGGTATTGAGAATTATCAGAGTAGAGTTATGACGTCTCAAGAGATGAATACTGTTGAGTTGACCTATTTATATTCTGAATCTGATTTTATCTCTTTTTGCTAGGCTGGGATTGCTAAGAAGGACAACATCAAGATCCACGGTTTCTAAGCTGCCTATAGATGCTCGTGTGCTTTATATCGTGTGCTACCAGATATTGGGAAGCTCTGAAGCTACCAGTTACTGTTCTCTATATTTGAAGTCATAAGACTATTTGTTGCTGCTAAAGCGATTCTTGCTTGATGCAAGTTGTGTTGTCACCTCATAATGCACTACCAGCATATTATGAGTATGGTTTGTCTGGGATATTGTCAATCTAATAGAAGTACTTGCTATTTGACTATACATCTGGTCATGTGGTTCTCTTCCAACATGTTGGCTACCTGTTGATCTGTCATATTGCAACCTCTGGCGCCACTTTGAATTCCTTGTGGGGTTGTAGTATTTTTTTCTTTTTCGTGACAATTGAACATAGGATATACTACAATATTAGTTGTGCCGTTGTGCGTCTTGTCCCGCCGGTATTGCCAGGAGAGGGCAATTTCTAACACGGATCCTATAGCTTGGAAACAATGTCGATGTGATGTGAAGATTGTTGTTTTTCCCCCCCTTTCAGTTCCCAGGTGAAGAGTGCTTTTGCTTGCGATTTTGTTCTTGTAATTATACAATACGCAGTGGCATAGGTGGAAAGCTTACTTTTGCTGGCTATGCAAGTACCAGAACAAGCAGCTGTTGCAGAGTAGGACTACGCAATGCTATGCAAGTACCAGAGCCAAGCAGACCGATAGTGACGAGGATTGCAGGCAGCAAAGACGGCGTAGACTTTGAGCGTCAAACCGGCGACTCAGCTCAGCTCTGCTCGTTCGCCACGCCTGGCCATCACGCAAACGGAGGTTGCTAATTTGCTCTGACGCGCGAGATTTTAAATTTTGAGTAAATTTCAATTCAAATTTGAAAACTTTCAACTCGAATCTTGAAACTTTTAACTCAAATTTAAAAACTTTCAACTCAAATTTTGAAAACTTTTAACTTGATTTTGAAAACTTTCAACTTGAAATTTAAACTTTCAACTCGAATTTTAAAAACTTTTGACTCAAATTTAAAAATTTTAACTAAATTATATTTTATGTATTGTTTTTTAAAAAAATAATGGTAATCACTGTTATTAGAGATAAGTACTGTCATTAACGATAATAGCTCGAGCTTCGTGGTGGGGCGTGGCTGCGCCGCCCGTGCGACCTATGCGTCCGGCGCGTACGAGCGAACTATGAGCATCCCACACAAACGCCCTCTTAGCAATGGATGAAGATATTTAACTATTTGTTACAAAGGACAATTAAGAATTTTATTAAATATATAAGGATTCACATGTCATAAATTATGAGTGACAAATATTTAATTATTATATTTTAAAAATGATAAAAAGTTAAATGCCCTACAGAGGACGTCATGAGCAGCACGGCTATGAGAGTTGTTTCACGCATTCTTCGTGCCGTTCCCGGAGGCGACATCGCTCGCAAGCGTGGCGGACCAGACCATCTTACGCATCATTGTTGTTGAGCAAGTGTAAACCTCCTGGGGTCCTCCTGCCCAAGTTGCCACCCGAAGGCTATCAATTCCTTCCGGTGGGAGCTTACGGAGACTACCGAGAGTGATGATGAGCACCCCTGCGACCACGTCCATCATGCAAATTGATCGGTTTGGTTCACCTGACATATACCAGGAGTATAATATACCATGCATATAGTATATGTGTATCGCATGAGAGGTGTAGCCCAAGAAGCTAGTAGTAATAAACATGGTTGAATAATGCATTGCTTGAAAATTACTAGTTTTACATTTGATTACATAGAGCACATGGTTCTTCTAAACAAGCTAAATGTACTATCGGAACATCAATTAGTTACAGCCACTGATAGCACCCGTTTGACGATCAGTGCTGCAACACTTCCTCCTCTACCATATACACCCGGTAAGGTGCCTGCCTGCTCCAGATGAGGATACACCCTCCATCAGGCGTGGAAATGTTCTCCTTCTCAGCTACTGAACACATGAGATTGCTTGATTCGGAAATGCTTATATCTTCTGCTTCAGTGCCTGACGCAGCTGGACCTTATGCCCGTCGAGCTTCGCCTCCAGAAGTTTGGACTTGAGGTTATGCGTGTTCTGCTTCTGTGCGCCTCGGGGCCACTCTATGCATCCTTTCATGGCACGAACCACATGAGGGTTTAGCAGGTCTGGACTCCATTCTCCGACGCTTGGTGAAACCGTGCACACTTCTCCATTTTTCAAGCTAGGAGAAAGAGCGGCATTTGACATTCTACCACTTGAGAGCCTGCCATTCAGTAACTCGGATCCCGTCTTCTTATGGCCATCACCGTTCGACGACCGCCAGAGTCTGCCAAAAGAAGACCCCTTCTTCCGGTACTTCTCTGCTGTTGTTGAACAGACTTCACTGATCTCGCTGTTTGACCTGCCGTTTTCGTAATTGTCATCCCAATCCGTTCCACTCACTGATGCATCATTTCCACCACAAAACCCATTTACCGATGGTTCGCTTCCATCTGGTGAATTGCTAGAGCCCTGCTCATCAACATGGCTGACAGTCTCCCATCCACTATCATCTTCCTCCTCATTTCTATCACACGGTTGATTGGAATATTTGTTCAATGGTTTTTCCAAGAAGATGTCTGTTTCCGGACTAACCGTATGGATCTTTGTTGCATGCCTCTTGGGGGTACCTCCATTGCACTGCCCAATCTCCTTCTCGTTAGCATCATCCCTCTCTCTGAGTTCCTCAAACACCGCAAAAATGTCCTCTGAAGGAGGTGGTGGTTTGTAAGAGAATTCCTTGATGTCATGAAACTTCATGGAGCAAATTGCTTCCCTGATCCTTTCTCCATCTCTTAGTGTTTCTTTGTTTACACCATTGCCTTGGTGGAAACTGAGGAAAGCCTCAAGGTCAGACTGAAGCTTGCTTAGCTGCGAATACTTGCTGTCCAGTGTCAGCTTTGCATCAACAAGCTTCATCTGTACCCTCTCTTCACGCCAAACCTCTGCCATCTGCAACATCTTCTTTTCTTCCTCCACCTCATCTCTCATCTTCATTGATTCACTCTTCAGGGCCTCAACCTCGGCTTTGTCTTCCGCAATCTCCTTCGCTAATTCATCACAGACCTCCTCCATTAACTCCCTAGCCTTCCTTTCCTTTTCATAATCTTGCAAATATCGCTTCGCTGCTGATTTCAACTCAGATAGCTCACTGACCAACTTAGAATTCATGATTTCTGCCCTTTGACGATTCTTCCTCTCCCGATTCAGTTCCTCTTTAACAGCATCCAAGATGTTTCGAACCTTATCATTCTCCTTGCTCCTCCAGGATGCTTTTTCCTCAGCAAGGTTCCTCACCAGGTGATCAAGCTTCTTCTTTGCAGATCTATTCTCAGCTTCAAGCTCATGGATCCGGTTGTGGGCCTGCAAAAGCTCTGCCTTTAGCGCAGAGATTTCTGCATCGGCAGCCACCGGATAACGGTCGCATAAATCGCCATCAGCACCCCTCAAGTTTTTCAGGCCCCGACAGTCCCACTTTGTTGCCACCTCCATTTCAATTCGAGGTGATGGAGAGTAAGCTCCCACCTAATAATGGTTCACAAGCATTTCATTAATCAAACCAAACAGCATGGAAGGTGACAAATTGTACTGATTCACGAACAAATAATACCTCATGAATGGTGTCGTTGCCAAGAGGTTTACTTCCTGTCCTACCTTCAAGGAGCGCTTTATAATAATTACAACGATCAGGCGTATGCGGTTGCTTTGGGCTAGGCTGCAAAAATTTGTTATATCTTTTAGTTCACCAACAACAATTGAAACTAGAGAACAATGAAAATCGTATGCAAAATGATGTAAAGCTTGTCCAAAACTCTCCAATTGAAGGATTGCATTGCACAATAACATTAGATGCAGCTAATATCTGGGGACCACATGGATTGCGTCCTATGTCCTAACAACAGCTATGTAGATAACATATCGAATATACGGATATCACATCTTCTGCCCCAAATTGATGGAGAAGCAGCCAAATTGAAGTAATCTGGAAACGATTAGGATCACTAATTGGAACGATGCAGAAAACGAACTCACAAAAATCCAGCATGATACTACCGTGCAAGCCAACTGTTTTAGACAGATCTGTAGAGATGGACACTGCCATTCCCCCTAAAACCATAATGTCCGAGCCAAAATAATGCATGATTTACTAAAGATTCCAACCTAATAAGCAAAAAAGGCTGAAAAATGCTATCCTGAAGTCCCAAATTAAGGCAAACTGTGAGTTCTAGCTTCAAAATGGATGCAAGATGCTAGATTTCCAGCTCTGGTTTTCATCATTAACATGAGGTCCCTTGAATTTGTGGCGCAATGCCGTTGAAGTTTCCACTCTTTAGGGGAGATAGCGACATATTGCGCAAAAAAGCTCGCATCCAAAACACTCGATCCACTCCGTGGATGCGCGAGTGTTTGCATAGCTTTCAGAAGAATCAGCTCAAAACTTTTAGAAAAGCTCCAAATTTGCAACATTCCAAAGAACAACAAAAGAACAAGTATGACAAAGCATCAGGCCACTCGATTCCCAACTACTCAACAGCGACTCTGCAAAATTACAAGTTTGAGCTGCGGAAAATGTACAAGGAAAGGAGAGCAAAGGCGGCGACATTATCGCAGATTCCAACAGAGCGCGGCCGAATCAGAACCCTAGAACGCATCAAGGGCTACGCAAACACAAGAAAAGATCCACACGGATCTGAAAGACAAAGCCTACCTCGAACCGTCGGCGCGGCGGCTCCCTGGACTCCGTGGGCGGCGGCGCCTGCGGCGGATGCACGCGCCACAGAGCCGCCGCGATCTTCCTCACCGACGCGGCCGCTCCGGCACCGCACGGCGCGACGGCGTCCCGCCGCGGGCCGCGGGCCACCGCAGCGGCGGGGTGTCCGGGGGCGGGGCTGCCGGCGCCGCCGCGCGGCGTGCGGAGGCGAGGGAGGGGCTCTGGACGCGCAGCCGGCCGCGGCCACGGCGCGGCGTCCGGAGGCGGGAGCCCGGCGCCTGGCGCGGCGTTGAGGCGGCAGGGTCGGGGGACCTCGCCGGCGCCGGGCGGCGTGGGCGGGGGCGCGCCATCACCGGGCGCGCGGGTCACTGGGCGGCGGCGGCGGCGGCGGCGGGACGGCGAGACGGCGGCGAGGGCAGTGGCATTCCCGTGAATAGCGCGCGGAGCGAGATCTAGCAGCAGGCAGCGCTGGTACCCACTACCCAGTAGTGGTTTTGATACGGGCAGTAGCCCAGTACTCTAGTGTAGCTGTAGGCCTGTGAGGAGGCTAAAGAACATGCATGGGAAAGGGAAAAGTGAAAAGGAGCTGGAATTATTTGGGTTTCTCAAGTTGCAAGTATCTTGATTGTACTACTTATTTATTGTTATTATGATTTTTAGGATGTGAGTCAAATTAGCCTTGTTTGAGTTATAGATAAGGAAAATGTTTATTTTTGACAAGACTATCGGATGTCTGATCTAAGCTTAAAAATCGATCTTAAAATGTTTTTGTTGATCATGGGTAAGCAATCGAGTTATACATTATGAATCAAAAAGTTTCCTTCACTGTAACATTGAATAAAAGATATGTGAGAAAATAACGTGCAACAAAGCAACATTGTAAATAAATAGATAGGGATGAAAACAGAACAGGTATTTTCACCCACCCTACCGACTTGAGGCTCATGGGAGGAACATAGTAGAGAGAAACATGGACACACGTACTGTCCAAATTCAAATCTGAATATGTTAAAAAGTATGGTTTAGGATATACGAAGGATTGTATCCGCATGTATGTCACATGTTATCAAAGATATAACAAAATATGCTGTGTATCCACTTATAAACATGATAAAAAATTAATTAATCACTATTTTATAAACTACCAAGCAATGCTATACATTTTTTCGTGATGTACTTTTAACACTATAATTGTCTCCCTAAGTTTAATTTCTATGGGGTGCCCCTCTCTCTTTCTTTCTCTCTCTCTATCTATATATATATATATATATATTCGTTCCTGAATTCGATTCTAAGAAAAATATGGATAGGATATGAGATAAGTGATAAGATATCCGACACAATCCATTCCATGCTCTATGACTCCGGAGGAAAATACGAGATAAGATATGAAAATGGTGATCCGATCGTACTCGATATGATATCTTGATAAGTGGAGTGCAACACTAACTGAAACATTTTGTCCCATGTATGGAACATGAGTTCCAAATACTTAAAATAATTTTAAGTTCAACAGTTTAAAAAGGTGAAATAGTTAAAAAAAATTCCCTCGTGCATAAAAATTAATGATTAAAACATATGCATTTCTTTCATCAAATACTTACAATTAAAAATACAATAGTATGAGATCTTGTTTTAAAAAATACAATAGTAATAGTGCCAACTAACCTCTACTGGTTGTAATGGTGAGTTTTTAACCTTTTAAAATTTGTCCCAACTCCCAAGGTATTCCAGCAACTTCTCTATCTATTTTCTTATCTTAATCAATCATAACTATCTTTTTTTAACTTAATTTATTTTCTCATCTCAATGAATTACAACCATTTCCCTCTAAACTTCATCTCTGTAAAAAACTCTAAAATTATTTACATTTCAGGACGGATGGATTAATTCATATAATGGACATGAAATTTCATTTACTAAATTTGGTTCACAAAATAAAAGAATAAAAAATCTTAATTGAACACGGAAAAGTGTCATTTTCTATGGTGTCACCAGAGAACGACTATTTTACTTTCTGACACTATTGGCTGTCGGTTCCCTCTGTGTGTATTGATCGAACTAAACCTGTGACTTAGCCGAGCTTTGCACTTGTTCAATTTTACTTTCTTTGATGGAGTAAAGGGAGAAACCAACCCAAAATCATTTCTACAATGGTAGTACCCCTTGTACAATCAACTAATATGCTGTAGACCTAACTGCCCCTTGACCAAAGAAATGTATCGGCAAAATATCATCACTTCGAAACCTGTCTTCCTCCGCCTCTTTTGAGGTCTGTTAATTTTCTCTTTAATTGACATACATGGAATTCACTGGACAAAAACGCTGGTAAGGCAGTAATGGATCCGCGGTGCATGCATGAAGCGATCGATTTCGTCGTAATTCTCATCCAGCGTCGATGAACCACACATGAAAAATTTTCATCCTTAATTACATCGCATAATTAAGCTTGTTACGGCACGTCATAGCTGGGGACACTTGAGCGTGCCAGCTCGTCGAACAAGCCGGTGTTGGGCGCAGCAGGACGTGCTGCCCACGTTCGCGTCGCAGCACATGCGCCCGTGTCCTGTCAAACTGCCAAGTTCCATATGACACACTTCAACCAGTTAGTACTAGTAGTACTACATCAAATGGCAGCCAATACTACTACTCCTTAACTAGGAGTATGTCATGGTGAAATCGCACGTGCCACGGGACAGAGAACTGTGCCTGTACTGCATATGCATTGCCGTTCGTTCATTCCTTTCGTTCTCCTGTAGCAAAATCATGAGCTCGTTGTAGGTAGCAAACGTGTTGATTAATCATCACGAGGAGTAATTAACCCAAGATCAAGCTCAAGATGGGTTAAGCTCCAACTAACAACACCGTTGGTGGATCACGGAGTTCGTGGCGTGTCCCTTTAGTACCGGGGTGAAGAGCTAGCTTAGCTAGAGCTGGCCCGTCACATGAAAGTGGTCATCAGGACGCCGCCGGGCGCCGTGTGTGGTGGGCTAGCTGCTAGCTCTGCGTAAATGCCGACGCGTGCATCGTGGTAGGATAGCTCGTACCACTGGTCCAAGAGACCGACCAAAATCGTGGCTCGATTCTGCCGTGGATTTCATGCATCCAACCAACCCCTTGAGGCCTTGACTCGAAGGCGCAACGCGGCGTGCAGACGTGCAGTGCAGGAGGGGCATGCGGACTGGGCGCGCACAGGCATAGGGCGGGGAACATGGCGCCGCGGCGTCCGGTTCCGCGGGGCGGGGCGGAATTGCTTGCGTTGCGCCATGGTGGGGGTTGGGGACGCCGCTTGGCTGTTTGTGCATGTGTGTTATTCGTGAGTAAAACTTTTACTCGTGAATATTTTTTTATTTTTTTTTTGTCTAATAATAGTTTTCAGTTTTTTACTACATATATGATTTCCATCATATTTTTTCCCCTTATCACTATGCCGGCCTCCCGATAGAGCCAACCCACTGCCCCTCTATAATTTCTTGGAAAAATATGTATTGAAAATCACGCATATATATGTAAAAACTTAAAAACTATCATAGAATAAAAAAAAAGTATAAGATTTATTTACGTCACCATGAGTAAAACTATTACTTTCGATAAAACTTTTGCAATTTGAGAACCAGATGTTTTACTTGTATGATATAAACAAATATTATACGTCTATTTTAAATTCTATGTTAGTTTTTAGGTTTGCAATTATATATATGTGTGTGTAAGGGGTTTACACGACATATTCTCTCAAGTTCTCGTGTCAAGAACTAATGCTAATCTGAAATGGCTATTTCTGATTGTGTTGTATAAATTACAGAGGTTTTCGTACAGTTGAGCATATAAGGAATAGATGAAATAGTGCATGTACTACTACATAACTCTTTCTGATTGGACTATAGATTACAAAGATTTTCATACAGTTGAGCTTAAATAGAGAATGGTGCGTGTTATGTATACTTCTGTTTGGAACGTAGCAACTTCCATTGATGGGAGTTTTTAAGAGCCCGAAGGTGTGACCGATTGATTTGCGCAAGTTTTTGTTTATCTACTGTTTCAGTATCTACTCCCTCCAATTCATATTTTGGATTTTTTTTGCGCACACACTCGTCTCTATGAATGCACATGCTCATACGTGCACCTTCAAAAGACTGGACCAATATATCATAAGATTGACAAAATCACCGTGAGCAAAAATTCTTCATACAATTGAGCTTAGACAATAGTGCATGTTATGTACACTTCTGTTTGGAACATATAGCAATTTCATTGATAGGAGTTTTCAAGAAGCCGAAGAAGTGACTAATTGATTTGCTCAAGTTCTGTTTATCTACTAACTATCGATAGGTATATTGTCTATTACTGAAAAATACTTAGCCTAAATACGAGGACATGTGTTAAGTTTAGAACTTTAACCCGGATGGATAAGCACAAGAAAACTAACCAGTTGTAATTCATTTCAGACGTAGGACCTTAAGACGCCTGTACCCTAGTTTTCTCTCTGTCCCATGTATAACCTAATTGGTTTAATGCTGTCATTTTATACACTTCAATATGTACTTATATTGCAGGGTACTTCCTCAGTCCCAAAATATAAGACATCCTTATTTTTAGAAAAGTCAATCTTAGTATTTTTTAACTATTAAGTAAATTGAAAAATATATGCTTAGTGTCATGCATGTCATAGGTTTGTATCTGAAAATACTTTCATATGATACTAACTTTGTAGTCATTGATGATATATTATGAAATAATTAATGGTCAAAATATGATATTTGGTCATTGTGTAAAAAACTTATACATCCTATAATTTAGGACAGAAGGAGTATTGTTTATGACTATATGCTTGGTAAAACCTTGATGTTTAAATTAGTCTTGATGTTTTCAATCTATATAAATAATGACAAAAAAATATAAAAAATATTGAGAGGTAAGTTATAATGCATTATCAAAATTTTAGTGCAAAATATGGTATAGCGAAAGAGAGGGAGAGAAAAAAAAAGAGAAATACCATGAGTAAGGTGAATAGTTCAAGGTATAAACTGAGCCGGAAAATTGTTTAGAAGGTTAAGTGCTCCGATACAAGGGAGTAAAATGGATTTTTTTTCTTCTTAATTCATGTGCTCATCTCTAAAATGGCTTACATCTGAAATTAGGAGGAGTATTTTTATACTTGTCTGGGGACACCGATATCTCCTATCTCATAAAAAGTTACTAGCAGGTAGCAACCTATCAGTACATCTTTAGAGAACGCTGCAAAACTAATCTAATCACCCATGTTTCTCCTTTGGTGCAAACTGGGCTTAATAATGTGAGTGCACGAGGGGGCTATCGACTTGCCTCAAATGAAAAACCAGAGAAGGCACGCAGATGCAAAGCTTTTGCATGCAGGATGCTGCTGCTTTCTTCTAGACATCTACTAGTATCAGCAGCCTATTGGTTTAGTGGAGCCGCAAGCCGCAAGTTGGGGAGATAAATAATCGTAAAGAGAAGCCATTGCGATAATGTCAGCACACTCCCTTAATTAGCCAGACCACCCAAATTAAATGGCACCCAATGTGCAGCTCCCATTGGCATGGTCAAGGAGAGCATCACGCCACCATGTGTGCAGCACAGTGGCTGGCTGGCCCCCACAGAGACCATTTGGGATGATTGATATAGTTCTCTAATATGCAAAATCCGAGCATGATCCTTGCTGCCAATTATAGTGTGCAGGATTAACTAGAGCTTCAGAATGAGTGGTAAAGTTTCAGAAAATTCAGTCTTGCCAGCTGAGCTGAACTTTCTTCTTGGTTGGATGGAAGCTGCAAGCTCGAAACATGGTGATCTGAGCTCGAGCAGCTGAGCGCTGCATGTTTCGGGAGTAGTGGAGTTGTATCACTATTTCTCTTGTTTCTCTTTCTTGGATCTTGTGATTGATGCTGCGTAGGGATTTGAAAATGAGGGGGTTTTCTGGCCAAGTTCAGACTTCAGAGCATCGATGCTTGGACCACTGGGATGAGGGAAAAATCGCGGATGTTTTGGATCGATCTAGTAGTGCTTTAGTATTACAATAGCTTGATTAATCAATGGACGAATTAATTAAGTTGGGGATAATGTTTAATCCTGGTGGCTATATATGTCACTGGGAGGAGGGAAAGGAAGCTTGGATGTCTGAATGCTCATGTGTAGTTTTTGTACAATCGAACGAGGGCTAAACAAAGCTATTAGAGAGGGGTGAATGGTAGAAAAAACCAAAACCAAAAATCAAAACTTTTAGCGGAAATAAAAGTTACCCTCTAACCTAAAGAAGTTGCACCGATCAAACTGCCGTGACGCCGTCGTTCAAACCGCTACACTGCCGTCGGTCAGACCGTCTCCAAGCTGTCGGTTAGACCGTCGGGAACTGGAGAAAACACGTATCGACGAATTTTTAAAAGTATATCAAATTTATTGCATCAATATATGTTTACAAAGTGCACCAACAACACTCCTCATCAAAAACTTGACTAATCTTGAAATCCTAATTTTTCTCTAAACTCAACTCTCACAAAAATCAATATCTAGAGGCCTCAACCCCTCATCTATTTATACCACAAAAATCTCCTACTCAAAGTAAAAGTAGAACTTCTAGTTTCACTAGGACTCAAACCATCAATTTCCAAAACCTTTACAATTTTCAAAAATCTAACTCTCCTACAATCCGAATCGATCTGCCTCCTGCCTTGCCGCACAGACAAGGCCAGCTCACAGCCTGCTGCCCCTGCCCATGTGGGCCGACTCGAACACCAGCAAAACCAACACCACCAAGGCACGTGCAATACTTCAAATCAACCAGTCAACCGAGCATGCACATATACCGGCTTGCTAACACCAAGCATGCAACACACTCATGCATCCATGCCGCATACTGCATACACACATATATGCATGCTACAGTACCTCGTGTACTGTAGCACTATATACCCTTCTCCAATTTTTTTCCAAATTCCTTCGCAAACACCGACGCTTGCACGCACACCTCGTGAAGCCCGTTACGAAGATCTCTCCCACACGATGTCCATCCACCATGTGCCATCTCGTATTCAATTTCGTCACCCGGTATCCTTGATTATCTGGACCTCAACTCCTCCCTGAGTCTAGTCTCGATCCCACTGTTGACCGAAGTTGACCTCCAAGACCCTGCACACAATCAAACACAACCGTTTCTGGGCACAGATATCACAACCTGGCCCACATTAGTCACACGCACTCACACCAACATCGACAAATAATCTCATATCAATTTATCGAATAAATCATTTGCGAAGCCAATTGTTCATCACAAAATATTAATCATGATAATGATTTCACAGTTTTGACCTTGATTTTCGTGAGATGATCATATAGTAGAGTAGGTTAACTGTTAACTCAGAAAATATTAAGCAGAGCAGTTCAGGAAATTAATGCATGATTCAAGTCACTTGCTGTACGAGTGCTTATTCTGAAATTTGCCATGCAGGTTGTATTCTACTTACTGGTCGTCGTTAATGTCGAGCCGTAACCTCCTGACTTATTTGGTTCACAAGTTAATGTTCAGAGATCCTCTATAAACAGTTAATGTTCAGAGATCTTCAGCTACTGTTGCATCAGTAGTCCATAAGACAGATAATTTCTGCGTTGGCAATACTAGCATCTGATCACCAAGCCTAGTACGGTGGTACTCTCCTATCTATCAATTATGTGGATCAAAAGGTGCAATTAAATTCGTTGATCAGAGGCAGTTGGGTCGAAGCATAAATTATGATGCTGCAACTGTATCTCATTTTCAGCTCCATTGATTGGCGCTCATCTTGTAGTTTAGCACAAACAAAATGGTGGGCATATGAACATGGCTAGCTCTTAACTCGCTGTATAGGCAGTTCTAGATTCTACACACACACTGGTTGTATCTAGCAAGTGTGGTTATGATCAGTAATCAGTTGCATTGTTGGATTCTTACATAGATTCTTCTGCTGATATTTTAAGATTCTCTTTGTTCTTAGAATGTCAAGGATCTATAGTTTGTTGCTTACACGAGTTTATTCAATCTTGTGGCTGCTGAAATAATTGTTTATTTCAAGGTGCTCATCAAATTTGTAAAGAAACTGCATTTTCTGATTGTTATTCTTATCAGGCGTCTGATGTACCCAGCATTGGATACTACTCACTTTTGGTACTGCAGTGTACGCTCATTCTAATATATACTACTATTTCAAGATTGAAATTTCAATTGAGTTGATACTTCAGGCTAGCAGGTAGACTGGTAGAGGCCATCAGATCAAGGATCACTTCAAACAATCTCTTAGGCCATTCTTTTTCCTTGCTCTATTGCTAGATCAAATTGTTATTCGAAATTGAAGTCCCAGATATAAGACTTCCAAGTACAAGTATCTGACCAAGCAAGGCCCTTCTTGACGATCCTAGCACCATTTTTTTTCAGACAATAAATTCGAGATAGGAAGCATTTTATAATAGTCATTTTGACTTCCTTCAACCACTGTACAGTTGCAAAATATTCAAGATTAGTGGTTATCGAATTGATGGGCTTTTCCTGAACCGAATAAAAATTGGATCTGACTTGCTGTTAGGTGGTACAGTCACATCACCTGCAGTTATGGGCTTAGCCAGCTATATAATTGCTTTCCTGGAAGCTTTGAGATTACTTGAACTGCATACAAATATTTCTGATGATGAACAGTTCCTTTCACACAGACAAACAAATCCTATTGTTTAAGTGGGTACCGACGAATACAATATAGTACTCCCTTTGTTCCAAAATAAATCAACTTTTGTACACGAACAAAGCGCAACTCAGTAAAAGTTGAAACTGAGCATTCATTTATCCTGTAAACAATTTAGCCTCCTTGTCCAAGAGTTTCATCCTGTGACCATGATCTAAGAGGACAATTTGTCAGCATGGTCAAATTTGCCTCCTTGTCCAAGAATTTCATCTTGTGACCATCTTGTGACAACTTAGCAGAGGAAAGTACGCTGTATTTCAAAGATGCACGTGTGCTATTCTTTTGTTTGAGGTGAAATGCTTCAGAAAAAAACTTTGAGTGCTTCCTTGTTTGATTTGTTAAATGCTTGTGTTTCTACCTCATAGTAAAACATTGTTTATATGCTGTGAAATGCCTGCATGCTTCCAAGAAAACATCAATCAAATTCAACACTAAACTGTAAACATTAAGAAAATCAGACTGCCTAATCGTCATATGCCATTGTTTCCCCCCATAAAGTTCACACAACGATAGCTGCAGCTTGCAAGGTCCCCATTTTTGCTACCTACTCTACTCCGTGCAAGAACTGCAACCTTTTATTCAGACTGAAACAGGTATTTTTGAACGAAAAATGTACACTTTTGAAACAAGTATTAAAAACACAAATTTGGAATTAAGTGTACATTTCTGCATGAACAAGCATTAAACCTGGCGTTGGAATTCAGAGTTTGCACTGTATTGCAGCGGATAAATTCCGCAGCTTGCACGTTGCAGCAGCCACCCTCTCTGACCCGCTTCTCTGCCTTCTCCAGAAGCTACAAATACGTCATCTCTCACACGAACGGCCTCTTCGATATTCAGAAAACTGCAAGAAGAAGATGGGCAACTGCGCCGCCGCGCCGTCTCGCCGTGCGGCGTCGTGGACGGACGGCGGCGAGCTGGGGTCGCCGGGGAGGGAGGTGATGACGAGCGTCGAGGTGAGGATCAGGATCAGCAAGAGGCAGCTGCAGGAGCTGCTGGAGATGACGTCCATGACCGTCGCCGGCGGCGGCGGCGACGACGAGAAGGTGCTCGCGGGTATCATCAACGCCGGCGAGGTGGTTGATCACCACCACCAAAGGCACTGGCAGCCCACGCTGCAAGCATCCCGGAGGCCGGCGAGCCATGAACATGGATGATGGATCATGTAGGTGTACAACTCATGTACTCATTTTGGTTGATAGATGAACAAGCACTGATCATTAGCTAACATTTTGGTTGATAGATGAACAAGCGTTGTGCATTGATCATTTGCTCTGGCTAGATATGAACAGAAATATATTCTGGGTTTGACATACCAAGCTTGTTCAATAGGTTACCACTGAATTTTGCCAATTGGTGAGCATATACCCATCGATTGTCGCATTCTTGAGACAGCTCACCAGCAAAACAGGTGATACTACTCGTCAGTTTGAGAGCAGTTGAACTAATGCAATCAACAGCTGTTACAAATTGGTGCAGTGCACCCACAATTCAATCTTCATTCAATGTTATATAAAACCAGTGCAACCAAACATTTTGTGCTGAGTGCAGCAGCTGGTCATTTATAGTGTCTGCACTCTACAGCATCTAGCCAAAGTAACAGTAATGCAAGACCAATAAAATATTAAAGCCAAATAATCACCAGTAGGCACGCCAAATTGCCAAGCGATGGAGTAAATAAAAGGCATGATAAATTCCTACTAAGCAAAACTTGAGCAAAACACAACTCTGAAGTGCAAAGCAGCATTAAGGCAAATGCAAGGTTTTTAAGATACAACACGAATACACTCTGAACATCAACTGCCCTTATTTAGGGCATTATGATGCATTACAGTATCCCCCATTTTGGGGTTCCCTTCTGGGTGTACTCTACCAAAATACATAAATAGCAAAACATACACATCTTCAAGATTACGGACGGCACAATACAGACAGGCACACGTATTAGAGGCCTTCAAGTACCAGGTCCTTCCAGGGGGCAACCAACAGCTTGCGCTTAACGAACATGAGAACATAGCGAACCACCTTCCACAACATACAAGAGCGATATATACTAAAGCCTCAAAGCAACCACCTCTTCAACAGCTCAGATGCCTTCTTTCTCACAAAGGTCTAGCAGTGATAAGGTCTGCAAATTTAACATGAGAACGTTCAGATTGCACAGCCACATTTTGTTGTTCGACTCAATACTACATATCATATCATCATAGACAAACCATGTGCACAGTAATTGGAATAACCTACATACCTCAGCTATGGAGAGCTCAAGACGAAACTTTGGACCATCGTAATGGTGCAACACTGGCCTGAAAGCATCCTCTTCCAAAGGCTTGCAGAGCTTTCTAATGCGGATCCTCACCTAGTAGGATGAATATGGCACAATATTAACGCATGAAACCAAAAGTAAATGATAAATAAACACATGCCAGCTGTAACCATTACCTGCGCTGGGAATCTAGATTCACCTTTACACTTCTTATCTTCCCATGCAGTGGGATCAATATTAGATCCTCCAAAACTAGCAGCCTGATACGAGTAAAATTCAGTTATACATAAGCACAATAACCTGCTAGTTTCTACTTGGGTACATTGTTGATTACAAATAGAAGTTTAAGAGCAAAATACAGTCCCAAAAAGATTATTATCACAGAAATGTTCTACAAATTTCATTTAAAGACAAAAGGTATTTCATAGTAATTAGGCAAAAACAATTTCAGGCAGGAACAGTGCAGCATAAAAATGAGAACCCAGGTAGCATTAAAAAGTAGCTCAGTACAGAACAATGATGAATACCCCAAAAACATTGTGTAACAGTATAACCATTAATATGTGTGCAGTGAAATACTATGTGCATAATGAAAACTGATAGTAAGGCCCGAACAGAAACACTACCTAATGTGGCTCATTTATAAGAATGATGCATAGACATGGAGCGCCTCGCATAAAAGTGTGAGGGGCGAGGTGTTCAAACTTCGAAAGCTATATTCGTACTTGTTGGTTAAATATGCTAAAGCAACAGATGTTTTTCAAAACAATCATATAAATACTTAAAGCGATGTTAGAATAATCAATCTATAATTGAACATTTGTATTAATTTCATGGCTGCATATGGATCTTTCTTCAAGTAAAGAGCTGCTTATGAAATTCATAGAGGCTTGATGAGTATCTGAAAAAGGAAATTAACATACCTCAAATACCCCATGAAGTTGATGGGTTGTGTAGTTATAGAGGAAAAGAGGTAGACCAGGAGTAATTGCTCGGACTGAATCACGATATCTTGCTGGCAACCCTGCAGAACAGCAATATATCTTCAGATTATATATCCGAAGGTTATTTGAAATTGATCATCATAAATAGCAGCATGATTTTATTCTCGGAGCGATATGCCAAGTGATCATTCAGAAGATAAGGTAAGTTGGGTCACATACCAAAAAGCTGCCTCTTGAGATCCTCCTGCATGGTGTCATTGTTGCAGACAAAGATATAACCACCGAGCACTTCATTCCTTGGTAGCATCTCACTTGTTGGCAATGTTTTGAATCGTTTGTCAACAGCAGAGTTGTTGCTGTTGTTCCCATTGCTGTTACTTCCATTGCTATTGCCACCACTGTTTTTGCCATTCACCTCTTTCCCATTTGGACTATGCAAATATTTGTTGACCCCAACATTCATTTTGAATGAATTAACATTGCCATTGCCTCCCTTGGGGTACAATTGATTCATATTATAGGCCATGCTGCGGAAAGAATTCTTCATAGCTGCCTCATTCATCCTGATGTCGTTCATTTTAAGATCTAAATTCATAAGGCCAAGATTGAGGTGGTCCATCTTGTTCTCATCTTGGTGGTAGGATAACTTATCCCATTGCTTGACATCAGGGACAGTGTTCATCCGCGCATAGTCAAGGTCATTCGTCCTCTCGGCCTTGGACTTGTTGATCTCAGCCAGCTTCGATGTCATGAGAGACCACTGACGGTCCTCCACTACCTTTGACTGCCCACGGAACTCATCCCCAAGATGCCACAAGTTGTCCATAGCTCAGTTCAGTCTCTCCACCTTCAGCAAGAAAGAATTAGCACATATAAGTCGCCAAGCGAAAACGAAATGAATCACAGATATAATGTTATTGCAGAATCATGAAAACAGAACTCTCATCTAAACCAGCATTTCAAAGTAATTCCATTCAAATAGTTATTACAAAACCATATACAGCAGTAGAAACTAAATTCCATCTTCTAGATGGTGCTATCTAGACCTTTCAAACATCAAGACGAGCCTAGAAAAGATATGCCTTCGAAAAGGCTCCAACCCCAGAGCACGGCAAACAATAAGCATTGCCCATGCCTCACGCCTCACGCAACAGTACATCATCATCATTACTTAATCGCAGAGCAAAAAGAAAACTCCAGCCAAGTGATTCAAGAATCGAACGGTACAGCAGCTCCCCGCAATAATTCACTTAGGCACATCATCAATTCCGTCCTGGTTAAACAAGGGACACGAAGACAAAAAAAAAATGCAAAGCCAGCAAAGAGCAGCAACCACCGCGAGCGAGCGATCTCACCCACTACCCCGAGATTCCAGCCAGCGCCGGGAACCCTATACGAGGCCACTCACCGGCAACAGCAGTGAGCACCTCGCGACTGCGCGCTCGACGGCGATGTGGGAAAAACCGAGAGGGAAATGGTGGAGGGGACGACGAACAGCGCTCGGTTGCTCAGATCTGATATTTTTTTTCTGACGAGTGGGATAAAGGCGGTTTTTACTTGAAATCCAAGAGCCAAGCCGTGATTCCCGCGGCCACGAACCCTCCGCGGAAATTCCGGCGAGCCAGTACTCCGCCCCCGCCGCCGCCGCCGCCGCAAATCTCTAACCGCCGCCGCGCGCGAACCCCGGCGAAACCCCTCGCACCGCAGCCTAACTAACCAAACTAACGCAACGGAACTCCGCGAAACAAACCCGCGGAAACCCCTCAACGACGAACCAAATCGAACCTAAAAAATCCGCCGGCGAGATCTCACACTCAAAAACAAGAACCTCAAAAAAGAAAAAAAAAAGAAATCCCAACTGGAGAAGTCACGCACCTGGCTCGATCGATCGACCGACCCGGGCCACCGATTCTTCCCCCGCCGCGGAGGGAGGAGAACCGAAGCCTCTAGATTCACGCCGCGACGACGAGGAGACCTTGGCAGCTTGGCTGGCTCCCACCTTGCTCCTGTCAGCGAGCGAGAGGGAGAGGGGGAGAAGGGTGAGGTGTCCTGTCCTCGTTTAGTTATAGAGTGCGGCGGCGAGATGGGGCCTCGATTTGGAGGTTATTTACGTGGACTGCCACTGGTGGTGGACTGCTATTTGTTTGCTCTGGTTGGTGGTCGGCTTGGATGGATGGATGGGTGATGGTTGTTGCTTGAGGTTGAGCAGATGCCCTTCTTTCAGTGATGCACTGATGCAGACCAGTACAAAAATTATGATACACTAATAATTTATGATGATAAATTTCAAATTTTGAATTGGTATGCCATGCATGTGGATTATATCTTTGTGTACTGATGTAGATGCTGTTTGGCACAGCTCCAGATGTTATATTCACGTTGGATTTGAAATTTGTATGTTAAATTATAGTGATTTAAAATTTTATATTTCATCTAAATTTGAAGCAAAGTGATTCATTCAAATGTTATCAATATAATTATATATCCAGATCCATAGATTTGTGAAGCTAAAAATACACAATTTTAAAAAGTCTTGAATTTAAAATTGTGCCAAACACTCCTGTAATATACATTTTGGTCATAAATATCTATCTCTGCATCCCTGGGCGGCTAGCTTAGCTACAGGGATGGTTGATGTTGATTTGTTCTTTTATTTCAGACAATTAAGTTAGTTGCAGAATTGCTTGCTCCAGTTTAAATTGTTAGGTAAGCTGTAGATGCGATGCAAGGTAGGGTGTATTATATGCGGGAAGCGAATAATTTGTCGTGATTAAGGGTCCTTTAAATCGCAGAAATAAAAAAATGAAGGAATAGAAAAGACACATAAGTTTGATAGGAATGTAAGTGCAAAACAGAGAATTGTAAAAAAAACATAAGAATGAAAGAAAATTTTTCAAGATGTTGAAGCTCCTGTTAAATTTTCTCCAAAATTTTTATAGGGTTATCCATTTCATAGGATTTTTAAAGAATAAGGTGGGATTTAATCATTTGTTTTGAAGATATTCATAGGAATTATTTTTGTAGGATTAAAATCTTTCAAAATTTCTATGTTTTTTTTTAAATCAAAGGGGCTAAGATAGCTTCAGCGTGTGCTAACTATTAAGGGCGTAAATTAGCCTCCTTGGTTTTGCCAACAGATAGTACTCAGGGCATGCAGACATTGATTTTGCTAATGACTTTTAAGGCATCAACCAAAGCTTGTGGTACTCAGCCGGCACACGAAAATTCTTAGCTGGAGTGCCAAGCAACAGCAAGCAGCAGTCCTTGATGGACCAATAAGACATTTCTTAAAAGAAATTTGTCAAATATACCATCAATTGTCATCCTTAATTTCTCTTCAAGTAGTACTACAAATTTACCAGAACAGTTCTGGCCTGCATGCAGGCACATTTCTGTTCTTGACAATACGGACTAATTAATTAAAGAAACATACTCTATATAAGAAGATCAAAAAAGAAAGAAACATATCTAAGAAGAACACAACGAACTGTGTTAGCCAATAAACGTCAACTGCTGGGAACTTAACTTCTGATCAAGTTGGTGAGACATCCATAGCTTAAACCAAGTCAAAAGTACAGAAACTAGTGTAAAGATTATGAATACTATATACCCACACGGCCGGTCTATCCGACTAAATATAGAAGATAGATCATGTATATGTAAGATGTAACGGACCATGACTTGGGTATTACGTTTCTTTGTATATTAATGAACAGCCCAAAGTCCTGGTTCAGTAATATTGTAAAGTAGATTTAGGAAACCGATACTGTATCCGGTTAGGTTTTTATCTTTGTAATCCTGTCCCTAACCTATATAAGACGGACAGGAGGTCCTCCAAGAGCACAACCACAACTCGATCATCAGATCAGTATACACCCGGCTGATACAATCCCTAAACAGGAGTAGGGTATTACTTCTCATTAAAAGGGCTTGAACATGTCTAAATCACTGTCTTCCGTATCTATCCACTTTTATGTCTCTTGCGCTACCCCTTTTATTATTGCCAATTTCCAGAATCGACAGTTGGCACGCCAACTAGGGGCGGCACTGAGTTTTTCGTCAACGAGTGCGATGGAACCAATCTCCGATGTCGCTGGATTGTCTTCACCCTAAATCTCCTAAACACTGCGAAGGCTTGTGCCAAGCTTGTTCTCTCCGTCTTGGATTCAGTCCGTCCAAGAACATTGGTCTCTGCGAGTTCAATGATTTAATCTCTAACATCACCGGGTTTTTTTTCTTCCAACTTATCGTTGTTTATTAAATTGATTTCTAATCTCAAATTAATATCTTGTTATTTTTTGTTGTTGTTCGCATATAATTACGCGATAGTACCGAGGCAATTGACGCCTATCATGGACTCGTGGTGTCGCTATACGGTCAACTGGCCACGAGCCTACACCACTGCCACCATTGTTGATGGCAACATCGTCTTCACCGTCGGTCGTCTCCGTCGTCGTCAACTGGTTTCATCGCCACCATATTTGGTGGATTCCGCCACCGTTGCTGATGGTGACATCATCTTCACCGTCGGCCATCTCCGTTGTCGCCGATTGGTTTCTTCGCCATCACGTTTGGTGGATTTTGCCACCGTTGCTAATGGTAACATCGTCTTCACCATCGGCCGCCTCCGTCATCGCCGATTAGTTTCATCGCCACCACAGTTGGTGGATTCTGCCACCGTTGCTGATGGCGACATCGTCGACTAGTTTCTTCACCACCACGGTTGGTGGATTCTGCCACCGTTGCTGATGGCGACATCGTCTTCATCGTCGGCCATCTCCATCGTCGCCGACTGATTTCTTCGCCACCACGGTAGTGGATTTTGCCGCCGTTGCTGATGACGACATCGTCTTCACCGTCGGTCGCCTCCGTCAGCGCTGACTAGTTTCTTCGCCACCATAGTTAGTGGATACCTCCGTCGTTGCTGATGATGACATCATCTTCACCGTCGGTCGCCTTCATCGTCACCGACTGGTTTCGCCACCAAGGTTGGTGGATTTCGTTGTTGTTGCTGATGACGACATCATCTTCACCATCGGTTGCCTCCGTCGTCACCAACTGATTTCTTCACCACCACGGTTGGTGGATTTGCCGTCATTGCTGATGGCGACATCGTCTTCACTATCGGTCAACTGGTTTCTTCGCCACCACTGACTGGTTTCTTTGCCTTCACGGTTGATAGACTCCGCCATTATTTATAGGCGTTCTCATTTTCAACACCGGCTTGCCTCTATCGCCGTTTGGTAACTTCGCCTCTACGGCTACACAACTCCGCCACCGCTAATGGACGTCAACGTCTTCACCACCGGCCACCTCATCTGCCGCTGACTGATGACCTTGCCTTCATGGTTGGCCTATTCCGCCATCGCTGATGGGCAGCATCGTTTTCACCGTCGGTCACCTCGTCTGTCGTCGACTGATGGTCTTGCCTTCACGGTTGGCCTATTACGCCGCCGCTGATGGGCGTTTTTGTCTTTACCGCCGTCTTGCCTTCGCTGCCGTCATCTAATTCTTCGCTTTTAGAGTTGGCCTATTACGCAGGGCGTCTTCGTCTTCACCATCGGCTTGACTTCGCCGCTGTCGATCGGTGGTCTCACCTTCATGGTTAGCCTACTACGTCACCGCTGATGGGTTTCTTCGTCTTCATCATCGGCTTGTCTTCGGCGTCGTCGACTGGTGGTCTCGCCTTCATGGCTGGCCTATTACGTTGCTGTCGATGGGCGTCTTCGCCTTCATTGTTGGCTTGCCTCTGTCGTCGTCAACTGGTGACCTCACCTTCACGGATGCACAATTTTGCCACTATTGTTGGGCGACTTCATTATCATCATCGGTCGTCTCTGTTGTCGTCGACTGGTGTCTTCACCTCCATGGTTAGCCAACTCCGTCGCCGTTGATTCGTTGCTTCGCCTCCACGGTTAGTGGACTCCGATGTCGTTACTGATGACGACATTGTCTTCACCATCGATCGCCTTCGTCGTCGCGACTAGTTTCTTCGCCCACCAAGGTTGGTGAATTTTGCTGCCATTACTAATGGCGACATCGTTTTCACTGTCGGTCGTCTCCGTCAACGCCGACTGGTTTCTTCACCACCACAGTTGGTAGATTCCGTCGTCATTGTTGAGGGCGACATCGTCTTAACCATCGGCTTGCCTCCACCGCCGCCGACTGGTGTTCTCGCTTCCATTGCTACGCGTCTTCGCCATGTTGTTGGCCAAATTCACCTTCACCGTCGATCACCTCAACTGCTTTCACAGTTGGTGTCTTCGTCGTCATTTATGGATGACCTTGTCCCTACATCGGCCACCTCAGGCGTCATTGATGGAAATACCAACAAGCTAAGTTATCATTAATTTTCTTTTTTATATGATATTTTTCTTTTTCTGTCTCACTACATCAACTAGTTCTCTGTTGAGTAGTGAGTCAGGGGCTACAAATGTTATATTATATTTTTGCAACAATTTTCATAATGTTTATTTTGATTGCTTGCGAATAAATCCAAGTAAAAAAAGTGTTGAGTAGTGAAGCTCTATTTTCCGATGCTTTTCGTTTGGTGTGTCAGCGGATGGTTGTCATGAGCCGATTTCTAGCATGCGGGAGCTTGTCGGGTAGAGTGTATAACGCAAGGTGCTAAGTACAACTCGGAAAAAATCAGTCATAAAGATAAAATAATTTTTTCTGCTCTTAACAATTTCAAAAATACCCGAGTAGCATAAATTCTGATTCGTGAAGCTTTGTTCTATGAAAGACGAACTCATGTCACTTATACGTATGTCTGGAAAGTGCCATGAGCCGACTCCTGATGCTTAGGGCTATCACTAGTCGGACAGAGTGTTTAAACATAATGAGTCAACTACTCGAGAAAATTAAAATTGACAAGAGGAGAAATACATATTTATAAATATTTTAAAATACTTGAACTTTTCTCAATTATTATATTTACATCAGATATTACTCATCCTTCATGTTTATATTGCAAGATTCAAATCCAGATACACATAGTAGGGATTCATGGCCATAAGCTTATCTCCTACGCTCTAGGAATGGATCAGTCAGTATAACACCATCGGCTTGCCTTTGCCACCATCGACTGGTATTATGCCGTTGGTGATGGGCATCTTCATCTTCACCGCCGGCTTGCCTTCATCGCCGTCGACTGATGTTCTCGCCTTCATGGTTGGCCTATTATGCCATCGTTGATGGGCGTCTTCGTCTTCACCGTCGGCTTGCCTCCGTTGCTGTCAACTGGTGTCCTCGCCTTCATGGCTAGCCTATTATGCCGCGGCTGATGGGCGTCTTCGTCTTCACCGCCGTCTTGCCTTCGTCACTGTCGTGTGGTGTCTTTGCCTTCACAGCTGACCTATTATGTCGCCATTGATGGACATCTCTGTCTTCATCGCGGGCTTTCCTTCGTTGCCGCTATCTGGTGTCTTTACCTTCACGGCTGGCCTATTATGCCGCCATTGCTAATGTGCATCTTCGTCTTCACCATCGGCTTGCCTTTGCCGCCACCGACAGGTGGCCTTGCCTTCACGGTTGGCCTATTTTGCCGCCGCTAATGGGCATCTTCGTCTTCACCGTCGGCTTGCCTTTGTCGCCGTTGTCTGATGTCTTTGTCTTCACGGCTAGCCTATTACGCCGCCGCTAATAGGCATCTTCTTGTTCACCGTCGACTTGCCTCCATCGCCGCTGACTGGTGTTCTCGCCTTCACGGTTGGCCTACGCTGTCGCCGCTGATAGGCTTTTTCGTCTTCATTGTCGGCTTGCCTTCGTCACCGCCGTCTAGTATCTTTGCCTTCACGGTTGGCCTATTACGCCGCCGCTGATGGGAGTCTTTGTCTTCATCACCAGCTTGTCTTCGCCGCTGCTGCTGATAGACGGCCTCGTCTTCACCGATCGGCCGGCTTCACCGTCGCCAACTGGTGCCTACGCCTTCATGGTTGGCCTACGTTGTCGCCGTTGATGGGTGTCTTCGTCTTCACCGATGGCTTGCCTCCATCGTCGCCGACTGGTGTCCTCATGTTCACAGCTGTCTTACACCCCGTCATTACTGTTGGACATCATCGTCTTCACCACCAACCGCCTCGTCTGTTTGTTGCTGACTGGTCTTCTCACTTCTACAGTTACGTGACTTCGCCATCGTTATTGAGCAACTTCACTTTCACAGCCTGTCGCCTCTATTGTCGCCGATCGTCAAGAGGCATTGCATCAATTTTTGCCACGCGCATGCTAACGTCAAGCAACTACTCAAGTTTGGACATCTCTTCAATAATTTATTATCATTGACGTTATCACCGACACCTTCATCGTTGGCATTACCTTCATCTGTCAATCAGGTTCTTCACTTCAAGAGTCTAGGTTTCGTCAACACTGAAAATTTGACTGGATCATCAACATCGTCATCTTCATCGACATCCTGATATGCGTCTTCGGCCTCGCCTCTATATTGGCCTTGACATCATCACCATCAATTGGTTACCTTGTGTCGGTGATATGGGCCCGAGGGTATCATGAGTAAAGGGAGGAGGCCGCCCCGAGCACGCGTGGCACGCCCCGAAGGGGGTCGGGCAATGCGAGGAGCGGCAACTGCCTCCCGCGCGGGAGGTTGGGCTGCCCGAGCCCTCTTCCCGCGCAGGGGATCGGGCTGCCCCGAGCCCCCCTCCCACGATCAGCCCCTCATGCGTCGGCTGGGCGGCTATCGCCGGTGCCCACCTACTGCATTCAATGCAGTGGGTGAGCGTGCCAGAGGGCTACGTGAGCTGATATGAGAGATGTGATGGAGGATGTGACGGCGTGCGCTGTGCGCACACGCCTACCGATGTAAGGTGTGCCCGGCGCATGCCCCATCCCGTCACATTTAATGCGGGCCTTTTGCCCATCCTTAGGGTTTGACCGACCCTTTTCTCCTTCGGTCGCTTCGGTGCTGTGCCGTCCCTTGGAGGGCCCAGGAGGCCGAAAGTCTTCGGCATTTAAAAAGAAGAATGACCGGGTGTCTGCCCGGTCATTCAGAGTAAGATATAAAAGGAGGTCCTGGCTGAGAAGGGAAAGGAGCGCCAAAAAAAAGGAGAGAACAAGCACTAGTATTCTTCGACATATCATTCACATATCAACCACACACACAGGAGTAGGGTATTACGCCTCCATGGCGGCCTGAACCTGTATAAATCCTTTGTGTCTTCTCCATCCCCGAGGGGCTGACCCCCTCTAAGTTTACTTCTCTTCGTTTCTCGAGATCTCACCCGTGCCCCTGGTCCGAACGAAAAAGGGGGACCCCACGATTCCCTGCTAAAGGAGTTTTACCTCCCGACACCTCGTCTTCACGGTTGGCCTACTCCACCATTGCTATTGGGCGACAACGTCTTCACCATCGGTTGCCTCTGTCGCCGATGACTAGATTCTTCATCGCCTTGGTTGGTGGATTCCACCGCCATTAATGGGCAACATCATTTTCCCCGCTGGCTATCTTTGTTCTTGCCGATTGGTTTCTCCACCGCAACTTATGGGCATCTTCACCTTCACCGTCGCCCAACATCAATCTTTGGTGTTGGCATGCATCAGGATCTATATGCTCACACCTTCTTCCCGACCAGTTTATGTGCTTCAAGAACTTGTACCTGGTTGGGAACGAGATTTTATTAAGTTAATGGCTACATCAACAATCACTGGCTCACTAAAACTAAAAAGATAAGTTAATATCAATTTCTTTCATTATATATTATTCTCTTTTTTCATTGCCTCACTACGTAGTGAGTCGAGGGCAACATAAGTTATATATTATGCTTATTTGCAAATTTGACTTGTGTTTTTATGCACCTCCGTGAAGATCACACTTTTGTTTTCAGCTCTTTCCAGATATGTACAACAGGAATTCACAACCATGAGCTTATTTCCTATGTCTAAGATCTAGATCAGTCATTATTCCCCACAAAAGTTACAAGCTGAGTTCTTGCGCCAATCGGGATTTAATTATCATATTTACTTCGGTACACCCCATGAGGGATAACCACTCGAATCAGAAGCCACTCAGATGAGATGCGCTCGGTCTACATCACCCGAAAGATTTGTCACTTGGGAGCATATTAATAGGCGTGTTATACACATCATATTTTAAGGGTATCAGTGGCATATTTTGGGCTTAATCCCAATATGTCTGCAGCCCATATTCCTAGGCGTGGCCTATCACGTGTCTTTAGGGATTTAGGCATATTTGCTCTTGACAATATGCGCGTGCTCAAGTGTCCAATATCTTAAAATGCTTTTATACAGCTGTTACACAACTTTTTAGGAGTTGGTACAATGCAATTTAAAAGGTGGCAAACGGTAAAACTTTATATATAGCCGCTCTATTAACTTTTTTATATAAGTTAAAGCGTTGTTTGGATTTCATAAAGCAATTGATTGAATACTATATCATTGCTTTTGTCCATATATGTGTGTGTTTCTTTAACAAAGACTAATATTATAGCTTTAGGCTGATTATATATTTTGGTCATTTTCAGGCAGTTGGTAAATCTATTTATGAGTGTTATTTCACTCGTATTTTACACCACGTATGCCATATATTTTCAGGTGTGGTGAAATTATGTGTCTTATAGGGATTTGAGCATATTTGTCTCGGTAATAGACGCACGATGTGAACCCAATACCTTTGAAAATTCTTTACTCGCTATGTAAAAGATTTTGGTGTTAAAGTCATTTGTATGCTATTCTTAAAGACGCAAATTGGTTTTAGGCTATGCGCATTATATATCTTAAAGCAGTCGATATATCACTCAAATCATGTTATTCGAGGATTTACACCACATGTGTTGTATATTAATATTAAGTCACTCAGTTAACTTTAATTATCAGAAACTACTCGGTTGGTTAGATTATTTATTCTTTATATACTTAGTTTGTTCAACTAACCATATAGTTGAGGGCTACATCTAATTAGGTGCATCTAGTCGATGCACCTCGGTATATATTCTTGGTTATGTTTTGAAATTTTTTAGCCCTTCACACCCTTTTGATTTGGTAAAAACACTCGAGATACTATGACAAAGATGATTAAAGCACTCAACTTTGGATTTATTTGGTTCGAGAGAAGATTATATTTTTGACTGTGAAGGTCTTATAGACTACTGTGGAGATTATGGGTACCATATACCTACACGACTGATTTATCCAATTAAATATAGGAGATAGATTATGTATATAGAATATGTAACGGATAATGACTTAGGTATTACGTTTCTTTTGTATTAAAGAACGACCCAAATTCCTGGTTTGGTAATATTGTAAAGTAAATTTAGAAAACCGATATCATATCCGGCTAGATTTCTATCTTTGTTATCCTGCCCCAACCTATATAAGACGGGTAGGAGACCCTCCAAGGGCACAACCACAACTCGATCGTCAGATCAATATACACTCGACGGATACAATTCTCAAATAGGAGTAGAGTATTACCTCTCATCGAGGGGGTCTAAACCTGTCTAAATTCTTGTCTTCCGCATCCATTCATTTTTAGATCTCGTGCGCTATCTTTTTTTATTATTGTCAATTTTCAGAGCTTATAAACCACAAGTCAGAAGTTCAGAAACTAGTTGGTTAGGAAAAGAGTAAAAGGGCTAACCATCCGTGTTATCCATCCATCCGTCCAACTCCATCAAGGCATCAACCACATCGATCATCCTGCTTTTCCGATCGATGACGCATGTTGCTTAATTGGTTTGTGTTTTCGTTGCATTTGCACTGCATCCACACGCTGCAGTCTGCTGATCTCTGCTGCGTGAGATCTCAATTCACAATCGCGTTCAACCTGCACAACTAGAAGATCAGATGCATCCACTCTACCACCCTCCAAGATTTTTTTTTTCAACTCCGACCTCGTTTGAATGAATGAATATAATATAAATCCACCGGCCAAGCTACACAAGAATGCACTGTATATCAGCTGAAAAAATAGCTCTTTTTTAATGCAAATTGAGCTTATTGGGATCGAAGAGGGCCGGTGGTTTTCTCTCACCTTGATTAAGCTGTTTTTAATCCAGAGCGGGATGCATGTGTGCGTCGTGTGTTTGGGAGGCAGAGAAGCTGCAAGTTGGACGATCGAGTTGCATGGAACAGCAGGAGAACGAGCGCGGCAAACGGCCGCGGACATATTCGATCTGTCAGGAAATAGCGACAAATCGGCACATGAAATTGTTCTGCCGGTCGATCGAGCTAGTACTAACTGTTCGTGTACGTTTTGAATTTCAAATCGATTAAGCTGCCCGGCCAGGGCTCTTGCTGCTCTTGGAATATTCTTGGTCACTTGATTTTGAATTTCAAATCAATGAATGAAAGAATGAAGTATCTAGACACAGATTGCAGTTTGCAATAATAGTCAGAACCATCAACCATGCATGCATATTGATCATGATGCTGATCAATGATCACAGGCTAGCTAATTATTCCTCTTCTTGCTGTTGTTGGTTTCTTAAGATGGTATATATAGATTAGATGGGAACAGTGCAAGTTGTAGTATTAGCTGAAGCCATTAATCAATTAGGGTTCATCACATGGGAACACCATGTGCATGCATGCATGGATGCGCGCAGCTTCAGTGGATGCGTCACATGATCGAGCGAAGGCCGGGGCCCTGACCGTGGAGAAGCAGCAATTGACTAAAGGAAATTTTATGGCTGGTCGAATGAAAATGTGAAGAGCATAATTAAACTGCATTAAATTAATTACAGTGCCTTTAAGCCAGCGACGACGATGAGTGAACACTGCAACTGTTGCATTTGCAGGTAGTACGCGAGGAAAACAAGGAGAATCCGATGTAGGATGTGACTTATGAGTCCCATCAGGCCATCGCTATCGCTACTGCAGTACATGTTCGACGAATCAATCGTACGATTGAGGATTTATTATTTTAATCCTCGCCTTTTTGGTTGATGCCTTGTTTTCCTAATTGATCAGATCTAGGCCTTGTTTAGTTTTCAAATTTTTTTTCAAACTTTCAATTTTTTCATCACATCAATCTATCATACACACACAACCTTTCAATCACATTATTTCAATTTTACAACCAAACTTTCAAAAACAACCTAACTAAACAAAGCCCTAGTTGATCTCCGTTCGAATTGAAATCGAAACATGGAGATGCACAGCAGGAGATCGATGCTACAGTTATCGACGAATTAACCATCTCTCACCTCACAGAAACCAAAATGTTCAGTGTTGCTCACGTCGTGAATTAAAAGCAAGGCAGGCAAAAACTCGTGAAGACGGGCCAAGGTCGCGACGTGCGACGCCACCTGAATCGTTGGGAGAGCTACGGTGTCAGCTATCTCCGGTGACAGCTACGGTGAGGCGTCGTCGTTTGCACAGCTATAGCTGCTGCCTGCACTGCACGCAGGTTTCAGCTTCAGGCCGGCCGTCCATCTCGGTGAAAGCGCGAGAGCGAATGGAATAAAGTATTTAAAAGGAGAAGAGAGCGAATGGAATAACAAGGCAGGAACGCAACGGCAAGTCGGCAACAAAAGAAAAATAAAATAGAGGGAAAGGTCAATTTTGACCCTCTCAACAATCGGCTGAATTTGATTTACATATCTCAACCGTAAAATTGAATATATCGTCTATCCCAAATATTAGAACAAGAGCAAAATGGTTTTCTCGGCTATTTTGAGAATGATTTTGACTGATGTGATGTCCACGTGATAACCTAGTTATCAAAGAAACTAAAAAAAATAGGCATGGGCCCACAAGTAAGTGGCTACCTCTCATTTTCTTCCTCCACCACTCCCCCCTCCCTCTTGCAAGCACTTCAGCTAGGCTGTCAATGGCATAACTATTGGCCAGCGAGCGGTGCCAATAGTTGAGAGACCAAATAGCAACATTTGCTCACCTATGATAACCTGTTTTGGGCGGTGCACCCTGACGGCCTAGTGATCCTGGCTAAGATGGAGGGCTCGTTGGGGATGCATGGACAATAGGTAGCTCTGTGCCAGCAAGGGCACGTTCCAGGACTTCGGGAACACAAGAAACAACACCATCATATACGTGTTGGAGAACATGGTGGAAGAGACTAGGCAAAGGAGGGAGGCAGAGACAAAGATTCATTGACATTAGTTTCAAATTTATGGTCTGTTTGGCACAACTTCAGCTTCAGCTCTAACTTTTCTAGAGCTTGAGTCCAGCCAAACGTTTCAACTTCACATAAAATGAGAGTGGAGCTGGGTGAAGCGTTCTCACAAAATAAACTAGAAAGGTGAAACTGGGTTTAAGCCGCTCCACAACTTCACTTCATACCTAACTCCTGGAGTTAAATTTAGGAGTTGGAGCTCTACCAAACAGGTCCTCATTGTCTTCTTTTTTAAAATTTCAAGCTCTACAATTAATTCAGTGTTATCGGTTTCAAATGAAGGGAAAAGGGCACCGAACTAGAGGATTTTTGCCATTGCAAAAAGGGATTCATTCCATAATGCTTACCGCATGCATGGAGGGGGTTGGGAAGTTGGCGCTGTGAAGAGGGACGACAATCATCGACGGCGAGGTGAGGGACGTGATGCCAACCCGCCAAGTCATGTCCACCTGTCGCTGGGGCCCGTGAGAGGTGAAAAAATGCTAGGCGTTGGCTGATGGGTGGTGCTGGGGTGAACTACGAGCCGATGGCCAACGATGAAAGGGCAAAGCTGCAGACGACAGACCGCAGGCAGGAGCACGCTCATTGGGTTGCATCGGTCACAGGGACCATGAGGCCGAGCCAAGTGTTGGTAGCTCTTCTGTTCATCATGCCCGATGCGCAAAGGCTGGTAGCAAAGGTAGCGTCGGGGTTTTGGGGGCTTAGTGACTCAACCGGTTTAACTATGGTCAACGGGCCATGTCGGTCAGAACCACCTTCAAAACACAAGGGGGAATTGTTTTACATTGGTTTTAATACTTGTGGGAGACGATAAACCCGGTTTTATGTTTGAGAAATACGAATTAGATTCGTACTGATAGTTGAGAGAGTCTAAATAGACTTTTCCTATAATAAAATAAAAGATGTTGCTGTTCATGGGCCGGGCCAGCGGTCGCCCTGGAGATGGCCTGGATTTGATCGCTATCACGGATAGCGATCTAAAATTTTGTATGGGTTTAGTTGGGCTGAAACATTCTTCTGCAAACTTAGCCAACTGGACTTGACTTAAGAAGGCCGACGTCGGTATGTTTTAGGCTCTATTTATTGATGGGCTTTATTGGGCTGCGCTGTCTTCCAAAGGTTGCGTCCGTGAACAGATGGGCCTATGGCAAGTTGCCTTCTCCTACCATTTATTCATCTTAATCATGACCGAGTAGATATAATCCAACGGTTAACATTTTTATTTATCCTATAAATTTAATCTACTCATTGTTCATCCTAGGAAAAAATGACTGAAAAATATTAAAACTGAAAAAAAAAATGGATACGCCTAACCAAAGCACACAAGTCAGACACATTAAAGAACAAAAACCTGTTGTTACATTCTTTCCTATATGTGCTATACATCAAAAACAGGGTGAGTGATATTAATTCTGCAGCTCTAACCACATCTAATCATGGTTGATTAACCATCTCCATGCTCCTCCTCCCTCCCCAGAAGCCATTTCAGCTACCTTCTTCTTCTTGTTCCCCCTTCTGCTCTTCACCTTCCTCGTCGTTGTCGTTGTCACATCCTTCAGCTTCTTTCTGGCTATTCTCTCTGTCTAAATTCGGGGCTGTGATCGGCAGAGGCTCAACGTCATCCGGAGGATCATAGTTTGGATCAGCTAGAAACGTGAGCGCCGTCACCACGTCGCTGATCAGCGGCCGGCTGCTCGCCTCTTCTTGCAAGCACATCGATGAGATTGCCAGTGCCTGGTACAGCCCTTTCAGTGGGAACTTCATGTCCAGCAGTGGATCAGCCATGTTCACGAACTTCTTCTTGTCCCTGAACAGTGGCGCTGCCTGCATTCAGATTTCAGACATATAGTATAATAAGAGAAGCAGCATCTTGATTCTGAATTGAATGAGAAATTTTCATGACTGAATTCTGAACTTCTTTTTTTTTTTCACGAACACGTCAATATATTAGAAAAAGAGTAGCATACATCTGTGACACCCGAGGCGATCACCGGGATATTTTTGAAGGTGTAAAGTAAGGTTACCCAGTGAACAAGAATCTGCTCGCGGGTGGGTTTGGTGGTGTCGATGGCTCGGCGGCCGGTGATGAGCTCGAGGAGGACGACGCCGAAGCTGTAGATGTCGGACATCTTGGTGAGCTTGCCGGTCATGGCGTACTCGGGGGCGCAGTAGCCGTACGTGCCCATCACCCTGGTGGTGACATGGCTCTTGTCGCCGACGGGGCCCAGCTTCGCCAGCCCGAAATCCGACAGCTTCGCGTTGAATCCGCCGTCGAGGAGGATGTTGGACGCCTTGAGGTCGCGGTAGATAACCGGCGGGTTGGCTATCTCGTGCAGGTACTCCATCCCTCTCGCCGCGCCCACCGCGATCTTCATCCGCGTGTGCCATGACAGCGGCGACGAGTTCGGTGTCAGATCTGCAAGCACAATTTCAAGAAAAAAGTTTGTGAACTTTAGCTCAAATCCGTATACAATTTCCAATCGAACGCAAGGCAAATGTGATTCTGGTTTTACCTAGGAGATGATCTTGCAAGGAACCCAGTGGCATGTACTCGTAGACCAGGATTCTCTGGTCGCATTCGGTGCTGTAACCGAACAAGGTGACGAGGTTGGGGTGATGGAGAAGGCTAAGCATCAGCACCTCGACGAGGAACTCGCGGTTCCCCTGCAACCCATCCTTGTCCAGCTGCTTAACCGCTATGACCTGCATGAACATGGACACAAATTCACATCAGATACATGCATTTGATGCATGCATGCATGCTGCTTCTGCTGATGTACTATGTATCACTGAATCTTTCAGGTGTCAGGTTGATGGAGACTGAAGAAGAACAGTAAAAAATGATGATTACCTCCTTGGTGTCTTGGATGTATCCTCTGTATACTCTCCCGAAGCCACCTTCACCAAGCAGGTTTTCTGGGCTGAAAGAATTGGTTGCATCGGCCAGCTGACGGAATGTGAATACTCTACTTGGGATGTTGTGGTTGCCGATCCGTAGTATCTCCCCAGCCGCTGCCCTGTTCCTGGGACTATCTGCATGAACAAAATTTAGGATCTTATCTGCTTGTTAGCTTATCGGCCGTAACTAAATTTTAAGTTTCGATACTTCAAAGTTTCTTATTTTATTGTAGTTTATTTTTCAGCCTTACTTAAACCATTAATAATACAGATATAAAAGCTTTACTTATAAATTATTTTTAATTTGCTTCCTTTATTTGTCTACGATTTATAAGTCATATCTCAATCAAAAAATATACCTTTGGTTGTGGAATACATAAAAATGTTGCTTTCTCGAGGTGAAAGGTGAAACTAGGTCAAGAACATGGTAATTTTCAGATGAATTATACATGAAAAATGCTAAATTTTCTGTCACATTTTCGCATTTATAAGATAAAAGGAGACATTTTTGCCATTTCGGCACGAAGAAATCAGGAAAAGAGAAGGGAAGAAATGGTATATATTTATTACTCTCGAGGGAGATTTCCTTGACGAGGCTGGCCAAGCCGCTGGGCTCGCTCTTGCCCTTCTTCTTCCTCCAATTCTTCTTGGTCCCCCACTTGTTCTTCTCCAGCTCCGGGCTCGTCGCGGCGCTCTTCCTCTTCTTCATAGTTTCCAGCGTCAACGGCTCCTCCGCCTCCCGCGAGGCCTTGCCGCAGATGCCGCGCACCCACTTCCGCTTCTTCTTCTTCTTCGCGTCCGACGCCGTCGTCTCCTGCGTCGACGTCGTCGCCCCGCCGCCGCCGCAGAAGCCGCGGATCCACGAGCAGCAGCTGGCGCAGCCGCCGCGCACCCAGGAGCAGCAGCACAACCTACTCGCCGAGCTCAGAAACCCCATCGCCGGATCGACGCGAGAGTGGACGAGCACCCTCGTGCCGACCCCCGCGCGCCGCCGCCGACGCCGCGGGGTGACGATCTCCTCCCGCGGCAAGAAGAACACCGCATGCAAGATGCTGGAAAACAAAAATGTAGTTCTATTTTTTTCTCTGTGGATGGGAATGAGCCTGCCAGACTCTGTTTTTTCTCTAGAATGATGAAAATGAAAGGCCTGAAGCCAAGAAACCATTTTTGGTCTGCGTCCCTGTGTTTTTAATGGTTGTTAATTTTAGCGATACTGTTATTTTCATTCCCTATTTTTTCGCATTAAAAATTGGTGTTAGTTTCTTTGCAATGGTTGATGGTTAGCTGAGGATTTGTTTTTTTGGCCAAGGTTCTCATTTTGATAATTGTCAAGAACTATTATCCACTTATCCAGGGATTATTGCACTAGAATTGAGCATTTATGGGGATAAAATTGTGCACAACACACAAAATCATACTCATTTATGGGGAGTAGTACTTTATCACCAGCTATTTTATTTTCAAAACATTTCATTATTCATTATTGTTTTGATCATTATCTCGTTGCATGCAACACAGCAACGGTATGATCCCTAATAGCTAGAGGCTAGCCTAGTACTGGCCGGCGGCGAAGATGCTGCACTGCTGGGGCTCCACCCGGCACATCGACGGCAGCTGCGCCGCGTACTGCCTCGCCCTGGTCAGCCTCACCCGGGTCATCCCCGGCTGCTGCTGCTGCTGCTCGCCGTAGTACGCCTCCTCCTCCGACCCCTCGCCGTAGTATCCCTGCTCCGACGACGACCCCTCGCCGCCGTAGTACTCCGACGACGTCGACGACCAGCCTTGCTCCAGGGGCATCGGCATGCTCTCCTCGTAGCTCCTCACCATCCGGCGGATGGCGGCGCAGCGGCACTCGCGGCTCACGTCCTGCAGCTGTTGGCAGCACTGCATCCGCAGGCCGAGGGCGCCCGGGCGGCGGAACATCGGCTGGAACCTCTCCCGGCCGGTGAGCTGCCGGTCGAGCACCTGCCGGCACGCGTCCAGCGGGCTGTCCTGCACCTCCCGCTGGCACTGCCTGTCCCTGAACCTCATCTCCGACTCGCTCAGCTGCGCTGCGGAGATGGCCACCATGGCCGCCACAAGCGCCGCGAAGAAGACGACCTTACTAGCCATTGATGATCAATCAGACGATCACTAGAAGTGTATGTATATATATATTTTTTCTTCTTGTTTTGTTATTGGTGATGAACTGATGATGAGATGAGGGCGATGGAGTGGGGTTTTTATAGGATTTTTGCCGCCATGGTTGTGTGCACGGTGAGCTTCGTGTAGATCAAGTAGAAGCTTGAGGGTGACATGGATCAGTTGGAAAAGAGCAAGACTGCAGAGAGTGAAAAGGTTTCCAAGATTTGGAGCTTTCAAAAAGATTTTTTTATTTTTCTCTTGGTGTTGGGTAATTTCTGAAGTTATGTATGTGGCAGATAACACTTTTGTGTCACCTATTTTTGTCATGAAGAGCGCCTTTACATTTGCCTCTGATAAAAGTTTAATGGATGTATCTACACTAATGAGATTGTCCTAGGGATAAATCTTAGCTCTCGTGACGTGGTGGAAATGTGCAGAAAATGTGTGTATGTTGCTTGTTGGTACTAATTTCGTAATTTTTATGGGGGACGGAAAGACGGTAATTATCTACTTTAAAAGGCCCTTTAATTTGAGAATTGGAAGCCCACAGTGTATATATGGCTAAAAAAGCAATAAGTTCACTATAGGTCCCTCAATTTATCGTTGAGTTTAAAATTATCCCTGAACCACAATACAAGATAAAGCCTATTCTAAAACTCGTAAAACCGTGTTAACTTTCGTTCCAAGATATTATGGCTTTCGGTTTCGTCTGACATGAGGCTTTGACTTCAGTAAGTTGTGTTGAGTTCAATGTGAGACCCATACAGGACCCACATGTCAATAGCCAACTCTTCTCTCCTCTCTCCCCCTCTTCCCCCTCTTCCCTATCCTCACCCAGGCAGGCCACATGCGGCATGGACAGGGACGGTGGCCGGCATCCGCCGCTCGGACAGAGATGAGGTCGCCGTCGCCGGAATCGTCCTGCAGAGTGGCTTTGACGGCGGCTAGGGCGGATTAGGGGACAGGGTCCCCAACCTCGAGCCGCGTCGACCCCTCAATGCGATGCAGGCGACGGCCCAGGCGGAGCAAGGGACAGGGTCCCCGAGCGCAAGACATGTCGACACGGTCGAGGAAGGCGAATTGGCGGCGGAGCTAGGTTGCGAAAACTGACTCCAAGCGATGTAATATATACTTTTTCTCGGTACAATCCCCTCCCTTCCGACCTCCCCCAACCACGCCGCAACAACACGCCCACACTCTAGTTGAGTCGAGTCCAGCGTTTCCAAAACCGCTGGTAACCGTTACTGTGGTTACTGTGGGGTACGGTAAAAGAAAAACTGCGGTAACCGCCTTAAATTCAAATAAATTTAAAAAATAATTTAAAATTTTGATAAATTTTATACGATTTCGTACAGTTTGCCATGGTTACCGCGCGGAAAACCGTGCTTACCGTCGGGGCGCGGTAACCCCGGCCCCGGCGGTTTGGGAAACCCTGGTCAAGTCCCATCACTGTCTCCGCCCCCTCATCCGCCGTTCCCAAAATCCCCTAGATTTCTCCGTGCCCCAACCTCCACCTCCGCATCTCTCGACATGTCAGAGAAAAAGTGCCACGGCGGGGCAGGAGCAGCTGTGGGGGGCCTCCACCTCCAAGAAGCCGCGGGTCTCCTCGGCCGCGTCCTATGCCAAGTCGCTCTGTTCGAAGCTCCGCTTGCTCCAAATCCAAGCCCCCAGGGTCATCGTCGTCGTCGTCTGCCTCGAAGGCCCTTGCCGAGGACTACCCTAGCGCCAGCTACATCGTTGTGGCCGACCAGGACTCTGCCTCCGTCACCTCCCACATCAACCACCTTGTGCTCGCTGAGGCGGGTGTCATCCTCTTCGGCCGAGGGTTCACAGTGCCCTCCTGCGCTGCCTCCAACCAGGTCTACCTCCCGGACCTCGCCCACATCATGCTCGTCCGCTGCGAGTCTAACAGGCCTTTCGCCAATGTCGCCACCGCGCGAAAGGCCACCATCACTGCGTGCGCCGACGGCGATGAGGAAATGGAGTGAGAGAGAGGAGAGAAAGTGCGAGAATAGGAGAAAGAGAGAGGTGATGACATGGGTCCTACTGCAAATTCTTTTATTTGTAACCGGACAATCACTACATGTATCATGTAGGTCCTACGGTTTTTGTGACTTTTGCCCCGTCAACGCCACATCAGCCAAAACCATTATCTATGCCATCCTAGAACCATTGGTTTTGGGTATTGAGAGAAGCATTATATCTGGTATTGCAGTTCAAGGACAAATCGTAGACTCGGCGACAAATTGAAAGACCTAAAGTGAACTTATTCCCTCACGGAATATTAAATCTGGATCTAAAGCTAGACTTTCTGGTAGCCCAATATTGCCTCTATGCCACATATGGGCATATGGGCCTAGTGTTTGGTCCCAATTCAGGTCCAACCGCCCAAGGGCAACGTCCATGTTGGGCCGGATTAATGGTGACATCTGCCTTCAGACTGCTAGCAATCGGGCTGGTTAACTGGTGGACCGTGGACCTGAGCGTGAAGGTCTTCCAATTAAAAAAAAAAATCCCCGTCAACCAAAAAGACTAGAAAAGGTCGTCCCAGCCTGGTGAAGTATTACCAGTTCATACTTTAGCTGTGCTAATCATTTGCAACTCCGAAGGTGAAATCTCGTTGTCAAATGACAAAAGTGATTTAAGTGATCAATCATTCTACTCGTGTGTGTGCAGGCGCGCAGCTAGCAGAAGGCCACCGGCCACATGCACTGATGCACCATCCAGTTTCTTTAATTCTTAGCATCTCTCCCAGCAGCCTGCAGTTAGCAGAGAGTACTGGAGACAAAAGAATCGGAGTTAGCTAGCACAGGTTAGTTTCCAGAAAATGGAAAAAGAAATGGAGCAAGTAAGCTAACTAAACAGTTCACTGATGACGAGTCGACATTGCTGCTGTTTCTGAACTGTCTAGTTGTCCATGTGGCCATGAGATGAGCCCCCCATGAAAGCTGGTGTTTGCTTCTGCTTCTGCTACTAGCTAGCTACCTGCTATGCCTTTTCTGAACAAAATGATACCACTTCAACTACCTACCTGTGTGTCCACTGGTCCATCCATCTACGAGTTGTTGGCTTGGCCGGCGACCCGGCGTCTCGTGCGTGCGGATGATTGATCGATTCCAGCGCGGCGACGCCGACGCCGCCGCGCGTCGGCAGCGGTTCGATCGCCTCATATCATTGTGGATTGGTGGTGATTAGAGCTCTCTTTCCTGTTAGTTACACATGTGCTTGCGAATGCTCGAGCCTGACGACTCATATGCATCGTCATCGATCTCTCATCTGCTTGAGTTTTCAGTTCGTTTCTCCTTTTTGTTGGTGACTGGTCGTCTCGTTTGATTCGCCTACCTAGCTTAGCTTTCAGGTGTAGATTTGAGCTGGATCGGAGCACTCTCTGATTGGATTTCAGCTCGCCAGTTCATTGTGTTCATTTATTTCGGGTTTTGAAAAAGGGAATAGTAAGCTAGGAATGGCTCAGCTGACGGACGTGTTGTGGACTCATCGATCAGCTTGTTGCGTGCAATGAACGATATGTAAGTTAATTTAATTCTTAGGACATGAGCATAGAGTTTGTACTGTTTGCCTGGTACTACTTCGGTTCTGCTCATGATTCAGGATTCAGGAAATCGCCTGGATTGCTACATTCAAACAGGCAAATAAAACCGGTACCGGGTAGAACAAAGGGAAGAGAGCACAACTTTTGCCTTTTCTAACTCCCATTCTAGTCCTAAATCTCGAAATAAATTATGACACATTTGTCATTTTTCCCCCTTTAAATAGTTTCCTTGTTTTTTTCACCACTTTTGTCCTCATTTCTCGCATGCTATTTAAACAGTTATATATTTTTTTTAAAAAATCGATAACATAAATCAATATGTGCTATATCATTCTACAAATATATAAGTTTAAATTTAAGTTAACTTTTTTCATAACTATTTGGATGATATAAATAAAACAAGGGAACATCTGTAAAAAAAGAATACCAGAAGAAAGCACCATCTTTTCCCCTTTTTTTAACTCCCATTCTAGTGCTGAATCTTGAACCCAAATAGGTACAGAGGTTAAACGGCACATTTGCCATGTCCTACTATATTTTCTCATAACTAACTTATCATAAAGGAGTGAGATGCGCGCGATGGTACATGCATGTAGTTAATTAAGGTGTGAAATGTTATTGTTTCCTTCGGCATCAATCTTTGTCAGTTGCTGCAACAATCTCACACGTACTCTCCGTAAGTTTTTGTCAGTTGCTGCAATCAAAATGGGATCCACAGTGCTTTGTCTGATCATCACCTCCAAAGTTAACCAACATGACAGCATGTGGATAATATCGTACGTCCTCTCAATTGCGGTTCAGAAGTTCACAGCGAGAAATAAATTACCCATCAAATTGACCAACTTTGCTTTAGATTCCATGCAAAGCACACGCCTACAGGATCGATCGAGCAACAGAGACATCTCGCACTAATTTTGTCAGTACAACAAAAATACGGGGTCTCGACGAATTCTTCTCCTCATCTCTTTCGCTGCTGCTGCTGCTGCTGCTAACAACCAGTAGGTGCTGCACTCTTGACTCCTGCCCGGCGCCCGCGATGATCAGAACTCCACAACCAACTGTTTCCGTAGCCGATTTTAAAAAGTTTGCGCAGTACAATTGCATTGGTACTTCGTTCTTGGATGGCAATTAGTATCTGAATTTGCGTTGCGTTTGCATGCGTACCTACAGGAAAGATTCGGCAAAGTGAAAATAAGAACAGCTCATTGTGCCATTTGCATATTTGCATGCGTGATTATTCAGAAAGGCAGCTAGTAGCTAGCTAAGCCAGCCTACCACATGCAGGAGTAGGGACAGGATGGGCCAGGACGGCGCCGCGCTATAAATCTCGCGCCAATTCTTGCCCGCCAATTCAGCAGCAGCAGCAAGCATTCTCTTCTAGCCTAGCTAGCTTGTTGTCTAGCTCTGAGGTTGGTGGTAATGGCGTCGTCGAGGGTGATCCTAGCGCTGCTGCTCGCGGCGGCTGCGGTGGCGTCGTCGGCGTCGGCGCAGCTGGACGAGAAGTTCTACAGCCAGTCGTGCCCCAGCGTGGAGGCCGTCGTCCGGAAGGAGATGGTGCGCGCGCTCGCCGCCGCTCCCAGCCTCGCCGGCCCGCTGCTCAGGATGCACTTCCACGACTGCTTCGTCAGGGTAAGCTTGCATGCGCGGTGTCCATTGCGTCGTCGTCGTCGCAGCTAGCTAGCTGCGGGCGCAGTGCTCGATCGATCAACAAGGTTGCCTGACAACGTACCTCGTCGCCGGCCGGCGTTTGTGCACAGGGTTGCGACGGCTCGGTGCTGCTCGACTCGGCCGGGAACAGCACGGCGGAGAAGGACGCGACGCCGAACCAGACGCTGCGCGGGTTCGGCTTCGTCGAGAGGGTCAAGGCCGCCGTGGAGAAGGCCTGCCCGGACACCGTCTCCTGCGCCGATGTGCTCGCGCTCATGGCCAGGGACGCCGTGTGGCTGGTGAGTACAGCCTCCAATGCAATGCAATGCAATGCATGACGACACAGCACTGACAACTGCGAAATTCTCACTTGGATGGACTTCGTTGTTTTTCCAGAGCAAGGGCCCGTTCTGGGCGGTGCCTCTCGGCCGCCGCGACGGCAGGGTGTCCATCTCCAACGAGACCGACCAGCTGCCGCCTCCCACCGCCAACTTCACCGAGCTCACCCAGCTCTTCGCCGCCAAGAACCTCGACCTCAAGGACCTCGTCGTCCTCTCCGGTAACCATCACCATTACAGCCACCACACAAACTCTTCACACACATCGTCCATCCATGCATGGTGCAGTGTCTGACACGATCCGTCGTTCAGCTGGGCACACGATCGGGACGTCGCACTGCTTCTCCTTCAGCGACAGGCTGTACAACTTCACCGGCATGGACAACGCCCACGACATCGACCCGACGCTGGAGCTGCAGTACATGGCGAGGCTGAGGAGCAAGTGCACGAGCCTCGACGACAACACGACGCTGGTGGAGATGGACCCGGGGAGCTTCAAGACGTTCGACCTGGGATACTACAAGAACGTGGCCAAGCGGCGGGGGCTCTTCCACTCCGACGGCGAGCTGCTCACCAACGGCTTCACCCGCGCCTACGTGCTGCGCCACGCCGGCGGCGGCTACAAGGACGAGTTCTTCGCCGACTTCGCCGCCTCCATGGTCAAGATGGGCAGCGTCGACGTGCTCACCGGCAGCCAGGGCGAGATCAGGAAGAAGTGCAACGTGGTTAACTAATCATCTCTTATCGTCATCAGCTACTCGCCGAGAGACCGAGTGTGATTATGGATTTCAGCTTTTGATCCCGCGACCATCTTATAATTAATTTCCATGTAGATTTTTATCGTAAGATTTACTGTTCCTTTTTTCTTGATTTCAATCACTTAATTAATTAATTAATTGTTTTGTTTATATAGCGACCCATGCATGTATGTAACAAAGTTTTCTCCAAGTACGTACTCATCATGATCATATAATAAACTTCATTTTTTTCTCTTGTCAGTCAGTTGCTCAGTTGTGATGCCACTGTCATTTTACCATGAAAACTAATAAACCAAAACGGCTCACTAAGAAAGCTGTAACACACAGCAACGCATCACATGGGTTGCACATCTGATCATTCGCTACTGACGACTATAATTGGAGGAACAATCTGGTCAAGAATGGACTCATCTATCATGCGTGCCATGACAAGTGTTCCAATGCATTTTGATAATTGATATGCTCTTCAGTGTCAGCAGAGTCCCACATCTTGTCTGGCACCCTGCATTTTGTTAACCCCATTGTGCCTACAGCCCTCCTGAATGTCTGTCCAAAACTGAACGGCAGAAACATTTCTTAATTAGCTTGATCACATGGCATGCACATACCAAAATGCAATTGATTTATTGATGATCATGATGGCATCTCTCACCAAATCAAAGGCCGGTACGAGCACTGAAAATTATTACACGCGTACGGTCTGTATGGTATGAAATGGGTTAGTGATCAGTCCTAACACCTGAGTGCTACTCCTTTCCATACTGGTAAAGATTGTCGTTTTAGAGGTTTGAAGAGTTTGCGCAAAGAAAGTCATTTAAGCGACATTCACCATCGCTGGACTCTTTTGCCCTTGGCTCTTCGATTCCTACGCCCGGCTTTACTTTGCATCTGCATGCATCGCTCGTCCGCTCGCTTCGCCCGCTCATCCGCTCGCCGCTCGCCTGATGGCCTTCCGTTCGTCGCCGCTCGCCCGCTCGCTGGAGCACGCGCTAGTTGTCGACGCCGTCGAACGTGAGGCAGAGGGGCAAATACCTCCATGCAAAAAGAACTACAAAAAACAACACCCAGGACGGAATCAAACCCAAGACCTCAAGCACCTGCCCCCAGCCCTGCTTTCGCTAGCCAGTTAACCCGTCGAATATTTTTGTTGGAAAGGTACCCACCATCCTATTTAATAAGGGCAAAAAAGGAAAACTTACATTAATTAATCACTTCTTGATATGCTAAATGCTGTTCTAAACGACAATCTTTAACAGTATGGAGGGAGTATGTGTGATCTACATTTCCGTATTGTAAACTTCAGCATGCAGTTAATTTACTTTGACAAAGGAAGTAAAGCTTCCGTCCTCTGTACTAATTAAGGGTGCATGCATACAGTTATATTTATGAACAACGGGATTTTGAACCTGCTGGATGAGCAAGGTGGGACAACCCACAATCTGTAAAACTGTAACACAACAATTTGTAAATTCGGGCATGCTAGCCGTCCCGCGATCGCTCCCCACCCTCTTTCCTTTTCTTTCACACGTAATTTCTAGCCCCAAAAACTAGAGTGATAGTCCGATACTTTCTACTTGTAATATTATACTACCAGTAAAAATAATTTGAACCGTTTGTTATCAAGGATAAATTAGTAATTTATCAATACAATGATTAGGGGTAACTTTGTCTTTTATGTTATTTTTTTTATGTCTAGATCGATCTATGATTATTCATTACGCTGGTATCGCTCATGTTTCATCGAAAAAGTCAAAAAAGAAGAATAAAATGTGTAGTCACTACTAAATGATGATTATACCCCTCCATATCTATTTTTTTTGGACAATAATACCCCTCCACGTTTCTACTACCGTTAACCGAGGTGGTAGTAGAAAGTAGAAAGCAATCTGAAGAGATCAACGATTCAGATTGCTTTCTATTACTAGTAGAGAGCATCATAGTGAGGCTCTAAAAACTACCGTACAGTATTCCTACCTTCTTAATACAAGTATATCCCAATGAGGTTTTTTTTAAAAAAACTACCACACCACCCGTTGCAGTTAATAATGATTTGACAAAGTTCATTATGGATGTTTAATTTTTTTACATCGTTTTGTATAGAGCCCTAGGGTACTGTTTTGCAGCACGTTGTCATGTCCTTACTTTCAACTCAAAATGATCTCCATTTTTAGCTAGGAATGCAAGTGGACGGTCCATGGACTCGTATATCGTATATAGGTCATCTAAATAGGCCAACTCGTGGGCCAATCCACTTTAAACGACCTTATATAGGTACGGGGGTTGACCCGTCCGCAGTTTTACGTGAGTATATGTTTGGTTGGAGAATGAGGTAGGATGATGGTTGAACTTATCCCTGTTTTTTGGATGGAATAGTCATATCTATTCATTTGACATGAGAAATATAATGGTCTTACGTTTTGAGAGATGATCAGAGAAACATGGATTGGATTGGTCTGACAGTTTTTGAGGAGTGAGGACCATCCCATTTCACTTGCCCTTAAACAAAAATCCTAAAAATGAGTTCGACCCAACCAATCCTATCCCATCTCTTAAGAACTAAACGCACGCTAAAGCTCAGGGACCCCTCAAAATTTGAAGTTTCAACTAGAGACACGCCCCTTTCAGCTTGAGATCCCCACAAGCTGAGTCGATCGTGGGCTTGTCTATGTAGGCCCAATATTGTTGGGCCTTGGTGACCAATCTGGGCCTGTCGCTTCAACTAAAACGCCTCATCTGATCCAACTTCTCCGCGCTTTCCCTCGCGAAGTGACACATCCAAAAGCGCGAAAACGCTGCGCCACCCAACACCAGCAGCTACACCCGTCCGTCCGCAACGCCCGAACCGCGCGCTTGGCTGGAAGGCTGGAACCCCAGCGAGCGCACCAACCAACCAACCAAACCTCCAACTCCAAGAGATCAAGTTGCAAAATGCAGCAGCAACCAGCCTCGAGCTAGGCGGAGTAGAGTCCGTCACACTCAACGCCTCGTCTCTCCACACACACACACGCACACATCCGAAAGCACGGCGCGACCAAACGCTTTGACCTCTTGCCGCGTCTCGTCGCCATCTTGAGCTGCCTGTACCGCCTGCCTAGCCGCAGTACAACTTTACTTGATCGCTTCGCTGCCCACAACCTCCTGTAGCTCCCGTCTCAGGCGCGGCGCGCGGCGCCGCCGTTGTCACAGTTGCCTCATGTCCCGGGAGCTGCTGCTGCTGCTGCTGCTGCTGTTGGCCCTGCGGGCGATCAGCGGCGAGGTCGCCGCGGGTTCGGCGCCGGAGGCGGTGGCGTGGCCCGGGCTGCAGGTGGGGTTCTACCATGCGACGTGCCCTGTCGCGGAGGATGTCGTGCTGGGCGAGATGAGGATGATCCTTCAAGAGGATCCCACGCTCGCGCCGTCGCTGCTCCGGATGCACTACCACGACTGCTTCGTTCAGGTAATTAATTTTAATTGCCCAAAGCTCTTCCTGCTCGTCCATGGCGATCATCTGAGGGTTGGTTGTAGGGGTGTGACGGGTCGATCATGCTGAGGTCGAGGAGCGGGAAGGGGGAGAGGGACGCGATGCCCAACCGGAGCATGCGAGGATACGACGCCATCAATCGGATCAAGGCGAGGCTGGAGAGCGTTTGCCCGGTCACCGTCTCCTGCGCCGACATCATCGCCATGGCGGCGAGAGACGCCGTCTACCTGGTACGCCGCACGGAACAATCCATGGTTTCTTGCAAATCGCGCACTCTGCTTCTGCTTACTCTGCTGCTGCTTGTGCTCTTGATTAGCAGAGCAAGGGGCCGTGGTACGACGTGGAGACCGGGAGGAGGGACGGCGACGTGAGCGTGGCCGAGTACGCCGAGAACGACCTGGCGCCGCCGGACTCCAACATCGTCGACGTCAAGACCTTCTTCAGCGTCAAGTCGCTCAACGCCAAGGACATCGCCGTGCTCTTCGGTACGTATAGTATACCACGTCGCCGCCGGCACTTCCCCTTTTGCTTCTCGCGTTGGACGATGGCGACGGCTTAACAGAACGGCGGTAATGGCCGCCGCGGCCGCCGTGGCGACGTCGTGCAGGGTGCCACAGCATCGGGACGTCGCACTGCGGGGCGTTCCAGAAGCGGCTGTACAACTTCACCGGCAGGATGGACCAGGACCCGTCGCTGGACGCCCGGTACGCGGCGAAGCTCAAGAAGCTCTGCCCGCCGGGGCACGGCCACGACAACCACGGCCATGGCGGCGCCGACGGCAAGGCCAAGGTGCCCATGGACCCCGGCAGCGGGTTTACGTTCGACCTGAGCTACTACCGGCACGTGCTCGCCACGGGCGGCCTGTTCCAGTCGGACGGCAGCCTCCGCGACGACCCCGTCACGAGGGGCTACGTCGAGAAGCTGGCCAACGCGTCGTCGCCGGACGAGTACTTCGCCGACTTCACCGCGGCGATGGTCAAGATGGGCCGCACCGACGTGCTCACCGGCAATCTCGGGGCGGTCAGGCCGACGTGTGACAGCCTCGTCGACTAGGTGGATTCAGCGTAGCGCCACATTTTATCTGTAGAATCATATGGTTTTCTCTGTAACATATGTACTTCTGATTTAGATTAGGGAAAAGGTTGCACATGTACTTTTTGATTTTGATTAGGGAAAAGGTTGAGACTTGAGAGAAGTTGCAGTTTATACGCTTTTGATCTGACGAGGAGACTGATTGGAACAACGTATGAATCTAGAGATGTCAGTTGTCAAACAAGTAGTACAAACTAATGAATTTGTATATATGGGTTTGATGACGAACCTTGCAGGATGTTAGTTGTTTATTCAGCTGTTTTTCGTAGCATTGCTAGTTTGGTGAATCAACCGTTTGGTCAACCATAAGTTGGTCACCAAATCTGACCAGATTGTATAGATTACTTAGGAACAAAGACTGCATCAACCTTATGCAAGCTAACCTATGTGAATAAAATAAGCAAGCTAACCTATGTGAAAAAATAAGCACGGAATGCTTGTTAGAAGTCTCTTTCATGAGCAGCTCTGTTGCTCACTGCTTCGAGCTTAAGTACAATGCCAGGATGCAGAATATACAAGTAGCGCCTTCTGTAAGGGAAGGAGAAACGATAGCATTGGAAACAGACAAATTTCAAAATTCAGTGAATTTGTCCTTTCATTTATTTTGACTTCAGTATCAGAAAATTGCATCTATTTGTGAATTTAAAATTTATTTGTAAAAGGTAAATACAATGTTAGGCATTATGGCAGGATGAACAGAAGAATTAATGGATTGACACTCTTATTTTCTACCCCATATGTAGATTCCGGTTGCTATTACTACACCACCTAATGCTCCAATGGATGCCAAAATTTTCATCTTTGAAGCACCTTGCTTAGTTACTGGTAATACCAGTAAACTTTCTATCTGCAGGAGAAGTTGAAAAAATGGTGCATATAAAATTAAACCTGCAGAACTTTTCTGTTGAACAACTACCTAGATGGATGAAGGATTTCCTATTGGTACGAAGCATATCACTGTTTAAAAATATCTAACCTCGATTGGTTGTTCCCAATTTTTCTTTATTCCAGAAACATGCCCTTTTCCTACAACTGCCACCACCGAGGAATGTTCCCTTGCAACCTTCAATAATTTGGAGGACATATACCTGCAAACACAGTTTCAATAATTCAAGGACAAAAGATTGTGGTGGTAATTGAGAATATCAACACAAACTTTTTAAGTAACTCACATATCACGTTCATGCAGGAGTGTCTCCATCAAGGTAGGAAATGCCTTACTCATCTCTTGAATAACAAGTGTTAGCATGTCAACATCCTCCATGTCCTTCAGCTGCATAGACAAGCATTGTCATTGCTATGCAAATGGTGTAAAGTCTGGTTAGTTGTATAACCATACTAAAGTCTAGAAAGTATATTGAGTTATATGACATCACACAATAGAACTGTACATTTCAAGTCATCCAGGAAGACATCATACCATTTTATTAAGTTCCTCTGGGCTTGGTAAAAATATGGACTGGAAAACAATGTAGTACAAAAACTTTGCCCTGTGCCATAATGACATTCTCCCCCAAGTCCTCCTCAAAGTGATCTTCAAAACAGATAAAGACGATGATAAGATGGCACCCCTGCTAATGGAATATAAGTATTGACCACACTATTGTTTATTCTGCAGAAAGTTCTAACAATATCAAGATTCATATTTTATTAATCAAATCTTCTACTCCCTTCATTTTATATTATAAGTCGTTTTATTAATCAAATCACAATTCAAAATAATGACATATTGACAAGTGAAAAAGTCAACAGCATGAATATGTGGCTGCTTAATTTGAGGCAACATAATAAACTGTTATCATTTGTTTTTGTACTAGGTTCACAAAAAACATCCACGCTAAAAGTTTATCACATTTATCCACGTATGAACCTTAAATTGGCACAGCCAGTCAGCTATTGTGAGCATCCTCTCCCTTCTTGTTCTTGCATCTATCTATAACCTGTATGGAGATTATAGACAACCAAATTCAACCACTAGGTAAGTAGGTTGCACACCTGGACAGGGCGATCTCCAAGGATAACTTTGCCGCCATAACTCATTGCTTCCTCAAATGCCACTCGGAATTCGGCCCCAGGTAACACATCAAGTTGGCTAGCAACCTTGGATGCCAAAAACATAGCCCACCATGTAACATTAAAAAAAACTTACCTAACAATAAGTACTAACTGCAAAACAAGCATCAAGGCATACCTTTGCAAGAAACCAGCTGTAGAGTATTCCAAAAGTGTTCATCTTCTTTTTCTTCCACATGTCAATCATTTCGTTCATGGTAGGAACCTATGATGATAACAGGAATGATAAAACAAGTTAACTACAAGTAGATATAACATCTTGAACACTTATGTCAATGATGGCTGCAAACCATTAATAAGGCTAAAGTCTGTTGCTACACAGTAGCATAGTGCTATAAGTATGCACTTATAGAAGGCATGTCAGCACTGGCCTCGGCTGAACATATTTATGATTGATCTGATAGTCTTTGGCATGGCCATCCATGCCAATTGCCAATACGAAAATACAATACAATGCCATGGCCATAATTTCAACTTCTAATTCTCTTTCATAAATAAATCTTTACCAGTGTTGTAAGAGATATATCCACAAGAGATATCTTTTCCCAGTTGAGCTTAATGCCATGAAGTATAGAACCACATTATCACTCTAAATAGTTTGTATTCACTATTTGAGGGAATATAACAGACAAAAATCAGAGGACAGTAGACTTCAGCACTCTCATAGTGTATTCTCATGATTCATGATTCAATTTCATTTTTTACATGTACAATAACCTCAAACAAAAAAAAGGAAAGTGTTTCCTTCCTCGTGTAATGTACATAAGTAACAACCATCACAACCCAAAATGAAGTAAATCTTGTAAGATCATACCTGAAGGTTTTGTGGTGTCAGAATGGCAACCCTGCTGGCACAGAGCTCCAAGAAAACAGCCTACATTTGTTAAAGAGATGTTAAAATAATTAGTATAAGGTGTTCTGGATCAATTATCAATAAACACTCCACAAGAAGGCAGCCAACCTGCCAAATGATTCACCAACTGGTAAATTATCGGTGATGAGTAAAGAGAGGAAGAACCTGAGGTTTCAGGTAGTCGATGACGGCTTTTACTTGGTCACATGATTCCTATAAAGTGAATCAACACACAAATATTCAATCCACAGTATAGTCATAGTAAGCGTGACTTTAATGCATATAAGTTGAAACTACAGGACACAACAACAGTTAACAAAATTTGCATCGGACATAGCACTACCACTACAAATACACGTCTATAAAAATTATAAAGGAAAAAAAGGGTAGTCTTTTGTTGGTACAGTTCGTGTTCATGAGGATTTTACATGTTTCCTGTGTTTCGCTCTCCAGTTTTTTTCTTTTTTCACTGGCAATCTCAACCCTGTAAGTTCTTCGCTTCCTAAATAAGTTACTAACGAAATTTGAACTAAGTTACTAGTGAAAATTTAAAATTTGGACTAATGCGAACCCACAATCCAAAAAAATTGAGGCCAGATCGTCCCCTAAGTGTTCTCCAAAAAGTTCGAGGGTACATCATATATCGAGCTGACGAGGCCAATTCACCTGTGAAACATGGGCGGTGCCGACGACGTAGACGCGGCAGGTCGTGCCCGCCCCCGCCGCCTCCGCCTCGGGCGACGTCTCGCACTCGAGACACACCACCCCCTTGGCGAGCTCCTCGGGCAGCTCCCTCCTCTCCCCCTCGCCCCGCGCCGCCTCTCCGCCGCCCGTCTCCGCGTCGGCGAACTCCGACGCGTCCTCGTAGCCCCCGCCCTCGCCGTCGGCGGCCGGATCCATGAGCAGACCGAGAGGGGTGAGGCCGTCTCGGATCGGGCCCGCGCACAGCAGGGTCTGGACCAGTGAGGCGGGGAGCGGCGGGCGGCGGCGGAAGCGGGAGGAGGTGGATCGGTGGCGACGACGAGTCGGGGAGGAGGCGACGAGGAGCGCGAATCATACGGCGGCGGGCGTCGATTTTTTTTTATTTGGGGAGGAAGAGGAAGAGTTCGTCGTGCGAGCGGGCCGGTGATGGAGTAGACTACTGGGACGTGGGCCCCTGCAATGTACGGTCTGGATTTGTTTCGTCGTATCGTAGAAGGGATCTGGACCGTCCGTTCGGTGCACTGGACTCCGAGTCAGTGATAACTACGGAGCAGCCAGTTTTGCTTTTCTATTTGCTTGATTTGCTTCATCGAGCCGGACCCGGATGACCGGACGATGGAATTCGGGGTCGGTTTGTGCTGGATCCGGATCAGAGGGTGGCATTAGCTCTAATCCAGTCCATCCATTTTCATCCAACGACTGTGGCTAGTTCTTTTTTCTTACCTATGCCACCAGAATGAATGCCAGCGACCACAACGCTACCTCCTTCCCGGCAACTTCAACCGTGGCTTAACAACGGTACTTCCTCTGCTTCGTCGATCTCGACCATGATGCCTCTCATCTGCGAAGTTGCAGCTGTCGCTCGACCACATCACATCCTCTTCGTCACGACATCACATCCTATGTCCTCCCTGGCAGCCTCGACCATGGCACCTTCTCGGCGACGGTGACCTTAACCACTCGCTCCTCCCCAGTGAAAAATATTGACCACGGCTGATGCTCGTCCACCGCGGGCCGGCGAGGCTCACCGGCATCGTCCTGCCGACAACCTAGCCTAATATTGTCAATAAGAACTTGTTTTATGATAAAAGTTGAAGCTTGGTTGGATTGTCTATAAATTATTTGTTGTGTATTTGGTTTGATTCACCGAAATAATCTCAAGTTATTCATAAATTTTGTTAGGGAAGAGCATTGTTGCAAAGTCTGAAGTGCTGACTTGGGGCAAAAGCCGAACTAAAGCTTCATATATAACAAGGTTGATCGAGGGACTAAAGTACCCCTCTCTATCTCATGTTTATTTATCTTTATGGAACCAATTCAGTGCTGAGAAAAATTGGGAGATGTATGACAAATCTAGAGAAATTGGAGGGAGAAGGAGAAGTCACCGTAGGTTTTGGCGCCTAAAATCTGAGTCCACTGCTCTTCCTCTAAGGCCCATATCATCTATCTAATGGAGAACTAGCCACAATCATTAGATAAAGATGGATGGATAAGATTAGAGCTAATGTCATCCTCTGCATTAGCTTCTCCAATGCAGAGGATCTGGATCAGTTTGTAATCGGTTTGCTGATGTTCCCAGCACGCATAGTGCGCACGAAAAACGAAACGGTCCATTAACGAGTGATTAATTAAATATTAGTTAATTTTTTTCGAAAATGGATTAATTTGATTTTTTTAAGCAACTTTTGTATAGAAACTTTTTGCAAAAAAATACACCGTTTAGTAGTTTGAAAAACGTGCGCGTAAAAAAAAATACCGTGCGTGCAGCAACTCAGCCTAATTAGGGCATCTCGAGTGTGCCATCGATTTTCGATTTTGCTGTGCAAAATCAGTAGCATGTTAGAGCGTTTGAATTTCACAGTGTAAACACCAGTTTGTGGGCCCCGCCACTCATACTGACCAAAGAGAAAGCCAACTAAAATATTATTTTTCTTTCTACGCGTCAGTATGTATGTGCTCACCGTGCGATGGTACATTTTTTTATTCGGCTCGGTTCAACTCTTCCGCTGAATGTGATTTTGCTTCTGACATATACGGTTCGACTCTTCACAATGTGTTCGGTTCGTTTTCTGACGCGACGGTTCGATTTATTTACACACTAGAGCTGCTCTTAGTCTTAATCAACTACAAGTGTAACAAATGACCAAAAAATAACATGTATCATCTCTTTCCCATGTGGAAGTATGCAAGCATGAAAATCATAATAGCTCAGTTTAAAATATATTTTTTTCAAATTACTCATCTGATTATATCATAGTATTCATTGTAATTAAAATCTCTGTAGCAAGATATTACATGATTATATTCTAATAAAAATATATATGTAGTAAATTACTTTTATTATATATAAATTATATTTTTTATATATAAAAATTATTTTTAAATTTGATTAAATTACTTCTTATACATTCATAATGTTGTGAGTTCTTTACTTTTATTGTTGTTTTAATTAATTTTATAATTTGTGTTGATTAAATTTAATTTTTAGAGAGACTCATGTTTTTACCTCTACAAAGGATTTACTTTATTGACATGACAACTTACTTTTATTTTCTGCTAAGTTACTTTTATGATTTATGTAAATTATTTTTAGGCGTTATTGAATTTACATTCATAAATGTTTAAGAAGTAATTTAATCAAATCTAAAAGTAATTTATATTTATGATGAAAGTAATTCAAAACACATATTTTTATCAAAACTAGTAATCGTGCACATGCAATGCACGTTAAGACCAATATAAACTAAACCAAACATATTTGCTAAGTAATATAAATTTAAACATGTCATATTAAAGTGGAAGCATTTTTATTATTTTGTAAAACATATTAATCATTGTGGCATGTGCCAGAATTCTAATCAAACTCTGGAATGGATAATTTAGTGAAAAAAAAATCTGTAAACATGAACGTTACATCCCAAACAACTATACATTATTTTTGTGTGATATGCAAACAACTTTCGTTGTATCATTAGGAAACAACGAATCATCATTTTTATACAAAATTCGTCACAACATGCGCTGCAAGAGTAAACAAATCTTCAACTTCTGTTGCTCGGGGTCTAAATTTCTAAGAAACACATACATCTTTTGGATTTTCATTTGATGCAGTAATATGCATGCCATATAATAAGCTGTACATACAGAACTTTATGTTTAACACCTCGATGTATTGCTCCCTTAGACATATATACTGAAAGCTTTATATAAAGATGTCCTTACGATCTACTAAGAAGAAACGCTTGGGCACAATTCCATAGAGCAGGGGATGCTTTTTTTGACAACTTCTTGTACAGTACCCGTTCCTACATATTGGAACCTATGATTAAATATAATAGAATTTAAGATGGTCATTTGCACCAATTACATAATAATGGTAGAACATAGCAATAATTTGTATTCTTGATTATGCTTATAGGTAGAACATATAAGATGAGAGATTTTGGCATTATTATGCATATTCTCAGCAAGCAACCTGTTGTCAGTTAACATTTACTTCGGAAATTTTAGGATAGAAAACTATGAAAATATGCCAGAAAATTTATAACATGATAATTACTCGCTTATGAATGCTGGGTTACCAATTTATATGAGCACTGCATATAATATGCTCTCCTTCTGACATCTTTAGGCTAGTATATTCTGGGCATGAATATATGAATATATGTTCTTAACCGTACATATACGTGCGCTCCGGTGCTCCCTTGCTCCAACTTAGAGTCCACCATGGACAGGCTGCCTCGGAACCAAAAAGTTGGCAAATTGGAATCCAAAGCCGCTGTACAAGCTCATGCTTTGATCCGAGACTAGCTCCATCGTGCCACCCTCGTGAACCCCAAGCTCAGGCAGCCATGTCACATCACGCAGCTCACCCTAGCTCCGTCGTTGCCGGCCAAAGGTATCACACACCGAGCTTACGACGTACCCTCTGCAGCCGCCGCTGAACCACCCCATTGCAATGAACCATCATATCACACACGCACACATTTGTCGCTGTCGCGAGGTTGAAGAAGATGCTGATAGGCTGGCCCACCCACCTCCAAGTTCTAATAAGAAAAATAATCACCGTTATTAGTGCACAGTAATTAAAGTCGGGTTATATACAAATAGATGGTTCACTAACCAATGAACACCACGGATTTTAAAGGCCTAGGTGGACTTGGTCGACCTGGAATTAGGGCTAGGGCACCATTGGCTTAAATCGCAATTGATTTAAATGAATTCAAAGTTGAATCATGCCTGGTCGTAGCTCTAAATTAAGAGAATCTTCAACCTGAATGATCTAAAACCAGATATTTTCTAATGGCGTGAAAGTCTTGATTTCACAAATTATGTTTTATATCCATAAACGGGTGATTTCTACCAAAGGTCCTGAAGGACATACTTAATGAATAAATCATTCCCGTACAGTAGAGCATACACGGATATGTTGGGCTCTACCATGACTTAATTATCAGAATAGAAACCTTGTAAAGGAATGTGCTGTTGCAAAGCGTTTGATAACGAACGAAAGTGGTCCGCATTTTCTTTAAGAAATTAAGATTTTCCTATGCGAAGCAATCTTGGTTCGAGTGGATTACATATTAGATGCGATAGATGACTTTTACAATGGCCAGTACGTGGTTATCTCCTGCTTAATACTGTCATTTGTGAATTTAGATTTGCTTCCATTATGATAGCCACCCTAGATTCCATCATCCTGCATTTTAAGCCTTAATGTTACATATCTTATTGTTGTTTGTGAGCTTTGACTGAGTTCAGATTATGTTGTTTAGTTTCAGTTAACATTGATTAGTTTCATTTTAACTGTTCAACTTTTTTATTGAGTCCTCAAATAACATATTGTGCTCTACATACCAGGTTGTAATAGTATGTTTATTTTAAATTTAGTTACCCACACCCATCACATTGCGCATGAAGTTTCTCCTTCCCTTAGCTTAGTGAAGAAAACCGCTCCATCAAAACACCAGTGAACCTATGTGAGAATGGAGGGAGCAATATTTATTACTTTTTTAGTTTTTCCGTTATAACGCACGGGTATATTTGCTAGTTTATTTAAATAAAGAAGAAGAGAAGTCACAAAAAACAACCATTCATTCAACGTTGGAGTGGCAGTTCCTGCTACAATAGAAATAAATACCCATCAAATCTCTTAGGCTGAGTTCGGAAGTGTGTTCTCCCAGCGCGCTACAGTACTGCTACTAGCGCACGCTTTTCAAACTACTACACGGTGTATTTTTTTTGCAAAAAGTTTCTATACAAAAGTTGCTTAAAAAAATCAAATTAATCCATTTTCAAAAAAATAGCTAATACTTAATTAATCACGCATTAATAAACCGTTTCGTTTTTCGTACGTACTGTTGGTGTTGGGAGCTTAGAGTAACGAACAAAGCCTAATCATCAATATCTCTCAAGATGGTGGCTTGCCTGCCAGCTAATTGGTTGACGATAAATAGAAAAAAGTCATCCGTCAAAGAAAAAGTAAAAATAGAAAAAAAAGTTTTACCATTACTAACTCGATCCATTCTCCACCATTAGAAAAAAAAACATTACAACACTAACTCCATTCTCCATCGAGGAATTATCTGCAAGAAAAAAATAGTACAGAGAAATCATTCAGCATCCCGTATCAACCTCCCTCGATAACAAATAGGAATATATCATGTGCACGTAAGATTACCAAAATAAATAAATAAAAGGTTATTGGAGGCGTGGCGGAGCGGAGTAAGCATATGCCAAATTTCTCACCGACGAGAAGATGACGGCGATGTTCCCGACATTGGATCTGCCAGCACCAGGCCTTCTCCATCGACAGATAAGGTGGCCTCATGCACGGTGCACCACCGCCGCCGTATCGAGTAGGCCTGAGCAATGCCACCACTAGATTTGTAAGCACCACGCCCAGAAGGGTGCTATTGGTGAGGAGATAATGGGAGAGGTTGGATCGCCAACAGGAAGAGAAATATGGCGAAAGCGATCGAGAGAATTGGCGAAGCGAATGAATTAACACTGAGCGGAATCGAGAAGAGAACCAAGACCGTCTGAGGTGCTGGCTTGATCAAGTCGACTAGTAGCATTTTAGGCTATCTGGGCCAAATAGGCTGTACAGCTGGATTTCCTTAATGCTTTACACGAATTACACAATTGGGCCACGGATGACTACTACTATAGATACCGGTGAGTGATTCTAGAAACATTGATGGAATTTTCTAGGATGGTTGGAACTTCAGATAATTACGATGTGCTACATATTAAATCAGAAATTTTAAAACCATTAAGATGTTGCATGAAAGAATTTGAAGGTCGCTAGGCTAATCTTTGTATGGATCTTATAAATTTCCTAGAGGTTATAAATGAGTGGTAAATTGTAACGCTTCGATTTCACTGTAACAGTTAAAAACTATTTTAAGAAAATTCTATGTTCGAAAATTTGGTTCTTTATGCGCATATAGGAACTAGTGCCAAAGATCTCAAATTTAATCCCTTCCTTAAAAGAATCTCAAGAATCCCTCTCCAAAAATCCCCACTTAAATAAATCTCGGGATTTCAATATCCCTTCCAAGTCGCTCATAAAATTTTTTTTTGTCCAATTCAAAATCTAATCTAGAAACCCCAAAACCCATCCATCTAGTTCTTTTAAAATTCCTTGAACTCTACCCAAAGAATTGAAATTGGAATTCAAATCATCCTTTGTTTTCTTTGGATTCCATATCCGTTTATCCAAAACCAAAAATGTTCGTATCTCAGGATATTCTCATTTGACCCCCAGAAAATCGATAAATACAATTTAAATTCAAAGCTCCCATAAATTCCTCCTCTTTAACCCTCTGTTTTATTTTCCCCACAAATTTATCTAAATTTCCTCATGGTTCAAACTTATGCAAATTTTCTAAAATAGGTTTCTCTCTTGAACTCCTAAAAATTTCTTTGGAACTCAAATATCAATTTGGATTCAAATGTCATATCAAACATCCCAGTTACAATTTCAAATAAATCGAAGGAAATCAACATAGACTACTCTGCACTTGGGCCGCCTCTTCTCCCTTTTTTCTTTGGAATAAGTCCACTTGATACTTTGGCCAGATACTTTGGCCCCTCAACTATTAAAACACGTGCAATTTGACTTCCTCGGTGGTTTTGAGGATGGTATTCATTGACGTGGCGTCCACATGGCATCAAGTGGGGCCCACATGTTTTCTCGCCGGCTAGTCGTGTCATCCCTCTTCTCCACAACAGCGGCGGCGGAGTGACACTGAGGAGGAATGACCCATGGCAGGCGGCGAGCACGGAGGAGGCCCATCACTCGGTGCAGTCGGGAGCACGAGGAGAGAGGGGGGGTGGGTTCTCCATGGCTGGCGAGGTGGAGTGGGACAATGAGGGAGACCGTCAGCGCTTGGTCCTGGCATGGCTGGCCTCCTGCTCCTCGGCTCCCACCAACCTTGACAGCACGGCGCACGAAGAGGGCCCTCGCGGCGACATCGAAGTCGGTGACGGGCGCAGAGATGGGGATGAGAAGCAGGAAGCACCTGCAGTCGTCATCACCTTGTCGGTCTCAAACCATGGCGCAGATGAATTGATGAGCTCGGGAGCTGAGAACTTTACGCCCTGAACTTGCCGGTGTGCGTCCACCGGTGGCCCGTGTTGAACACCAGGTTAGGAAGAAAATGCTAGGACATCAACATTGCATAGGTAAATGTATGTTTCTGCTACCTAAGACGGATGTGTATAAAACATGTCTATGCATACTCTGAAACAATCAATGGTCAATCTTGTTTAAGACAAGCAAACAAAGACAAAATAAGTGCTGCATTGAGAAAGATCTGGGAGAGGCGAACAGTGTCTGTCAAAGCAAGACAAGAGGTTCTTCGCATATGGTCAAATAGCATTGCAGAAGGAGCGAAACATGGTGACCACTACCAAGATAAGCTCGTGTGCACGGTGGCGATGCTTGTGCCTGTGGGGCAGCACCGCGATTGGATCTTCTCCACCCATGCCGGCTACCTACATGGCTGCACCTCCTTCTTGCCTCCCAGTCCGAGTGCCACCATCTATCTTACCTCATACTCGTTGGCCCCGAGCTCTCTGCGCCTTCTCCTCCTCCGGCGATCGTTGCGGTGTCACCTCGAGCCCGTGTCGTCACTAGCGCTCTGGCCTTGGCGGCGATGTGGATTGTGGAGGCGCCCTACCGACTCGACGGCCGCCTCGCACGACCAGGTAGAAAGAGGAGAAAAGAGAGAAGAAAGAGGGAAAAAAATGTGACACTGACATGTGGGTCTCACATGCTGAGTCAGCCGGTTAGACCGGGTCAAAGCGCCATGTCAGCGAAACCACCCACCAAGACCATCATTTTTTTGACAAATTGGTCCTTGGAGAAAATTTATTCTGAAACTAGTCCCTGCCAAAAACTTCAACCAAAAATAGGCCACGGGCTCAGCGCCAACCTCCTTGGCGCTGAGAATCAACAATTCAACGCTAGGCACGTTGGCACTGACACCCCTGGCACCATGGAGGCCGAGCTGATCCCCACACCTACGTGGTAGGATGTCAGTGCCAAGGAGACTGGCGCTGAACCACAAAGCTCAACGCCAGCGTATTTGGCACTGAGATTTAGGACTTAGACGCTCTAGGCCGAGCCGTCCGACATCGCTCCTGTGTTGGGCAGCAAGGACGCGTTGAGCTAGCAAAACATAGCGCCATTTACCCTGGCGCTGAGACATAAGATCTCAGCGCCAGGTATATTGGCGTTGAGATTTGGGACTTAGCTGCAAGAGGCTGACCCGCTCAACATAGCTCCTGTGTTGGGCGTTGCCTTGGCGCTGACATCTTAGCACCATTACTCCTGGTGCTGAGGTTTGTTGGCTCAGCGCCAGGCTAACGGCCAACATAGGAGCGATGTTGGGCCGACCTCGAGCCCGCGGCTAAGTCCCAGACCTTAGCGCCACGTGCTTTGGTGCTGAGGTCTTAAGCCTCGACGCCATTTTCCTTGGCACTAAGGTTTTTCCCCATGCAGAGAGCTAGATGCTAGCTCTCTGCCCAGCCTTGATCACCTGCAAACATAAATTCCTCCCCCACCCAGCCCAACATCCAAAAGCATTCACAGTCCATACAATCATACAATTGTAATACCATACACATCTATCTAAATTTCATACACATCCATTCATCCATCCATCCAAATATCATACACAGGCACAAACACATCCACGGTACAAAGTTTGTCCAATCATACAGAAGCAAATGACCTAAACACCACTTACCTCTTCCTACCCCTAGGAGCACGAGTCGTTTGATCGGGAGTGTACCTCTAGTCCGTAGTAGGAGCTCTCTTGCGCTGTGGTCGAGATAGCCCTCCCCTGTGACGATTGTGGTGCGTCCTCCAACTGGGAGAGACCGAGCTCCACTTGCTCCTCCTCCTCTCCCTCTTCCTCCTCTTCTTCCTCTTGTTCCTTCTCTCCCTCTTTAGCCTATCCTTCCTTTTCCCCCTCCTCCTTGACTTGTTGAGCTGGTTCGATGGCATCATCGGCCCTACATCCCAACCGTACCGCCAACTTCCTACATCGATGGCATAGAGACTACGACCAAGAGAAGGAGCTAGGTGTTAGTTCCAGACATGTGTAGTGTGGGCAGTTTTTGGAAATATACCTGTAGTGCATTGCGAAGAACGCCGATCTCTTCTTGTGATCCAGGGGCCGTGCCCAATGCCACGCCCGCATCGTTAACAGTCCTGACCAGCTCCCGTGCCTGTAGGTATAAAGATGTGAGAAGTAAATAACACAGATTACGGAAATCAAATGTGAGAGAAATAGACAGTACTCACCACTCTATCTCGAACTGGTCCCGTCTCCACCGTGTTACCTACACGGGTACGTGTATCGTACTCGTTCTGCTCCTCCACGTCAGTCGGGTCGTCTGCTATGTCGGCTAGCATCCAAGCCGGACATAGGGCAAGGCGGTAGTTCCTTGCAAGCCATGCTAAGTACGCCTCGAAGTCACGCTTGGTGTGCATTGCGGCATGCTGCAGACAGTTCGCTTCAAGTTGGTCCCATCGCTCGATGTGCGTCTGATGACAGGCAATCCAATCTGTGGTCTTCTTGTTTTTCCGACGGTTGACCTTGCATGCAAGACATAGCAATATAAATGTTTCAAGTCGAATGGCATCAATGGGTAGGAATTTTGGAACTCGGTGGCAAAGGGACTTACTTATGAAGTTCAATGCTTGTCGAATATCTTTGTAGGATTTGTTGCCGCTTCCCGAACCGCCTCATCACCCGATGGCAAAGCTAGTACTCAATTGCATAGAAGCATATCAAAGGGCACCGTAGGATGTTCAACTCCCACTCTATGTGTGTCACGCCAGAAATTCGCTAACCCGAATTCCAAGCAGAATGTGTATTAAAATCCCCGTCCAAGACCGGCCAGGGTACACAAACGACAAAGTTGACATACAGATCCACGTCTTACAAACACCATAGAAAACTCTTACAAAAATGCAGCGGAAAAGGAAACAAGCTACTCTAGTTAAATATACGCTCGCAGCGTGGCAACTCCATTCCACGGGCATCCTTGACGGCAAGCACAAGCCTACTCCTCTGAGTAGCCTCCAACTGACACGTACTCCAACTTTGATGTGGGGGAAAGAATGAAGCAAGACTGAGTACTACCCACTGTACTCAACAAGTCATACCGAAAAGGGAGTAATGATGCAAGTAATAACAAAGGAGGCTGAAGGGGTTATTTGTATGAAATACGCATTTAAAGACAATAGTTGAATGCGATAAAACAGTTGAGTTAATTAATCAAAATTGAACCATCACTGCCCAACGCTACACCACGTTGTGACAGGCCCAAAACACCACCTGAATTACACCAGTTCCAATAAGTCAGGTTATTAGAAGTGTAACTAATCACGGTGAACCTGGTTGATCGCCCATAACCGCGGGCACGGCTATTCGAATAGTTCTACTCTGATCAGAGGTGTACAACTGTACCCACAAGACATAGCCCCACAACACGTTACCATGCGCCGACATACCACCACGGTACGCCGGAAAGGAACTGCGACGGGACCCTTCGCACAACCCTTCCTAACCAAGCGCATCACACCTCAGGTTTCGCCCCCACCTTTTAAGCAAGGCAGGTAGCCCCCTCTCGTGCCTAGGTGAATCCGACAGCTGATCAACGGGTAAACCCCCGCCGACCCAACTCCATCACGCCCACCCTCGCCTGGATGCGTTGGCTAGGAAAAAGCCATACTACAAGTCCAGCCATTTCCCATGCTGGCTTGTGAAAAGTACGATAATTCTTCCAGGGTTTCCCGCGAACCGGTCCTTAATTATCATGAGCACGACCATCAAAACCATGTGCTCACAACCCACAATTATCCAGGTTTTAGTTGGACTAATTATTTAATCATCCACGATTAACCATCGTGAGCTAACATTAAATAACCAACATTAAGTAATAATGAGGCATTAGTTATCCCATTAATGTGCTAATGTTACTAAGAAGGGCTAAGCATGTCCTAACCTAGCTACTACTCAAATTATCTCCCAAGCTATCAACGGAGTCAGATAATGAAACCATAAGGTTGAGTACAATAGGTAAATAAGCCCATAAATGACATTATAAAATAATGCAATATTTAGAGAAAAATAAGACATTCGCAATTTAGGAACAATATGTTCAAGTGAATAAGCATGACTTGCCTTGCTCCTGCGTTGGATCGACCTCGGCAACAACCTCGAAGTAAACTGGAGAGTCAGAATTATCAGAATCTAAACGAAAAAAGCACACAAGCAAACAGGCTATCAGTCTATTGAAACAGAGAACAAAACTATTTTTAATGGATTTTAGATATTTTTATGAATTTTCTGCAACTTGAATGGACTCAAACGGAGTCCGGATGAATTAGTTATGAATTTTAGAAGATTAACTGTGTTTTTACTATAAACAGAAAAATCCTTATTCAATCATTGCGCAATAATCCCTAGGGCTGATGTCACTGACGCTAGGGCTGACGTCAGCGGGAGGGCGGCGGCACCGACAGGTGGGCCCCACCTGTCGGTGGCACGGGGTCCCGGTCCACGGTGGACTCGGTCCACAGGTTGGCGAGCGGGTGGCGCACCACGCGGCACCGACGTGGCGTCGACACGGCGGCCACGCGGCGCACGCGTGGCACCGACTGTGACCACGGCGCGGCCATGGCGCGGCGGCGCGCATGGCGGCCGGCGCAGGCGGTGGCCGGATGCGACGGGCGGGCGCGCGCGAGCGGCGGCCGAGCGGGGTGGCGCACTAACAGCGCCGAGAGAAGAGAGAGAGAGGACGGAGGCGGCGCTCACCGGAGATGAAGGAGACGACGGCGGCGGCGACGCAAGGGTGCACGGGAGGCGGCGGCGTTAGGGGAAAAAGAGAGAGGGGAGCGTGGGGTGGCCGATTTAAAGGGGGGCCGGGGCTAGGGTTCGGCCGTCGGCTCTGGATTTATTTTACGCGATTTATTTAACGAATTTTAACGTGGAAAGCAAACTTCGGGGTGTGACAATGTGGCACATGGCATTGATCCCTAGGTCCACTATCTCCTGTGATGTGTATGGCATCCACTCCACTTGAGTTGTGGCACAAAACTTGTTAGTAGAGCTAGCAAATTTCAATTGCATGTTCAAGCAATCATTGAGTACTCACATGGTTGGGTTGGAGGTAATCCATTTCGTTCGTGTAGTGGTAGTAGGCCATGTTCCTACGGCCTACTACGGGCGACGGAACCACTTCCCACAAGAAAGCAACTATGGGGAGTCAATCCGGATCCTCAAAGGGCCACGCCGGATGATTCCTCCATGTGGGACAGCCAACCGGTAGGCGAATCCACATCTAGACATGCAAGAAGTGACATGTTAGCATTTAGAAATTATGACCAAATGGATTAGAACATAAAAAAATTACCACAAACCTGTAGCAACCAAACACATCTTGCCAAGTTAGCATCTTATGTAGTCCTTCGACAGGCATCACATAGTTGCCTGTACAACCACTCTAGGGCAGCAGAACTCCAACTGTAGGTACCCGTCTCATCCTAATCAACTAGGAAAGGCAGCCACATACACCTCGCCATATCTCCTCTAGCATCAAGGAAAAGGATACTACCAAAGATGTACAGCACGTAAACCCTGCAATAGCGCTCTACCGTCGCCTGGTCAGCGTCAGGAGGACACTGCGAGAAGTTGTGTCACGTCCGGAAATTCACTAGTAATTTCCAAACTAATTTGTGCATACAATCCTTGTCCAGGAATCAGCCAAGGTACACAAATCGATAATTTAATATATAGAATCATCAATAATAATGGTACATACTTACAAAATAAAAGAAAATAGCAGCAGGCAAACGATCTAGCGATGGCTTCAGCTCCACTCCCACAGGCAGCTCAACTGGGGTATAAGCCAAACGTCTTCTCCTTCGAAACTTTCTTCAACTGAGGTTGATTGATTATTGCAAGGGTGAGTACATGGAATACTCAGTAAGCCACATAGCAAGTATACAAGTGCTCGGGGATAACAAATGATGGCAATAATAGGGTTAATTTGCAAAGGCAACATTTACAAATATTTAAGAATTGTAAAATAGTTGAGTTACTAAATAACAATATTAACCAATCACTAAATAACACACCAATGCTGCACAGGCCCAACCATCTCTAGACAACCAATCCCGGTTGCACAGAACTATCTCCATAACAGGAGCCAACAAGTTATCATACTAGATTGTTATCATTAATGAGTAGTGTGGGACTAATCACAAAAAACATTGCTAGACCCGCCCATGACCGCAGGCACGGATATTTGAATAGTTTTACTCTGGCCAGAGGTGTACAAATTTACCCACAAGACACAACCCCACAACATGTTGCCATGCGCCTCAATACCACCATGGTACCTTGAAAAAGAGTTGTGACAGGACCCTTCGCATAATACGCCTATCAGAATGACACCCACTAAGCATCTGTCTCCGACAGGGGTGGCCAGTTACCTAACAGGGAGACTACTTAGTGCCCAAAACAATTGTGGACTTGCTTGTCTGGCACCTGTGGACTTAGTTGTCTGCCACGATAAAATAACAACATACCGCGGTGTCTCCTGACAAACGTATTACACTCCAGATCCAGCCGTTGCCTATGCTGGCTTGTGGTTAGTACGGTTAATGCTTCACAATAGTAGCTCACGAACTGGTCCTTAATTGTCATGAGCACGACCAACACAACCATGTGCTCACAACCCACCATTAGTCAAAGTTTAGCTCGAATAATTATTAACCAAGCACGACCAATCATCGCGATATATCATTAATTAACCATTACTAATCATGAGCGAATCATTAGTTATTACCACATAAAATGATACTAAAGTTTCTAAGCATGGCTAGGCAATTATATTTAATATCTAGCTGAACCATTATATAAAAGTCCAAGCTAGTCAATTTATAACCCAAAGGTATCAAGGAACATGGTAATCAAAGCAAATTGGCCATAACAAAGAATAGGTTCACACTACCCAATGTCATTCGAAAATAAATGCACATTTGAAATAATAGAGAATTTAAATATAGGCTCAACATGCTCAAAGGAATTGTATTTGGGATCTGTGCGACTTGCCTTGCAATAATCGGTCTTCACTTCGTCTTCTGGAACATTTCCAACACACTCACAAACCTTCGAAACGACGAAATCGACAAGATAACGTGCAAAAAAAGGAAAAATACTAAGAAAAACCACATAAAAGGTACACAAAAAGTAAACAAACATGTAGATCATGCTTTTAGATGAATTTAGTGACTTGAACAGCCTCATTCCGAGTTCATATGAATTAGTTATGAATTTTACGAGATTTAATTCAATTGAACCTATTAAAGAAAAGATTATTCCAAATTAATTAAACAATTTACAAATAATTTATAACTGAGAAAAAATATTGAAAATAACCTCCAGAAAATATTAGATCAAATTTGGTAGATGACATATAGCAAAAAGGACCAATATGTCATTGATAAGAGAGGGAAAAAGATATATATTGATTTTGAATGGTTGAGAACGAATCAAAAGGGCACGGATGGATGCCACACAGGCACGAGACGAAAACGGCCACGTGAGTGAGGAGGGTGAGGTGGCGCTGACGAGGTGATGATGTGACGACCACACGGAATCGATGGCCGAATGCATGGGAACGGCCGTTGCCGGCAGACCATGGCACGTTGGCGCAAATGGAGGGCACCGGGAGGTAGAGGGGAACATGGCAAAGCTTACCAACACGACGGTGACAACGAACAGCGACGTAAGATGGCCGGCAGTGAGCTTCAAGCGACGACAGCGTCGGGTCGGCGGTGGCGACGGCTTCCGGTGACTTTCGATGGCGACGAAACGGTGGCCGGTCTTCCTCTCCTTCTTGCGAACCCAATGGTATTGACAGCGAAGCTTGGGAATGACAGGATCAAAGGCTAGCAGCGGATGGAGGCGAAGTAGATCGGCTTCACGACGACGAGGGGCTTCCCGGGGTCTTCAGCTTCGAGGAGATGATGGCCGGCCTTCCTTGTGCTCTTGCGGTGCCAAAGGTGAAGACGACGCAGACGGTGGCGGCATCAACCAGTGGCTGGCTGGAGCTTGAAGATGACATTGTAGCGAGAGGAGGAAAAGTAGACTTCTGCTCCTTCCTTGGCTCAATTGGAGGAGGCAAAGCAGACTTCGGGGAGAAAAAGGGCCGGCCCGAGAGGAAAAGGAAGGATCGGCCGAGGAGAGAAAGTAGTCGCTTTTTGTTTCGGCCCGACAAGGAAAAGGGGACTTTTAAATGGTTTTCTATTTAAATTAATCACTCAAATGATCTTTGAATTTTCAAAAATACTTCCAATGCTCAAATAATTTCAAAAAAAATCCTGAAAGTACTTGGACACCCAAAGTATGTAAGAAAATTATCACCAGATCATTTAATGATTAATGTATTATTTAAATATTTACTAAAATATTATTTGTATTATTAAAATTAGTATTTGAGCTCTAAAAAATCCAAGAAAATTCTAGAGAGTGTAATTAATCATGGAGAATTTAATAAAAATTAAATCCAGCCATGTTTTATTTAGGAATTTTTATTTTCCACATCAAATTCACTTGTAAATTAATCAACATTTTATATAAATTCTAGAAATATTTTATTAAATAATTTATAAATCGCTGAAACGAAAATCAGGGTGTGACAAGTTGGCACGTAACCAACTGAGTGGAACCCCTGAGGACTTTGTCAGACTCTGTCCGTCAGGGGCAACTAGAGGCTCGCTACCAAGGTTTTGCTCCACACGCTGCCTCCAGTTTCCAGAGCTAGTGTCATTGGTGACTGCCTGGCCCCATATGGGAAGAGGCAGCAGGATCATGGTGACATCCGCGAGTGTCACTGTTAGCTCCCCGTTGGGCAGCACGAAGGTGTGTTTCTCTGTCCTCCATCGATTCATAAGGGCCGTCATTGCCGCAGCGTTGTACAGAGACATTGATCGTTGGGCCACGGTGATGAAGGCCAACAGCTTGGCCTACCTCAGGTATGGGATGTACCGGTCGTTGAAGGGGATGTGTGTTGTGTGACCTCTAACTCGTAGGGTCTTCAAACGCTGCATTAGTAGAGATAAGAAAAAACTGACTGTCAGCAAATCCATGAAATAGACAGAAATTCATAAAACATGAAAGGAATAGTGAAACCGAATACAACCTCTCCGCTCGCTATGATGGGAGACCGGTGCTTATCCTCGTAGTACCATCCAGCACCGGGAACCCTGCCATCTTGCAAGTAAACATGAGTGCATCAATACGAATGTATAGAATGGAGAAAACACATAAATTGTACAATTGTAAAAATTAAGCTATAGAAATAGAGAAAACGTATGAGTACAAAACGAGCGAAGATGATAACTGCAACAAAGCAAAGACAACCTGTGTACTAGACCTGTCACCTCCCCCCGTCCTACGATGTTTTTTGGAGTAGGGCTCAAACCCTGGGGGAGTATGTGTGCTCCAAAGCCTCATTAGAAACTTCGAAACACATCCGTGGGAGCACCTCCATGTCCAAACTGCAGAGTCTGCAAACAGTTATCATGTGGGAGCATGGCATGTGGTGGAGTTGAGGGAATTGGCAAGTACATGTGTTATCACTTGCAACCACGACGTAGTGGCGTCCACCCCATTGCACACCAGCTGCCGTGACGGTAACCTCATACTTCAAGGAAGGAAAATCGAAACATGTTGTTTGTTAACCCAGAGTTCAGGTTTTCTGCACCTTCAAGATTTCCCAATTTTTTTTGGCCATTTGTGTCTTTTCTAGATTTTAGCGGTAGCCTCTTTATGTCTATCGACGAACCAAGCATTGCATTTCGAGAATGTGTACACCAGAATAGCAGTCACAGGGAGTTTACGAATGCTCCTCAAGACATTGTTGAAACTCTCGACCATGCTGCTAGTCATGAAGCTGTACCGACACCCATCGGTATCAAATGATCTTGCCCATTTAACCTTAAGTGCCATTTGGTCCTCTAGCCACTTCTTTGGTCTATCCCCAACCAAGCCCATAAGGTGCTTCACCTCACTTAGGAACACAACTTTCTTGTTTATTTGACATATGCACTCGAGGTCTTTCACCTGATCCTGTGTAGCTCCAGCGGTGTAGAAGTTAGCGCAGAAGTGCCTCATGCACCATCTATGGTGAATCAGTCGGTGCCCTACATCTTGCTTCTAATGGAGTTCAATATGCATGGGTGCCTATTAGATATTGTACACACTTCTCTATTAGGGCCGATTAGACATTGTCTCACCATGTTGATGAACCACTCCCAGTTTGATGTATTCTCCCTCTCTACTAGAGCAAATGCCAAGGGAACAAGGTGCAACCCTACGTCAATCCCTATTGTTGTGAACAACGCACCCCAGAATTTACTGGTCAAGAAGGTCCCATCAATTGCTAACACCAGCCTCAAGTGCTTGAATGTCTCCACTGACTGCCCGAATATCCATGCCGCACGACCAAATACACACCTAGGGACTCCTTCACCATTCTTGACTTCTCGGGGTGAGCCTCAATACGAAAATGCATGCTCGGGTTCTTTGCTTTGATGGCATTCAGGAATGTAGGCAAGCGAGCGTATGCCTCGTCCCAATCTCCACAAATGATCTTCATAGCAACTTGCTTAGCTCACCAAGCTTTGCCGTACGTAGGACGATAGTGCCATATTTGCTCAACTGCCTCGACAATAGTTGCAGGAGACAAGGTTGGTTTAGCTGGAACAAATGCCTGTAACCTGTTACCAATAAACCTCGAAGTTAGCTGCAAGTGCTTGCCAGATGCTTCCGCACTAGAGCACGTGTGGTCTTTGCGTACACTAGTTATCCTCCACCTATCTATTGCACTCTTTCTTGCACGAATCTATCATTTGCAGTAAGGATCAAGGCAAGCCACAGTGTACTTAACAGACGCATTGGACTCCTTCACATGGAATGGGTGATGCACCCTGATAGAGTAGCTATGCAGCCATATTTTTAAGTCTTTCATAGATTGAAATTTCAACCCCTTCCTCAGTTCCTCCCCTGTTGCATCGATGGCTTCATCGTATTGTGGATCCCCATCGACAATTTCTTGCCTAGCATTGCTAAGATCCTAAAATTGAGTTATTTCCGGATTTCGACCAATGATTTTCTCAAACACATTCCTCTCTTCCTCCATCATCTTGCCCACTGGACGATCATCATCGGAGTTAGAAGCATACTCATCCACTTCATCTTCTGAATTCTCATCCAACAAATCCACGTTGAATCCATTAAATACCATAGCCTCCTCACACTCCTGGCGGGTGTAAATTTTACTTCTAAGCATTTCTCTAATGAATGAAACCATCTGCCTATCATCAGGTTCACCTGCCATCTCATTCTACACATCCTGCTCAATCGGTGCTTCCTCCCCTACCTCCACATCCTTCTCAACCGGTACTTCCTCCCGTACCTCCTCATCTTCCTCAATTAATTCTTTCTTCTGATCCATCACAAACACATCGTTGTTTGGTTCATGAAAATACAGGGGGAATCTATGCATGGACTTTCATTGAGGGCAAAAAAAAATTCTTTCTTCGATTCCTTGCACTTTTTCTTCCAAGCAAACATCTCAAGCGCTTTGAATTGTGACCCCAATACTATATCTACATATATTTGCCATTCCACCTCTCCATCCAAGTCTAACATAAACTTATGCGACATGGGACTGGCGCCCACATCGTATCTTCCTTGCATACAAACTGACTCGTCACTCCAACCCAATTCATCCTTCGTGCGGGAAATTAACTCCTCAAATGTGGGTTTGGCATGAAACACTAGCTACCTAATAGTCATCCCCTCAAATTGGCTTCCACCAGTACTTTCATCTACCACACAACCACCAAAAGAAAGTCGTACCAATCTATCCATCTACAATATGTAGCCGATAAATAAAGAGAAAGTATTTCAACATAACGATAAAAACCACTCCAATCTAAAAACTAACAAGCCTAATAACATTCAAATGTTTCAAAATAAACTAACGATAAACAAAATATAAATTACCACTAACCTCATCCACACCTTTAACCCTATCCATAACCACTCCTCTAACCCTAGCCATCACCAAACCTCTAACCCTAACCATCACCACAAATCCAAAATAACAATCTAGACCCACATTTTCCAACCAATAATACATCCCAAGCCACATTCTTCAAATCACGGTTACAACCAAAACAACCAAAAATACGTAATAAAATGTTAGGAAAATTAGGGTTTTCGGAGGAGTTTACCTTCCAAATCGATCCCCAACTCAATTCTCATGAAATCCCCTTTGATTTGGTGTGGATTTGGGGAGATTGAGGAGGAGAGGAGAGAGAACCCGTCGGTCACATGAACCCTAGGGGAGGAAAAAAGAAAAGAGAGGAAAAAGAGAGGTTGGGTCGCTGTGGCCTCGCAACGGCCTAGGTCAGCGCCAAGGCGGTTGGCGCTGAGTACCTGTTGGCGTAGAATTTCGACCCGCCTCACAACAAAACGAGTTCCACGTTTCCACGGCGGCCTGGGAGGTTTGCTTTACTCCAGTGCAGGTCCAATGGCTTGCCTAGGTGCGTGTAGGGCGTGCCAGTTGATTTGATCTGCAATCAACAAGAATAAACAAGTAAACCATGTTAGAAACGATGGCCGATCGGCCGATAGGCCGATGTTGCATCGTGGGAGCCTAGCCGATAGGGCAAAATTATATCGGCCTACTTGAGGTTATAATATAACAAGATTGGTAAATAGATCTAATCCCATCGGCCCATGTTAATACGTTTGTGGCAATTTAATGGAAACGGCCGATGAAGAACGCATGAAGATAAATACACTAGCTAATACTCTAGTGCGAACTTATACAAGCCAATCATCTAATATAGATATACTAATCGCAGAGAAGTCATAAAGATACCCTGTAATAAATATATCTATGTTTATCGATCTGCTTGTACAAGTGGCAAACACATGCAAAAATATAAATAATCACATGCATTAGGTAAGACCGGCTGAAACCCCGGTGCTATCCTTAATTACGATCGAAAAACAGGCTTTGAGTTAAACCTCGAAACATGACTAAGGTCGATAGCAACTCAGAGTGTAGATCGAGAATTAACACAAAGAAAATCAAGTCGTCGATCGCTTTTGGGGATGGTAAATGCCTTAGATAATCTAGACGAGCAAGCTAATTCGACCATCGTCGGCGATAAACCCTAAAACGAGTTAAACACTGGCGAGGTAGAATTAGAAAACCACATCTAGATTAGCTAAAACATGATAAACGACGATCACATCGTCGGGGCTTAACGTGTCTAAAGCGACACGCTATCCCCGACGATGTAGATCGTCGAGTACGAGTTCTTACCTCTGTTCTGGGGAAGCAAGAATTCGTCGGAAGCTAACCTCTTGCGAGGGTTGGCGATGCGCCGAAAGTAGATTGATTTGTGTTTGATTGATTGTGAGTCTCCTTCTATGTACAGACTACCGGGATATTTATACCCGAGATTATAACATGATCCGTGTAGGACACGATCTTATCTCTAACTAACAAACAAGTCTTTACGGCAGATTCTTCCCAAAGATTAGATCTAAATCTACTTAATTTACAAGATACAATTGCTTAAAACTGAGCCTTATCTCTAGTTGACAACTTCCTTGAAGCTTATCTCGAGCCCAAACCAAACTCATGCTAACTCTATCAACTTCCTGGCTCTATCGGTCAACAGCCATACTGAATTCGAATCGGCCGATACTGCCACGTAGGCGACGGGGATCAGCTCGGCCACCACGTTGGAGGTTCAGCGCTAAGGCGGTTGGCGCTGAACCCGCGGCCTATTTTTGGTTGATGTTTTTGACAGGGTCTAGTTTCGAAATAAGTTTTTGCAAAGGACCTATTTGTCAAAAAAAGGGTCAAAAGCATCGAGGGAGTCAAATTACACTGGTTTTAATAGTTAGGGATCGAGATATCCCGTATTTCGGTTTAAAGATCCGAATCAGATTCGGCCACTAGTTAAGGGACTCAAAGTGGACTTATTCCTTCTACTTTTCCACCGAAGCAGCTGGCCGGCCCAGGCCAATCGGCCTGTTTGTCTTCCTTTCTACCAGCTAGCCCAAACCATCAACTATTCTTCCCGGCCCATCTTTGTTTCCTCTTCTTCGGCCCATCCAGGTCAACGGCCCCATCTGGCCCAAGTCAGCCAGCCTCGCCAGCCAACCGAACCACCTGGTGCGTCGGCTTGCCTCGCCACACCGGCCACAGCCAAGCCACAGCACGCGATCGAACCAGTCGGACGGACTCCATCGCCGCAACCGTGAACAGCATTTCCCACGTCGCGCCAGCCGCGCGCAACCCTAACCGCCCTCCCTGCCGCGCCGTGCGCGCGCACCGCGACCACGCGCATGCGCCAGCCTCGCCGAACCGTGCGCCGCACCGTTTCGCTCCATCCGCGCCGCGCCGCATGCCTTTTGTTCGCCGCCGTGTGCCGCACCGAGCTCGCCAGTGCGCCGTCCCGCGACAAGCCGCGGACGCGTCTCCTTGCCGCTGCCCTGGAAATCCGCCGACCAAGCAGGCCCCACAACGACGACCTCATCGCCTCCCCGTACCACCGCACAGCGCCGGCCGTCCTGTGCGCGCACAGCGTCGAGCTGTAGATCGCGTCACCCGAGCAGCGTTTCGGATGTCTCCCGCGACGACGCCGACCGTCCACTCTCTGTCGCGCCACCTCGCCTGCTGGCGCCCCTTTTCTTCCTCGTCTCCCGCGCCTTCCGCTGCTGCACCCAGTCCACCGCGGCGCCATGCCGCGCCACCGGAGCTCGACGCCGATTGTCTACGCCGAAAGTGCTGCGCCGCGTCCATCCTCAACACCACGACAGTCCTCCTCCTCCTGTGCCACCCACCATGCCCCTTTTTCATCGCCATCCTCCTTTCCCCCACCGCACCATCCACCCGAGCCAAACCACCCCATCTCCACCATCACACGAGCATCTTCTTGCTTTGCCCTTGCCACCACACCGACACGCCGAAATCCGCCGCCGCACCTCCTCCAATCGAGCCCGCTCACCTCCAGAATCACCAGCACCCCTCTCCGCCTCCCTGGCCGCCGTCGCGTCGATTTGAGTGCCGCTCGCGTGCGCGCCTCCTTCCCCACCGCCGATTACCGGCCCCGGCGGCGACCACCTTTCTCCATCCCCTTCGCTCCGCCGCCGCCACCGCCGCTCTCGCCTCACAGCGCCGAGCAATAGGATGGTTTTTGCCTTTTTGGATAAACGACGGGACATCGGTTTAAAACAGTTTCCTATATTATATATCTTGTGCAGAAAGTCCATCAATTCCTCAATCCTCACTACACACATCAACTCTCGAACTTCAAGCTAGAGAAGAGCAGAAAGCTTGCGGAGAAGAATGGCTTCTGCCGAGCGCAGCAAGAATCTGCGAGTCCTGCTCATCCCCTTCTTCGCCACCAGCCACATCGGCCCTTTCACCGACCTCGCCGTCCGCCTCGCCGTGGTCAGACCGGACATCGTCGAGCCCACTCTCGCCGTCACCCCCGCCGAATGCAACACTGCTGGACGGCAGACCTTCTGCGGAAGCGCAGCATTGACAACCACTTGACTTGCCCCTTTTGCACGCATGAGCTCGAAATGGCAAACCACGTCCTTATTGATTGCGTGTTTGCTCGTCAAGTCTGGCTCAGCATCCTGTCTCCTACCGGCTGGCGTGGGCTCGTTCCTTCCCATGGCGACGCTCTTCAGGCTGGTGGCCGTGTGCTAGGGGCCACCTGCCTGAGCACCTTCACAAGGCTTTCAACTCTCTAGTCCTCCTGGTATCCTGACAGTAGAGATGGGTTTTCGATTTTGTCCCCATACCCATGAAAGAAACGGAACAATAGGATTTTCGATTCTTTCCTTTCGTCGGTCTCGGTGGTGTTGGGTTCCATCCTCCAAGAGGGCCGTCTCTGGTCCTTAGCTAGTGTCATTTCATTTGGGAATCTGTTGGGAGGATAGGGTTTTTTTTTTTCTTTTTTCATCCTCTGCTAGGCGCAGCAGTTTTTCTTAATTTTTCCCCTCTCTTTGTTCAACCCCTGTTGTCCCTCCCTTGTTACTTGGCAAGGGCCGGTCCGGTCCATTGTGTTGTGCAACTAAAACTCTTTTCTTCTAATGTACTGATGTGTAATCCTTTTGCGCGTTCGTTTGCGCGTTCGCAAAAAAATGTCTCGGTCGTCCGATCAGCCCTAAGGCGGCATGGCTCTGCTGGGAGCACCGTGGTCAGCATCGCCACGTATGCATTCCTGGAAGCCGCCGGCCTCCCACCGGGCGTCGAGAACCTCTCCACCGCCGGCGACGACAGGTGGCGCGTTGACGCCGCTGCCGTCAACGCCACGACCACCACAGGAGGCGCTCATCAAGGACCAATCTCCCGACGTCCTCATCACAGAGTTCCACTTCTCGTGGAACGTCAACATCGCCGAGGAACTCGCCATGCCCTGCGTTCAATCAACGTCATCGGTTTATTCTCCACGCTCGCCATATACCTTGCCGCTGCCGTCGTGAACGACTCCGATTCGCAGCAGATCACCGTCGCAGGGTTTCCGGGGTCGGAGCTAGGATCCCGAGGCCAGAGTTGCCGGATTTCTTGACCGCTCATCGGAATCTCGACTTAGCGGACGCTATGCGCAAGGTGGTACAAGTGAACACGAGGTACCATGGCATCGCCGTCAACTCGTTCTTGTGCCTGGACAAGCCATACTGTGAGAGGTTCATGTGCAAGTGTGCAACGGCTTCGCGAAGCACGGCTACTATGTCGGCCCCCTGTGCCTTCCGCCGCCACCGGCCGTAGGCAACGTCGGCGACGGCGAGCCGTCGTGCATCAATTGGTTGGAGTCCAAGCCAAACCGATCAGTGGTGTACATATGCTTCGGCACATTTGCTCCCGTCTCGGAGGAGCAGCTCGATGAGCTGGCTCTCGGGCTGGAAGCCTCCGGCAAGTCGTTCCTGTGGGCGGTCAGGGCGGCCCACGGGTGGGCGCCGCCGGCGGGGTGGGAGGAGCGTGTCGGTAACAGGGGATTGCTCGTCAGGGATTGGGTCCCGCGGACGGAGATACTTGCCCACCCGGCGACGGCGGCGTTCTTGACGCACTGCGGCTGGAACTCGCTGTTAGAGGGTGTCACGGCCGGCATCCCGTTGCCGACATGGCCGCTGGTGTTCGAGCAGTTCATCACGGAAAGGCTGGTCATGGACGTCCTGCGGATTGGCGAGAGGGTGTGGGACGGACCACGGAGTGTACGGTACAATGAGGCGGCGCTAGTGCCGGCGGCGGCGGTGGCCCGGGCCGTGGCGTGGTTTTTGGAGCCTGGAGGGACAGGGGATGCGGCGAGGATCAGAGCGCAGGAGCTCGCCGCGGATGCTCATGCGGCCGTGGCGGAAGGCGGCTCGTCGTACAGCGATCTGCGGAGGCTCATTGACGATCTTGTTGAAGCAAGGGCGGTTGCGGGCGAGTCCGCGCTGCAAGGATGAGGACGCTACATTCGTTCCGGGCTCCATCCAGTTCATCTCGTTCTGTTGAGTGCAATGAAAATAAATTACGAACATCACATGAGTGATGCATTGATACATAGTAACTTTTTTCTGCTGCTGCTGGGAAAATCACGTCTATGCAGAGTGCAAACCGAAGAACAATTCTGAGCTCATTTCAGCGAGAAAAGACACTACTTTCTCACTTCTCAGTACATGTAATCTTTGCTAGCTGGGATGTAATGTAAAGCCTTTTGTTTCAGGTTTGCTAAAATATGATGCCATATTTTTTTCAGTCACTTTTATTCTATGTGATTGATCTCTCTTGTATATAAAGTATGCTTCCATCTGCCTTCTCTTATATTTTAAGTAGATGATAAATTATTTTTAATTCTAGTTCTCTCATACATTATGTATTAGAAAAATACTGAGACTATACTCGACTCACATACTGAGACATAGAAAAAGATAAATTCGGATATAAATAATAGTGACACTATTTATACCTGAATTTGTTTTTTTTATTTCTTAATGTGTAGATCGAATTTTAACTTGATTTTTGATTTCTGGTGAAGTGCTTGATGTCACTATAATCTATGTTGTTATTTTTTTCAAATTATCTATAACTATTTGTATTGAATTTGAAAGAAAAATATATACAAGGGGACACCCCCTCGAGGGATTATAATCCACTTCGTGAGTTAAATCTTTGCGCTGCTTGGTTTGTTGTTATTTATAACCATATACAATTTGGATTTGCCAACCAAATATATTATATAACCAGAGTTGTTAGACTATAATAGATTGAGATTTATTATCTTATCGATAAGAAAAGAAAGAATCATTCTGGAGCAGGTAGACAATATGTTAGTCGGAAGCTATGTCCACTTCCATGTTGTATGGGAGTGGTGGATTATAGTGGGGTATGTCCCCGGCCCTATCTTGTGCAGGAGTCCAATTCCTCAATCCTCATTAGACACATCAACGGTCCAAGCTAGAGAAGAGCAGAAAGCTTGCGGAGAAGTGTAACGCTCTGCTTTCCGCGAGACATTAAAAACTAAATTAATAAAAACCTATTCGCAAAAATTTTATTTTTTAAGTGAAGAGTCTAAGTCGTGCCGTGGATCTCAATTCAATCTCTCCTTGTTCCTTCTCCTCGATACCGAAAATTGACATATCAAAATCTCAATTCCAAAATCAAGTCTTGCTAAATCAAATTCCGAATTTCGATCCTTCTCTCCTTTGAACTCCTTGCCAAATATTTCTCTAAATTCCAAAAATATCAAATTCTCATTTTGAATCCCCTCCTTGACTCTTCCTTGAACTCTTGAGTTCAAATATGCAATTGAATTTCAAATCCAACTCCAAATTCTCCCTAAAATCAAATTCTCTCCAAAAGTCTAGTTTGCATCCCTCAGTGTCTTGGGCCGCCTCTCCTCTATTCCTCCCGGCCGGCCCAACCCCCTCTTTCCCTTCCTTTCCTCCTCGCCTGGGCCTTCGATTCCCATCCTCGTCCGTGCGTCGTGGCCGACCGCCAAGGACGCCGTCGTCACCTCTGCGCCGATGACCGCCTTGTCTCCTGCTCGGCTCCAAATCCCTCCGTCATTTTTGCTGTCATTGCCGCCGTCATCCACCCGGGCCTGGCCACCCATGCCGCGTGCGTCCAAGGCCGAGAGGCACTGTCACGCCCCGTCCCTGCGCCATTGTACAAATGGCACCGAGTAGGGAATGCTGCAGGAGAACGGTGAACCGTCTTTCCACGGAACCACGAAACAGGTACCAGTCCCAGGATAACGATGCTGGTACCAGCGGTAACATGATGAATCAATGCAAGATTTAAATAGATATAAGATACCATTATGTTGCAGCTTTGGGTAATCCCTGAGTTGCAACTGTCAATCAGAGTCAACAACAACGAAACTTAGCAAAGCTAGGACACCAAATTCACCGATAGTAGTTTGGGTTTAGGGACGAAATCCAACCTTCATCTTCTTTCTGAACTTAAGCAAAGGGGAGAAAAACAACAATAATGGGGGATTGAGTACTTTCGTACCTAGCAAGCCACTAGGAAATATGTACGTGCAAGCTTCAAAGAAAGGCTGAGTTCATTTGGCAAAACATTTATTTTTAAAACACTTTTCCAAGGTCTAAGTGTGGGTTTCAAAATAAACTTTTCCTTCGGAAGGAGGCGTCTCACCTCAATCCGTCCACGAGTTGCTTTGCAACAACTCGAGCGAAAAAGCCAAATTTTAGTATTTATAACATCTTTTCCTTTATTAGTTTCTTTTCACTTTCAAAACATAAACCAACGTTTTCTCCAACAACCATCCGTTAACCGAGTCTCAAGGTTAACGACACCAGGTCCGATCCTCTCGATCCACCAACCCAAACTCGGTCATCTTGGCCCCTAAACTGGCCCTATGGTGCCAAACGACACCCCAGGTCACACAGGCCTGTTCCCAACCACGAAGGCTGGCCGTCCATCACAAAGAAGGACTCTAGTAACGGTTCCCATCCCACGAACCAATTTATTAAATAAGTTTTAAAAACAAATTTACGCTATGGGAATCACCTTACATTCGCCCTTGACCGTGGGCACGGCTATTTGAACAGTTCAATTAAACCTCTGCAGAGACTGTACGCTTTTCCCACAAGACACGAAGCTTACACCGATACTGGCCGGTATTGGAAGTTCGTGACAAGGCCTTTCCCTAGCCAACCCATAAATGTCCTGTGTCACACAGATGGGTGGAATCTCTCCACCAAGCATCAGGCCAGACTTAGGCCCTCATCTACTCAGGCCCCACCGTATGGACCCCGACACATCCCCACTGCAGGAGATTGCCATATACTCCACCATACCGGTGCTCCTCAACTGCCAACATTCTAGACACCTATGTTTCAGCTAGTTACTTATCTAGGGGCATCTCATTCTACCCGTGTGGTCGTACTGTTAGATGCTCGGATGTAAAACCCAAAGGAATCGGTCCTTATGTGCGATTATGAAACCAAATCACATAGGAGAGGATTCATCGCAAGTTTTCTCCCATAAAACCTTTTTATTTTCAAAGTCACCGACTCCCCAAGTCGGGTTTTATAAACCTTTCACAACCCAAATTTTTTTAGGTCGATAACCAGATACAAAAGAGTGGTGCAAGTGGACACTTGTGCCCAGAGAGCGCAAGTATCGGGTTACTACTGTGGTGGAGCGACGAGGGTTTAGTTTAACAAGGTCCTACAGAAAGCAATGCAACTACATAGGTTGGTCTGTCGGTCATGTGCTCGTAGACCGATGGCCGATCAAATTAATTGTGTATGCAACGCATGCAATCTGGAGCAATATGATCGAAGAGTGGTTTGCCTTATGGTTGGTCATCAAACCTTCGAGAAATCCGCATCCATTACATTTTCGAAACGTTCACTGCGTGATCGAAAAGAGAAAACCACCCAAAATCCTATAAATTAAATAATAACTATTATAAACTAATGGCGCCATTGGATAGATCTCAATTTTCGAAAAATTATGAAAGTTGAATGGAGTCTAACAGACTTACGGTTGGGGAGATATGAATTTTGGAAGATTAATAGACTTTTCTGAAATATGAAAATGATTTATTAAATTGAAGAGAAATATTTCCAAGAATATTCCTTGGCTGTGATGTTGAAAGGGACAAATTTTGGACTTTGTATCAGGTGGGCTTCGTCTTAAGCCCAAAGATGAAGGAGGGACGCAATATAGACTTCAATGGATGGGCTTGAGGTCTAGAGGGATATAATATGGACTTTGTTGGAGAGGGAGGCTGTTGGTGGGCTTCGGCCCGAAGTTTGGAAGGAGGACGTATAGTAAGATTTTATAGAGGAATCTCCTGGCTTGGCCCGACAAAGGTAGAGGGAAGCGATATACACTTTTAGAAAGGGGACCTGGGATGTAGAAGGACCTGATTTGGACTTTGGTGGGTCCCAGCATTTTTCTTTTCCTTTTCTTTTCTCCTTCTATCTCCTTATCTTTTCTTTCTCTCTCTCTCTCTTTCTCTTCTTAGCTTCTTCTCGTGTAGGAAGAAAGGAAGGCTAGCAACGGCGGGGCGGTGCGGGCCAGCNAGGTGACGCCTTCGGCTGGGGCGGCACCGGCCGAGGTGGCTCAGCGCGCATGACGCGGCTTGGCCGGGCGGAGCGGCACTGGTGGCTCGGGCCGGGGTAACGGCGCGCGGCTCGCGCGGCATGGCACGACCAGGGGTGGCAGGGCGACGCCGGCTGAGGTGGCTCGATGCGCATGGTGCGGCGTGCTGAGTTGGGGCGTTGGCGGCTTGGGCCAGGATGGCATCGGCCGGACTTCGGGAAGAAAAGGGGAAGCGGCGCTTCGACGGGTCTCCGAGGAAGAGGATGGAACCCGGAGCATCGCCTTGCCATGGGGAACCCATTTTTGAGGTTTCTAGGCAGTGATTGTCGAAACCTGATTTTGGCAATGAGAAAAGAGGGTAGCGCACAAGCACCAAACACGATGGGTTGTGTGACAGGAAGGTTTATACAGGTTCAAGCCTTCTATCACGAAGTAATACTCTACTCCTGTTTCGGGGTTATAACCGCCGAATTGTATATTGATCTCGTGATCAGGTTGTGTATGAAGAAAAGCCTAGGTACTCGCTATTGCTCTCTCTCCCTCAAGGAGTATCATACCCTCCTTATATAGATTCAGAAAGCAGGCTTATAAGTCGGTGACCTAACCACATATGGTATAGGACTCCTAAGCATTATCCATAACACTACCGACTTAGGACTATAAGTCGTTCCTTAATACACAAGGCAACGTAATACTTAAGTCCTAAGCCGTTACATAATCATCACCTATAACCTATCCCCTATAACTAGTCGGATAGGCCAGCCATGTGGGTTTATGGTACCCATAATCTCTACAGTAGCCTTTGAGACCTTCATAGTCGACGAGATAACTCCGCCTCGAACCAGACTAATCCATAGCCGAGTGCTTCCATCATCTCTGCCTTGGCCTCCCGAGTGCTTTAATCAATCCAATAGAAAGGTTGTGAAGGGCTGAAAAACTGCAATAAAAAATATACCTAGGTGCATCGACTAGATGCACCTAATTAGGTGTAGAGACTATGTGTTTAGTTGAACAAACTAAGCATATAGTCAAGAACTTTAATCATCCCACCCATCCGAGTGATCTTATATAAATAAATGCTTAGCCAAAGCCAAAAGCATCCTGAAAAATCATATAGCAAATAACTTCAATAATAAAGCATGTTGCATAACAACTCCGAGTACTGGCATCCCATTGTGCACATGTTGTCAAAGCAAACATGCCCGAGTCCCATCCGAAGAATATGACCAAAACATAATAGCCTAAGCCATAATATTGGTCTTAATCAGAAAAGCATACCAAAGTGACAAGATAGCATTGATATAATATATAAAATCAATTGCTTTATAAAAAGTCCAAAACAGCTCTGGCAACCTATGAAAAAGTTACTAGGATAGTTATAAAAACTTTACTGTCTGGCACCTTCCAAATCGCATTGTATGAACTCTAAATGAAGGAGTCAACTCTAAACGAAATGGTGAAAGATGGAGTCCTCTCGGCGAAAGAGATCATCGGCTGGCGTCCGGCATATGGCGAGGAATTCCCGACTCCAAACACCGATGAGATTGTTGTCTTCACCCACTTCTTCTATTGTGGATTCGCTTTGCCAACCTCTGAGTTTTTCCGTGGCACTCTTGACTACTACGGGATTAAAGTCTATCATTTGAACCCAAACTCTATATTACACATTGCCATCTTTATTCATGTTTGTGAAGCCTTCCTCGGAATCCATCCCCACTTTGACCTTTTCCACCGCATGTTCTCTCTCAAAGCCCATCCAACCAAAGATAACCCCCATGTTGTCGGCGGTGCAGGATTTCAACTCCACGGCACTCTCCGCAGAGATTACTTCCCTCTTCCTTTGAAAACCTCCAACAAGGGGGACCCAAAACCCACCCCCGAGTGATATAACTCCTAGCCAGGAGCCCCCGAGTGATCGAGCTCGGGTAAGCTTCGCCACGGTGATCGGGAAGGAGGAAAAAGACGGTGCGCAGGATGGCTTTTATATAGCCGTCGCAGCGGGCGGATGGCGACGAAGGCGGCTCGGCCGAGCGGGGTCGGTTGCCCTGTTCGGCTGGCAACATCGGCAAGGTGGCATAGGGAAGCGAGGACAGCGGCCGGTGCGGGACGACAGCATGGGGAGGGTGCTGGGTTGTCAAGGCTGGTGGACGCACAGGGAGGTGAGGACGATGGGCAGCACGGTTGGCGGGAGAGGGAGGCCTTGCTTGCTGCTAGCGCCTCTTCTCCTTCTATAGCTTCCCCTCCACTGCTTGTCATGCTTGGAGTGTGGACGGAGTTGTCGGGGAGGCAATTGACTTCGGGCGCAGAGGATGTAGAGCGATGGAGTGAGGGGAAGAAGAAAATGTTGGGGAAACATCAATGGACTCATGGCAGTGTGAGATGGAGTGAGTTCGTGGCTTGCGTGCCGACTGCATTGTGCATGTCATGGAGGGATGGAGGCATCAGGGAGGGGTAGTAGTTGACCTGCTAGTGAGGGTGTAGAGGAAATTAAAGGATGGTGAAGGCATGAGACAAGTAATGGGGTATGCATGCATATTTTGTTTTGTTTGTTGCTGCTTTCTGGGTATAGGGAGGAAAGGAGTGTTTAGCTTTGGACTGTGTTTTTCTTGCTGCACTGTGAAAAAGAAAGGTGTGCACGTATGCGGTCTGTTGTCATTTTGCCTATGGGTTGTAAACAACTTTGAACTTGAAAAAGGACTGTAACTTAGCTGTGAATTCTAATGATTTGTTTTAGATTTTTGAATAGATTGGGAATTTGGTTGGAGGGGTTTTGGTTTCTGAGAATAGTTTGCAACAAATGGAACGAGTAAAGCTTCAAAGAAAAATGATTTACAAATGAGAGAAATTGAAGAGGTGATTTAGGACACGATTCAGATTCCAAAATCCGAACACAGGGATTTTATTTGGAGAAGAAAGATTGGAAGAAAAACTCGACTTTTGCCTGTTTCGTCTGTGCGCAATTAAATTCGACGGGAGTAACGATTGTTGATTTTGAGACATACACGCATGGAAAATATTTGTCGGGCGGTAGAAGTCAAAAAATAAATATTTTTAGACCCTTTGGATGGAAAGGAAATTATTTGTCGGTACGGGCAAAAATTTCGAAATTGAAATTTTACCCGCGCGAATTTTTGGAAAGGTTTAGGAGGGAAAACTCGAACTTCAAAATTTGAATCATAGGAATTTAATTTTAGGATAAAATATCATGGTCAAGATTTTGGGTTCACAAGGAAACGAATCAATTGAGATCTTTGCCACAAAATCCTAAATACACTAAAGAACCAAATTTTTGAACATAGATTTTCAATAAAATAGATTTTTTAATGGGGTGAAAATCGGGGCGTTACAAGCGCAGCTCGCGCTCTCCTCTCTCCTCCTCACCAATGTGGCAAAGGAACACCCTCCCTTTTCCTCTTCTTTTTCTTTTCCCCTCCCTGGTCTAGCATCCCCTCTGCTGTCGATTGGCGCTAGCACCATGGATAGCAAGTCGCTGACGCCGGCCGCCGGCTCGCCGTCCTTTCCTTGACTGCGCTCGTGCTCCCTTCTCCTAGAAGCCACCCGCGCCTATAAAAATCGCCACCTCCCCTTCGGTCGGCCTCCTCCACTCTATCGCCACAAGCGCTCTCCCTCCACCACCACGCCATCGTCTCGCTGCTGTCCACCATTGTTGAGTACGCCGAAGGAGTCGGTGCTCTCGAAGGACTCAAGACATGGACTTCGGCCGCCCTCTCCTTCCCCTTCCTCGGCCCGAGGCCAAGACGATCACGTCCCGTGCCATCGGCCTCTCTTCATGGCGCTCGCCCCGTTGCGGTATACATCCCCTCCGTCTCCCTCCGCTCCTCTCTTCATTAGGTAGCTAGCTAGCTCGCCGTCGTGTGCTATCGTGCGTAGATGCCATAGCAACCTCTTCGCCGCTCGCCGTAGCTTGCCGCGCGTCGCTTGCTCTGTGTCGAGGTTGCTCGCCATCACCGCCACTTCCTAGCGCCGCTTGTGCCCCCTCTTCGTGCGGAATGAGTTCCCTAGCTCGCGTAGGTGCTACATCCCCAGTGAGCCACTCTGGCGAGGTTTCCCCCTTTCTCTCGCCGGCTGCATGCGCCGCCGTGATTCGCCTTCTCTGGTGGTCCTCTATCGAATCCTAGCCATTGGCTTGTCTTCCCTCTTCTCTCTCATCGCTCCGGTGCACTCCCCCTCCTCCATGTCGCCCCGTGCCGTTCTGGTGAAGCGCCATCCTCGCCCATCGTCGGATACCAGCGCTGTTCTTCTTCCTCCTCCTACCGTCCGACGTGGCCGCCACGTAGGTGCCGTGTCACAGCCATTGTGTCCCCTCTGTGCGTGCGGTCCACGGAGAGCCATGAGGCTACATGTGGGCTCCCCGCCTTCCACCCAGTGCACCAGGTCCAGACCAAGTCCACCCACATCCAGGCACCACTCCCTTCGTGCACTCAGCCCCCGTGAACCATCTTGCCGACAAGTGGGCCCCAACTCGGGACCCCGCGTGGTGGACCACGGTCCACCGGCCTGCCTCGCGCGTGCACCGCGTGGGCCGTGTCCCACCGGCCCGCTCGCTTCGCTCCCGTCGTCGCTTGGCCTTGGGTCGTCCCTCCCTCACGCCGGCCAGCTCGCTTCGGCCCCGCGTGATTGTTTTGGGCTGCACCCCTCACTTGGCCGGGAAGTCTAGATTGCATCTCTTGTTCCTATTTCTTTTCCAAGGGAATTTAATAATTCCTTTTCTTTTAGCCAAAAAATCAATTAATCTTAGGAAATTCATATCTCCTCAATCGTTCGTTCGATTGACTCCGTTCAACTTCCAAAATTTCTCAAAAATTGAGATCTAGCTAATGGCACCATTATCAGTCCTAAATAGGTTCTTCTTTGTGGCCTTTGTGTAGGTTTTAATTTTTTGCGTATAGTTGCGGTTGCGAATTTTTCGTTCGAGCGCCGATTTCGTGAAGCTTCGTGAAGACCTTGAGCAAGGCAAGTCACCCTTGACCATATTGCTCCTACAATTCAAAAGTCATTGTTATTTTGCTTGCAAACTTGCATTATTAAGAGTACACACATATCTTGCTTGGCCTCAGTTTGCGTGCCAAACTGATGGACCTAGCTAGTACTTGCACTACCTTCTGTAGGCCGATATATCCTGTTTCCTTGTCGCTCCACCCTTGTGGTGTTTGGTATCTGTGCTCTTAGAGCATGGATACTAATTACTCCACATACACTGTTGACTGTCGAAAACTTGGAAAATGGGTTTGAGAAGCCTTGAAAACCTGACACGTGTTATCAGCGTGTTTAAAAATAAAAGTAATTGTGAAAACTCGTGATGCGGGGGTTGTGCCTGTGTGGTGTTGTCCCATATTCGCACATTAGGATCGATTCCTGTGGGAAATTCATCAAGCATAACAAGTACAACCACATGGTGGAATGGGACACTCTGGCTAATTAATTTGCTGGTTCAAGGAAACCTCACATGCCAATAGTTGTGGAACATCAGGATGTGGGGGTTGGTGCATCTCCGGGTTCTTGGTAAGGCAAGGAAGAGAAGCTTGCCAGATTACTGATCAAGGTGTTGGGGTTTGATTCGTTAAATGAAAATGACTCGTTTGTGAGACGATCTGATCCTTCTATGTGGCATGAGGTAACCCTGGGTTGGCTTTGGAAAGGCTTTGTCGCAAACCTCCGACACTGGCCAATGTCTCTAGTAAGTTCGTGTTGTGTGGGTAAAGTGTACCCCTTTGTAAAGGTTAACTAACTGTTCGAACAACTGTGCCCATGGTCATGGGCGGATGTGAGGTGTTTCCTGTTGCGTAGTTTTGTTTGTCTGTGCTTTGTGAAAAGTTGTTGTGGTTTGGGAATCGTCACCAGAATCCGCCTATGTGGCAGATGGATGACCTAAGTGGTTAGAAACAAATCTGTGTGATCTGGGATGTCAGAGGGCATCATAGACTAGGCTTTTCGAGTGAAAGCAGATTGAAGAGCTACGAGGCAGCGGGACTCTTGGAGTCCGAGAAAATGATAATCACTCGGGGAGCCGCTTAATCAAGTGAATTGGATCTGTGAGCCAAGAATTAATGAACCGACCTGGGAAGTCGGTGCATTATCAATTGAGTTGTTGAAAATCATCTCTTAAGTCGAATCGAGATGCAAGTCTCCTTTCGACCCAAACATAAAAAGAAGAAAATCGCTTATTGGCTTCAAAATGTTTCCAAATAAAGGATTTGCAAAACAACCTTGCCCCTCTTTCAAGCTTGCATTAAACACCTAAGTTCCTGTGAATTGCTGAGTACGTAAGTACTCACCCTTGCTCTATATATAGTTCCTCTGCCCTGAAGGTGAAGATGAAGTGAAGTGAAGATTAGGGTTTTGTCCTGGTTTCCAGCCGTCGCTTGTGGTGTTGGGTGTTAGTTCGTTGGTTTCTGTTGCCTCTGGTTATGTTGTTGCTGCTTCCGTGTTGTCTGTTGCGTTCTTGAGCTTCTCTTGAGAGTTGCAACCTAAGTCAAGGTAAATAAGTCCTCTATTTAATTTAAGGATTGCGATGATTCCTAATTGTCACCGTAGGTACCAGCGCTATGTCCTATGACTGGTACCGATATCGCGGTCTCGTAGAAAACGGTTCGTGCCGTTTTCATATGACACGCTCCTATCAGATGCCATTGTACAGCGGTGCCAGATTGGGGTGTGACAAGAGATGGTATCAGAGCATAGGGTGGCCCAAGGAATCAAGACCCTTGAATAGGATGGCATTATTTGAGTACAAAAACTATTTGTGAAAGCTAAGGTGTCATTGTCCCCTTTAGCTCTAGTTTTGTGAAAAATCTTTTCCTGTTTCCCCCGTCTCAATCAAAATTTAGAAGCTAGTCGTGTGTTGTGACCTTTGACCTAGAGCATGCCTGTCTTCACGCCTAGTTGAAGAAAGGTGTGTTTGAGTCTCTAGAAATCCCTAGGTAGGTCTGTGCAGTGGTCAAGTAAGCCCTCGTTGGTAGGCTAACCTTAGTTTCGTCGCTCGCTCGGTAGGAGTTGTGGTGAACTAGTGCATGTGTGAGTTTTGTTTGGTAGTCCGTGTTTAGGTGTTAGACCAGTTGGGCTACCGGCTGGAACACACCACCTCTGTCTTTCGGGATTTCAAAAACCATTTTGCTCTAGTGTTTTTGTTTCCCTCCATTCTCTTACCTCCTTTCTGGTCCGATCTGATCCCAGTCCCTCTGCAGCAGAATGGCATGCCGTTCTACCTGTTAGATTCGTGCTCCTAACTGCCTTGGTTTTGAAGAACCAGCTCAGGTAGAAAATCCTAATCAATGAGTTAACCAAGCAAATGAACAAGATGTTGAGAATGATCATGTAGTTGCTTTTGAATCAGTTGATGATGCCACAAGTGGTAATCAACCTGTACCAATGGACATTCACCAACTTATGGCCATGCAAACTGAGATAATACAAGGAATGGTTCAGAATATAGCCTTTATGCAACAACAGACCACACAATTGCATCAGCCCCAGATGGTTCAAGATAATAGACGATCAAAACTGAATGATTTCTTGAGATCTCGTCCGCCAGAATTCTCGCAGACAATTGAGCCTATTGAAGCTGACGACTGGATGAAAGATGTGGAAAGGAAATTGAATGTGGTGCAGTGCACGCCGCTAGAGAAAACCCTTTATGCCGCACATCAGTTGCGGGGACCTGCCGCAGATTGGTGGGACAACTATTGTGCCGCCCATCCAAATGCTACTACCATTATTTGGACAGAGTTTGCAGAAGCCTTTCGCTCAGCCCACATTCTAGAAAGCATAATTGATTTGAAGAACGAAGAATTTGCAAATATCAAGCAAGGATCCTCTCGTATCATTGAGTACTTGAGCCGCTTCAACAGATTGACCCGATATGCCCAGAAGATGTGGATACTGATAAGAAGAAGATCGGAAGGTTTGCAACCTAAGTCATGGTAAATAAGTCCTCTATTTAATTTAAGAATTGCAATGATTCCATAATTGTCACCGTGGGTACCAGCGCTATGTCTTGGGACTGGTACCGACATCACGGTCTCATAGGAAGCGGTTCGCGCCGTTTTCCTACGACACACTCCTGTCAGGTGCCGTTGTACGGCGGTGCTAGATTGGGGTGTGACAATGGACCCATTGTTTTTCTCCACCCCTTTATAGCTCAACCAGCACAATCCAAAAATAGTGATGCTTATCTTCACACTTATATTTAGCTATCTGATCGTGTTTTCACTAGGCTACGTCGAGTCTCGCACGCTCTGCCCGACAAGTTTCCTAGATGGGTTGTCCCCCATGCGGCGCAACCGAATTGGACTCTACAAACCTATCCATTTACCGTAGCCTTATGTCCCACCCAATCTTTCGATTAATAAACAACATGTACCTATATTTGTCTTAGCTACTTATAAAAAAAGACGATGGGATTTTTTCTATAAAAAAAGTTGACTGATGAGGTGGAACACTCTGTCACTGTTATCATCTCACACAATTTGGACTTAAAATAGGACTTTTATAAAATAAAATAGAACATAGAAAATGTCCATTGAGACCAAAGTGGACCAATTAGAGAAAATCAAGTGCTTAGATGCTAATGGCTTTCTCTCTATCCTATGCAGTGGCTTTATAAGTTTCTCTACATATATAAGCCACTGACATAATAAGATTTGAAAGTTGTATTCTTATTATTAAATTTAAAAAAATACACTACAAATCCCACATATAATAGAGAAGAGGGGTGCCAGTACGTATGTACTCCGTCTTTATTGATTCACATCTAAGTATGTAACAAGCTACGTGAATACCAACCAACTAGATGGGGGCTAGCATGATAGTACAAACAAAACACATTTATTAGCAATATAGTTTTTTCGAGGTTTATTGATTTATCTTAATTAGACCTTATTTCTAGAAAAAAACTATGCTTTCATTTTAAATGATGAAGTAGATTGTCAATAATTGCTCATAGGGATGAATTAAATATTATATAGGCTAACATTGATAAATAGCTTGGCAAAATTTATTCAAGCAATGTCCATGACCAAAATTTTAGGAAAAAAAAATACTTTGGAAGCTTGACACATATAATCCAGATTATATCTAACCCTTAATAAGTTTTCCAAACATAGCTTAAGATGAATGCCCGCGCGACGGGCTACCTTCTAGTTATAGTAAATACACGGATGTCACGCCTGAAAAATAGACATCTATATTCCATTTGTGAGTGCATTATTCCTTGTCCCAGGAGGCAAGGTACATATAACAAAGTTGGTACATAATAGAGTTTATAAGCAAAAACATAAATAAAGTACTTTTTATTACATGGGCGACCAAAGGCCTAGCACAACAAAGAAAAACGACAAAAGAAAGATGGCCAACGCGCGAGCAACCACAGGCACTTTACGTCGGGCACGAGCTAAGAAGTTGAAACCACCATCTTCGAAGGACTCCTCTGTTGAAGGGGGAAAAGAGCAAGGCTGAGTACAATCACCGTACTCAGCAAACCATGCCGAGAAAATGCAAGCAATGTAGGGGAGTACAAAGGAATCATATATAAAGGTTAATTTGCAGAAAACCAGCATTTTAAATCCTTTTATTAATTTTGAAGGCGTTTTGATAAATCGCGCCCTAACTCTAGTCAAATTATTATCAAGCCGCGTATCCACGCGAACTCACCTTAATCCAGGCCCACATGTCCAAAATAGTAGTTCCAGCCTATCAGAGTGAAATCTTCTAACTTTGGGTCATTGCTCGGCGTGCCCATAACCGAGACCGTGACTATTCAAATAGATTATACTCTGGCTAGAGGTGTACCACTTTACCCACCAGACACGTTTTCCTCACGTGTCACCACGTGCCACATGCCACCATGGCATACGGCCGAAAACCATGACATAACCTATCGTCTAAGGGCTTTTTATCTGTGTGACATTATAAAAGTTCAAAATTCGCTGTATACCATTGAGATGAAAAAAAGCTTCTCAGTACCCTTTGTAACATCCTGAATATTTCGACTTTGGAATACGGAATTAAAAATTCAGAATAACCAAAAATCTTTCTCAAAATACATTCATGCCTGAACTAACTCAATTCAATCTGTCGTTTTTCGTTTACACGTGGGCTAATAGACGAACGTCTGAGGATACGTCGATATTTGATTTCAAATATTATTTATTCAAGGAACTATGATTTGCATATGCCAATTATTTTCGAAAAACAAAAACCCTTGAGCATATTTACTTTATAAATAAAGCTATATATCTAAATGTATCACCATTTTGGATAAAACCCATTAAGGGATAGTTTATTAAAATTTTCTCTGTTCGAATCCTTTTTCCTCATAAATCATTTTATTCAAAATTCCCTAATTTAGTCCCTTCCTCGGAATCCTAGGACTACCGATGAATTCGTATATCGAACGTTGATTCGGTAACGCGGTCCATCCATCCGATTAAATTCGGGGAAATCTCTAAGTCTGATCCTTGCCCATCTAAATGCCAGATTAAATCCAAGAGCTCACTTAACAGTCCAATTGTAATTCAAACTCAAAATTAAATGTCCATTTATACAGTCCCTTTACAATTTTGGAATTTAATCTCATTCAAATTCCATAAATCCAAATTCCTACAAAATTACAAAACATCCTATTCCTTTGGACTCTTTCCTGTTCGGCCCAACTCTTTTCTCCCTCCCTCTCCTTATTGGGCCAGCCCATCTTCCTCTAGGCCAGCCTAGTACTCTTCCCTTCCCCTGGCCCAAGGCCTGCCCAGCAAAACAAGTCTGTTTGTTGTCCCTCTTCCTCAGCCAGCTCGCACGCCAGGTGTTCGACGGAATGTCTGCAAGCACCGAGCCCCACGGCTCCCCCCCTGCACCGAGCTTCCAGTCCACCGAGGCTTTT
>BDMV01000005.1:37525685-37735933 GCA_008326285.1 Oryza officinalis
GGGGAGGCGTTGTAGACTTCTTGGCGGACTTTATGGGCTTCGGCCCGACAAAGAAGAGGGACGCGATTTAGACTTTTTGGAAGTCCGCGGTCAATGAGTGGCCCATGGAGAGAGATAATAACACGTGGGGCCCACTGGTGGGTCCCACCTCCTATTTCCTCTTTCTTTTCTTCTTCTTTTTTTTTCTTTTTTTTTTCCTTTCCTTCTTCTCTCTCCTTATCCTTTCCTTCTCTTTCCTTCTTCCTTTCTCTCTCTCTCCTTTCTCTTCTCTGCTGCTGCTTCCTGGAGAAGAGGAGGGTGCCGCGGGAGGGGCGACGGCGCGGCACGGCCAAGCGGTGCGGCGCCGGTGGTGGCGCAGCACGGGCGCGGCGGCGCGTGCGGGCCAGGACGGCGGCACGCGGCAGCGCGTGCGGCGGCTGGGCCACACGGGGCGGCAACGCGCGGCAGCGCCACGGGGAAGGGGCGGCTGCGCGGCGCGACGTGGCGATGGGGGGCTGCGCGGGTGGCGGCGGCGTGGCGCGCAGCCGTGAGGTGGCCTGGCGCGGCGCGGCGCGCTGGCGGCGCGGTCGGGGACGGCGCAGGGCGGCGTGAGACGGCGCACAGCGCGGCTTTGGCGCGTGCGCCAGCCGCGGCTGGGAGGCGGCGTCGACAGCAGCGTGCCGCCGGGCGGTGGCCGGGCAGGAAGAGGCCGGGGCGGTGGCGCGGCACGGCACGGCGTCGGCCACGGCGCTCGACCAGGAGGCCGGGCCAGGCGGCTTCGACGACGCGGCCCGGGGCGGTCACGGCGGCTGCGGCCGGGCAGGCGCGGCTGTGGCCGGGAGGCCGAGGTGCCGGCGGCCTGGCACGGCAAGGGCGGTCGGCTGGCGTGCTGGCCGGCCACGGCGTCGGCCAGGCAGCGACGGCGGGGCTCGGCTCGGCCTGGGCGACGGCCGGGCTGAGCGTTCGGCCAGGTGGAGGCGGCGCGTGACGCAGAGCGGCAGTGCACGGCAAGAAGGCGGCCGATCGAACGACAACGGTGTCCAGCCCGTCGGTGTGGTGGCAACAGTGAGCGAAAAGGGCGGCTTTTATAGCCGTCGCAGCCGGCGGATGGCGACAAGGGCGGCTCGGCCGAGCGGGGCCGACGGTCCTATTGGGCGGTCGCAGAGCGAGGATGGGGCTGTTGCAGGACGGCGTGGACGCGGCGTACGCGTTCGGTGTGGACTTTGCTCACTGTGTTGCCGGTGTTTTGGGGAAAAGCCTCGGTGGACTGGAAGCTCGGTGCAGGGGGGGAGCCGTGGGGCTCGGTGCTTGCAGACATTCCGTCGAACACCTGGCGTGCGAGCTGGCTGAGGAAGAGGGACAACAAACAGACTTGTTTTGCTGGGCAGGCCTTGGGCCAGGGGAAGGGAAGAGTACTAGGCTGGCCTAGAGGAAGATGGGCTGGCCCAATAAGGAGAGGGAGGGAGAAAAGAGTTGGGCCGAACAGGAAAGAATCCAAAGGAATAGGATGTTTTGTAATTTTGTAGGAATTTGGATTTATGGAATTTGAATGAGATTAAATTCCAAAATTGTAAAGGGACTGTATAAATGGACATTTAATTTTGAGTTTGAATTACAATTGGACTGTTAAGTGAGCTCTTGGATTTAATCTGGCATTTAGATGGGCAAGGATCAGACTTAGAGATTTCCCCGAATTTAATCGGATGGATGGACCGCGTTACCGAATCAACGTTCGATATACGAATTCATCGGTAGTCCTAGGATTCCGAGGAAGGGACTAAATTAGGGAATTTTGAATAAAATGATTTATGAGGAAAAAGGATTCGAACAGAGAAAATTTTAATAAACTATCCCTTAATGGGTTTTATCCAAAATGGTGATACATTTAGATATATAGCTTTATTTATAAAGTAAATATGCTCAAGGGTTTTTGTTTTTCGAAAATAATTGGCATATGCAAATCATAGCTCCTTGAATAAATAATATTTGAAATCAAATATCGACGTATCCTCAGACGTTCGTCTATTAGCCCACGTGTAAATAAGACGATGTCAGCTTGAGATATACAACTGTGCCATGTGTGTACCATCTACTGATCCAGGGAATGGTATTGTAATACACATGGGGTTTCCGGTATACAAAACCGGGGGCTCACACCCTTGCTCAAAGTTTCTTTTACCTACATACCACTTCCGTCACACTGCCGTTTCATTCTAACAGAGCTGACTGTAGGCTGAGGCTAAAATTACCTTTATGCCCATCAGTAATTCACTAGACAGGCATCCCTCGTTCTTTCCCCATCTTGCTCGATCCGGCCGTGAGGAGGGAGCCGCGGCGGCGGCGGCTGGAGGGAGGACCAGGCGGCCGTGGCAGCAGGAGCTTCATGCGGGCGGGGCACAGGGCTTCGCGTGGCCCCTGTCCGCACGCACCGCTCTGTCCCGTCGTGCAGCATGCTGGCCGGGATCCTGCCGCGCATCGTGTCGACGCGCCGCCACGCCAGGCCGCCATTGCGTCGCCCGGCCGACGCCCTCCCCGAGCCACCGGCGCCCGCACCGTCCCGCGCGAGCCGCGCTGCTATGTCCGGCACCCTAGCCACATCACCACGCCAATGCCGCGCCACCACCGGCGCCGCTCCGCCCGGCCGTGCCGCGCGCCGCCGCGCGCCGCGCCGACGCCACCCGCGCGCCGCGCCGCGCTTGGCCGCCGCCCGAGCCCCAGCAGCCGTCGGCGCCTCCCTCTCCTCTCCTCTGAAAGGAACACGAGCAAGAAAGCAGGGGAGATAGAAAGAAGAGATAAGAAGGAAAGAATGAAAATTTTGATGCATTCCATAACTAAGGGCAAATTCGTCTTTTCCGCTGGCAGTTAACTGCTGTTACAAGCAAAACTGACCGAAGTGGTATTTGGGGAAAGAAAACTTTGGACAAGGGTACTGAGGAGCTTTTTTTCATCTCAATGGTATACAACGAATTTTGAACTTTTATAATGGCACACAGGTAAAAAGCCCATCGTCTAATACCGTCCTAAACAAAGAAGACCAACATAGACTGTCACGGCCAGAAACCCTAGCACGGGCGAACAGTATATGCCCCCAGGCATGACTGCCAGGAACGTCCGCCCGATGCTTGGGCCTCATCCATCCTTATCCGTGTCTTCCTTGTTCATGACTGTACTAACCGATATGTTAAGCCTTACCCATTAGAGAGAGAGGTGGACCGGGTGCACCATGTGGGCCCCATGGTCCAGCTTCTTGGTCCACCGTGAACCGAGCGCACGGGTGGCTCACTGGACCGGGGCGGCGGTCACGGCGCGGCGGCGCGGGCGTGCGGACGCGGCACAGGGAGGTGGCGGCGACGAGCGGCAAGGGAGAGGAGAAGGGGGCTGGTTCGGGTAGGGGGAGGAGGCGGAGCTCCTATGCTTACCGAGCGCGGTGGAGGCGCAAACGAGGTGCGGACGGAGGTCTCGGCCAACGCCTAGCGGCAGTCAAAGGTGGCAACGGTGGCGGGGCTCGGGGCAGAGCGACGGCGCGGAAGGGAAGAACGGGAGGGGCGGCGAGGGAAAGGGGGAGAGGAGGCTCCGGGCTCCATTTATAAGCCGCTGGGGAAGAGGAACAGCCGAGGAGGAGCTTGGCCGGCACCATCAATGGCATCGGTTCGCCAGCGGCCACTAACTCCCCATCGGCCGGCGCCATCAAGAGCAATTCCCCTCACTCTATTGGGAAGGGGAAGCGGCGGGGAAGGCGAATCGGGTGGCAGGAGGCGGCCGGCAGCAAGGAGGATAGAGGGAGAGGAGCGGCCGGAGGTGGGAGAAGGCCCCGACAGGTAGGCCCCACCTGTCGGCGACGGCGGGCGGGAGGCGGCTTGGCTTGGGCCAAGCCAGGCTGGCATGGGGAGGTGGGCCAAGGAAGGCGACCCAAGAGGGGGGAGGAGGAGGGAGAGGGCGCCGGTCGGACCAGGCCGCAAAGGGGGAGAGGGAGGGGGAGTGGGCCGAAACCGGCCCAAGAAGGGAAGGGGGTTTTTAATTGATTTTCCTTTTTAGTTAATTCCAAAAAAGACTATTGTGGCATTAAATTTATTTATTATGCTCTGAAAATTCAACTAAAAATTGGTTAAATATTTTGAGGCATGAGGAATTCAACAAAAATTCCCACACACCCATTCAGGTTGAATCTTGGTGTTTTTTTAATTGTTGTAGGCTAATTCAATTTTTACAATTTCTTATTAACAATTTAAAAGGGTAAAATTTTAAGGTATTTTAGGGCGCGACCACGGAGGAGAAGGATTTTTATAATGGTTCAGACAGTCAAGATAAATAATAACCCTACTTCAGTTTATATGTATATATCTGGAATGTACCACACTAACTTCAATGGGGGAGCAAGTTACTACAGGCATCTCGTTGTCGATAGATATATCATTTATCACTGAAAGAAATTATTCATAAATGTGAACACCCGTGTCAAGTCTAGAACTTAGAACTTGAACCCGGATGAGCAAGTTCTACTATAAGTAACCTAATCAGTTGAGCTACGCTCATTTCGTGACAATCACTTTGTTTTTAAATGTTGTGGCTTTGCCGAGTTTTACCAATACAGTAATAATAAGTAGTGAAGGGTCATATTTGAAAACCACATCAATCTTCAAACTACTGTTACCTCCGTTATCAAAAAAGACCTCGTTTTGAGCATTGATACAGTCTCTAATACACATGTTTTATCATTATTTTTTCTAACTATATAGTTATAAACATTATTAAAATTAGATACATGTGAAAGTTCTTTTCTTGTGAGTCTATCAATATCATTTAACATATAAAATCCTAAAAATTTTAATCTATTAATCATTCAAGATTTCAAGATTTATTAGCAAGTATTGTAGGACGTCGTCCTTTAAAGAACAGAATTGGTATTTGTCAGTTAGGCGCTATAGCTTGTCAACCTAGTAGTAATAAAAAAAAATCATGTTGAGTTAGATCTTTGGCGCCTGCTTGGTTTGTTTTTATTTAGTACAACCATATAAAATTTGGAATTGACCAAACGTATTATATAACCGGAGTGGTTAGACTATAATGGATTGATGTTTATCTTATCGAAAAAAAAGATTCATTTTGGAGCAGGTAGACAATATGTTAGTAAGGAAGCTCTATGTCCACTTCCACATTGTATCTTGTGCAGGAGTCCAATTCCTCGATCCTCAGTCGACAGTCGACACATCCACGCTCCAAGCTAGAGAAGCGCAGAAAACTTGCGGAGAAGAATGGCTTCTGCCGAGCGCAGCAAGAAGCTGCGAATCCTGCTCATCCCCTTCTTTGCCACAAGCCACATCGGCCCCTTCACCGACCTCGCCATCCGCCTCGCCGTGGCCAGGCCGGACATCGTCGAGCCGACCATTGCCGTGACCCCGGCCAATGTCTCGGTTGTCCGATCAGCCCTCAGGCGGCATGGCTCCACGGCGAGCACCGTGGTCAGCATCGCCACGTATCTGTTCCCGGAAGCGGCCGGCCTCCCACCGGGCGTCGAGAACCTCTCCACCGCCGGCGACGAAGGGTGGCGCGTTGACGCCGCTGCCGTCAACGAGGCGATGACACGGCCAGCGCAGGAGGCGCTCATCAAGGACCAATCTCCCGACGTCCTCGTCACAGACCTCCACTTCTCGTGGAACGTCGACATCGCCGAGGAACTCGCAATGCCCTGCGTTCGATTCAACGTCATCGGTTTATTCTCCACGCTCGCCATACACCTTGCCGCTGCCGTCGTGAACGACTCCGATTCGGAGGAGATCACCGTCGCAGGGTTTCCAGGGCCGGAGCTACGGATCCCGAGATCAGAGTTGCCGGATTTCCTGACCGCTCATCGGAATCTCGATCTAGTGGACGCTATGCGCAAGGTGGCACAAGTGAACACGAGGTGCCATGGCATCGGCGTCAACTCGTTCTTGTGCCTGGACAAGCCATACTGTGAGAGGTTCATGTGCAACGGCTTCGCGAAGCGCGGCTACTACGTCGGGCCCCTGTGCCTTCCGCCGCCACCGGCCGTAGGCAACGTTGGCGGCGACGGCGAGCCGTCGTGCATCAGTTGGTTGGAGTCGAAGCCAAACCGATCAGTGGTGTACATATGCTTCGGCACATTTGCTCCCGTCTCGGAGGAGCAGCTCGATGAGCTGGCTCTCGGGCTGGAAGCCTCCGGCAAGCCGTTCCTGTGGGCGGTCAGAGCGGCCGACGGGTGGGCGCCACCGGCAGGGTGGGAGGAGCGTGTCGGTAACAGTGGATTGCTCGTCAGGGATTGGGTCCCGCAGACGGTCATACTTGCCCACCCGGCGACGGCGGCGTTCTTGACGCACTGCGGCTGGAACTCGCTGTTAGAGGGTGTCACGGCCGGCGTCCCGTTGCTGACATGGCCGCTTGTGTTCGAGCAGTTCATCACGGAAAGGCTGGTCATGGACGTCCTGCGGATTGGCGAGAGGGTGTGGGACGGACCACGAAGTGTACGGTACAATGAGGCGGCGCTGGTGCCGGCGGCGGCGGTGGCGCGGGCCGTGGCGAGGTTCTTGGAGCCTGGAGGGACAGGGGACGCGGCGAGGATCAGAGCGCAGGAGCTCGCCGCGGATGCTCACTCAGCCGTGGCGGAAGGCGGCTCGTCGTACAGCGATCTGCGCAGGCTCATCGACGATCTTGTTGAAGCAAGGGCGGTCGCCGGCGAGTCCGCGCTGCAACCTCGGTAACCTGTCGTTTTCTCTGTACGATACCGATACATTCGTTCCGGACTTCATCCAGTTCATCTCGTTCTGTTGCGTGCAATCAAAATAAATTACGAAATTCACATGAGTGATGAATTGATACATAGTAAATTTTTGCTGCTGCTGCTGCTGGGAAAATCACGTCTATGCAGAGTGCAAACCGATGAACAATTCTTCATCGAGAAAAGACACTACTTTTCTCACTACATGTAACCTTTGCTAGCTTGGATGTAATGTAAAGCCTTTTTGTTTTAGATTTGCTAAAAATATGATTGCCATTTTTTTCCAGACACTTTTTTCTTATGTTACTAGAAAAATATGCCCGTGCGTTGCAACGAGAAAAAAATATGATAGATGCTGGTGTGAGAGGACAAAGAGGGTGGTCGTTCGACAATAACATAAAGTGACGGATGCCAATCCCTAAGTCGGAAAGAGAAAGGGAGGATTTTTTTTTTTGATAAAAAGCCAAAATTTCTACATCGAACTAAGATTATAAATACTGGTTACCAAAAAAATCAATAAATTATGGTAGTGACCGGTGAATTTTGACAAAAGGTGCCAGTTTTAATTCGAATTAAATAATTTGCGACACTACATTTATGAATAAACATAAAAGGTATTTTTCCATGACAAAAGAGTAATTTTTCATACACCCAACATGATTAATATATTTATACATCATAGAAAGATCAAATAAGACGTATCGATCGATAACAAGACGTATGTGATGACATCGTGGATCTAAAAGTATATCGGCTCAGTCTTAGAAGATACTTATAGGGGTAGGTTATACGTGCATGCTTTTATATAGATCAGTGTGCACATGTAGTATGGACGCCTGCATCTATACTGTGTTTCAAAACATATATAACCAATAGTAAACACATGCTTCTCAATGCTATATTGATGAGAAAGTCCTTTTTAACTTTCACGTAAAACATAGACTTTGTATTTTTCTTATTTACTTAGGTTCACTTTATAAATTTTGGCAAACGATATATTTTCAATAGACTTTCATGTCTAACTGGAGTTTCAGAGGATGAGGCCTTATTTAAAAAATGAAAAAAAGAAAAAAGAAGAAAAAGGGGAACTGTTTTCTCTCTTCCCGATCCAATCGGTCTATTTGCGTGCGTTGAATCAAGGCCAAGAAAGCAACCAATCAACCCTTATCCTCATCCCTAGCCGCCACTCACACTCATGCTCACCCCCAAACTAACTAGCTAACCCTAGATCGAGGAGGTGAGCAGCGCCGGCTGCTAGGCTGCCGCCGCACTCTGTTTCCTACCCTACACCCCTAGCCTCTCCTCTCCGCTCAACTCAAGGTTTGCCCTACGACGACAGCGAGCAAGGCAGAGGCCCACGATGGAGAGCGCTGAAGAGGCTGGCAATGGGCGGAGGCCGGCGATGTTCGGAAGGAGGAGGAGGGCACAAGTGGCGATGATGTGACTATGGCATCAAGCGGTCCCTGAGCAGCAAGCGCATGAGAGAAGCTTAGGGTGATGGCGAGCTTGAACAAACGCTATCCGTCATCAATTTGGGGCCAGCCACCATGGATCCAGCGTCGGGCCTGAAGAAGAAGGTCAAGGTGGAGTCAGAAATCTCATATCTGATTTTTTATTATTTTGTGTAGCAGTGCCTTCAACCCTCTCCTGACTTTATTGTGATGGATTCGAGTTCTCCCGTGAATCTCTTCTGATTTTATTTAGGTGGATTAGAGTCTGATTCCTTTTAGTTTCGTGTTCTAGTTGGAAATTTGGAATTTAGAAACACCTGGATTGGATTTCCGATTAACCCTTCTGCTGATTTTATTTGGGTGAATTAGAATCTGATTTCTTACAATTTCATGTTTGAGTTGGGAAATTTTGAATTTGGAACAACCCAGCTTTGGGCTACACGCGCAAGGCTAAGAAGGTGCACCGCGGACGAACGAAGGCGTACTGTGACAATCAGAAAAATTTTTAAATAGTTAAGATAAGATATGTAAGTATGCTTCCAACTCTCCTATCTTATATTTTAAGTAGATGATATTATTTTTAATCCTAATTCTGTTGTGTATTAGAAAAATTACAATGTAAATATTGAAACTTACCATACAATTACGGTTAAGTTTTGGTACTTACAGCTGCAATGTAAGTATAGGTGAAAACGATTTAAGTATTTTTTATTAAAAATGTGTCATCATAAATGTAGCTTACTTTCAGGAAAGCTCAAGCAGCCTACACGCATCATATCAACACTTGTATAAGAAGGAGAAAGGGAGCAGGGATGACCAAATGAGCCATGAGGCGGCAGGCGACTAGCCACGCCACCCCTCGTCCTCAGGTGCCGTGAGTGGCGAGTCGTGAGTTGCAATCACATGCCACACCCATCCGGGCAAGCTGGCGAGGAGTGGCATGCTCAGCAGAGGCGCGACAACCGGTGAGTCGGTGGAAGGCGGCATTGCCATCTCATGATTCTGAGAGCGGGTGAGTGACGGTGTGGCTAGGGTGGGATGACGGTCAACGGGATCGTGTGAGCCTCATACTAAGGTTGGGTTAGGTTTTCAATTGGGCTAACTAATGGGATTAGGTTAGGATGCTAGCAGGTTGTACTAGTGACGCGAGCCAAATGAGTCACTGAGCGGCTTGCGAGCCAGCTCGGGTTCAGCTTGTTTTAGAAATCGAGCTACGGAGGCTCAGTCTCTTCTTGTTTGGCCTTCAAGACAAGCCAAGTCAATGTGAGACCAAGCCAAACCTGAGCTAGCTCACTCCTAATTACACACCCCTATGGACACCATCCTCCCACCCACGGAAGAAAATTTGGTAAGACGGAAGCCTTACGCTGGTAGGAAAAACTTTGTTTCCAAGCATGACAGTGTGGGGCACAAATCTTAAAGCAATCCCATCCTCTTCTTCAACCTCACAAACCGTCTCCCCTTTCTTGGTCTGCCCAGCCGCTCGCCACTGCCCCATGCTCCTGACGAGCTCACACAAGGGAGCTTGAGCCAGACAGCCAGGCAAGCTCACAGCAGGCCATGGGAGGAGCAGGGACGAACTCCAGCGGTCCAGATGAAGTAATTTGTATCAAGCTTGAGTAGTTGAGTACATCGAGCACAAATGATGGGCACAAATTGATGGGCAAGCTTGAGCAATTGAGTCTGAGCGTCGGGTCAAGAGCTTGTTGACCAATCGCAAGCCACTGCTTGCCCCCCACCAGTGTGACCTTGCTGCTACGCTGAACAGGAAGGTTGAATCGACGTCAGGCCTCGCTGCCCTCCATGTGTGTGAGCTCATCGAGACGTCAAATAGGAACGAGGAGTCACCTCCTGCCGATCTCTAGTTCTCCATGAGCGAGAGCCTGCCACTGGACTGAACTGTGTTAGAGTTTGTGTTGAATATGTGTACAGAGTCAGTTACAATTTAGGACTTGGAGTTGTAGTAGGTGTTAAAAATAGAGTAAGAGTCGGACTCTATCTTAGACTCTCTCTCATAAATAGAGAGACGGACCTGTTGTAACCGCATGACGACTTACCATAGCGAGAGGGAGTGGCTGCCGGCGGCATCCGACCGTGAGTCATTGTAACTCTGATACGCTATAATATGTTGGATCGAGGAGGAATGCATGTAATCAGTGTCTCAGGGATGTAGGCTTCGGCTAAACCTCGTTAACAAATATCGTGCCTCGGTGTCGTCATCATGTTTGGATCTTCTATGGCGTTTCTTCCGTGTTTGGTTTTCGATGTGCTATCGGTGCCGATTTTATAACAAGTGTTATCAGAGCCTACGGGAGGTCCATGGATAGAGGCGCGATGCAGGTGCCCCACATCGCGCCGCTCATGATTTATGTCCAGGGAGGGACATGTGCTCAAGTTGGAGCATGATGACGATCAATGGAATTTGATCGATGGATCGAACACTTCAGGTAGCTGTCTAAACCATTCGTTGGTTGCTTTCAACAAGGAGATGACCAGACGTGGTGCTCAAGTTGATAGCGGCGAAAGCGATTGGCAATCCAATCGGTGGGTCGGACACTTCGGGCAGGTGGCCCGGACTTTCCGGTAAGCTACTCTCAACAGGGAGACGTGGAGTCCCATGCTCGGGTTGATTGAAGCTGGAGGTGATCGGCATTCTCGGTCAGTGGATCGAACACCCTGGGCGGGGTGGCTCAGGCCTTTCGATGAGTTGCGTTCGACAGGGAGACGACTAGACGTAGCGCTCGGGTCGTTCGACAGCTGGGAAGATAGCATGCGATTTGTCAACTTCGGCTCGCGACTAGATTGATGGTGTTCAATCGAAAGTTGGAGCGGGTGGATCCTACAGGCTGGTTTGAGAGGTGTCTTCGACAGAGTGTGGTGCGACAAGATTGCTTCGGCGACGGTGTATATGCAGCCAATGGCTAAGCTAGGGCAATGACAGTAAGACCAGCATACTGTGTCGGCCCAGTCGTGAATGGACCTGGTTTCAACTATGGATGTCGCTGGAGATACGCAGAAGCTCAGGAGGTCACATCTCACGGCAGTGTGCGCGTTTTGTGTCAAAGCCAAACCGGTGGTCACTAGGTGTTGGCGTAGAATTTAGACCTGCCTCGCAACAAAACGGGTTCCACGTTTCCACGGCGGCCTGGGAGGTCTGCTTAGCTCCAGTGCAGGTCCAATGGCTTGCCTAGGTGCGTGTAGGGCGTGCCAGTTGATTTGATCTGCAATCAACAAGAATAAACAAGTAAACCATGTGAGAAACGATGGCCGATCGGCCGATAGGCCGATGCTGCATCATGGAGGCCTGGTCGATAGGGCAAAGCTATATCGGCTTACTTGAAGTAATAATATGATGTAACTGATGAAACAGATCTAATCCCATCGGCCCATGTTAATATGTTTATAGTAAATTATTGGAATCGGCCGATGAGGGTTGCATAAAGATAAATACACTAGCTAATACTCTAGTGCGAACTTATACAAGCCAATTGCCCAACATAAATATACCAATCACAGAGAGATCCTAAGAATACCCTGTAACCGATATGCTTATATTCACCAATCCGCCTGTATAAGTGGCAAACACATGCAAGAACATAGCCGATCACATGCATTAGGTAAGACCGGCTGAAACCCCGGTGCTATCCTTAATTACAATCGGAAAACAGGCATTGGGTTAAACCTCGAAACATGACTAAGGTCGATAGCAACTCAGAGTGTAGATCGAGAGTTAACACAAAGAAAATCAAGTCGTCGATCGCTTTTGGGGATGGTAGATGCCTTAGATAATCTAGACGAGCAAGCTAATTCGATCATCGTCAGCAATAAACCCTAAAATGAGTTAGCCGCTGGCGAGATAGAATTAGGAAACCGCATCAAGATTAGCTAACACACGATAAACGACGATCACATCGCCAGGGCTTAACGTGCCTAAAGTGACAAGCTAGCCTCGACGATGTAGATCGTCGGGTACGAGTTCTTACCTCTGCTCTGGGGAAGCAAGAACTCGTCGGAAGTTAACCTCTTGCGAGGGTTGGCGATGCGCCGAAGGTAGATTAAACTTGGTTGATTGTGTGATTGATTGAGAGAGTTTCTATGTACAAACTACCGGGATATTTATACCCGAGATTACAACATGGTCCGTGTAGGACACGATCTTATCTCTAATTAACAAACAAGTCTTTGCGGCAGACTCTTGCCAAAAATTAGATCTAAACCTACTTGATTTACAAGATACAATTGCCTAAAACCGAGCCTTATCTCTATTTGACAACCACCTTGAAGTTTATCTCGAGCCCAGACCAACCCCACGCTGACTCTGTCAATTTCTAGCCTCTATCGGCCGATGACCATATTGAATCCGTATCGGCCGATACGCTCTTCCTGGTAACGCCTCTCCCAGTCCGATACGCCTACCGAGTCTGATACGAGACCTGGTCTGACTCCAATCCAGCCCTTCTCTCCGCGTCGGTTTCTTCTCCCTTCTTCGGGCCGATTACGAAAATCTGCTGTTAACACATGCCCCCCAATTCCGCTTCATTATATAATGTGGCGGAATTAGCTCCGAAGAACCCATCGACTTCTTCGCTAGGGTTCGTCTGAAAACCGCGCAGATCCAGGCTTATAACTTTTCGCCGCCGATTTTCTTGCGCAATTCCTCGTCCATCCCTTTGCACCTCACAATTACGGCGACTCCTCGGTGTCTCCCTAGTACCGACCCCTCCAACAGCGACCTCCTCGACAGCAACATTGGCTTCCGCACCGTTCTACGCTTCTGAGATCTCCTTGGTGAGTCAATCCTTTCTAAATCCACATTTTCACTTTCTCGCCGATTTCTTCAAACTAGGGTTTCTGCTTTTTGCCCCCCGGGTCATTACCTTATATCACTATTCATATGCCGTAGGTCTTCAAAGATCAAATCTTAATCCCCACCAACGACAAATCCCACCGGTTCCTTCTAGGCCCCATGGGCAATTGCGACCCGACCTGGCTGATAAACGCAGAGACCAACAGAGTTCCTTTCAAACAAGCCAAACCCAATGTTTCTTCTTGGAAGCACACCTTCAGATCCTGGCCGTCAAAGCTCAATGGCTACAGAACCTGGCACAAGAGGATTGCTGCGACCAAGCAGGTTCACTGGGACGAAATAGGAATCGGCCAATGCATCACTCTGTCCCTGGCCGATACCAAGAAAAATGAACCACTTATGTCAGCGGCCACCTATTTCTAGTCTAGCACCTTGAACACTTTCCTGTTCCGGCAAGGTCCGATGACCCCAACGCTGATTGACGTCAAGCTACTGACAGGATTAGACATCCAATCTGAGATCAACCCCTTCAGCCTCCTGACAAATAGCAACCATAAGTTGAAAACCAAGAAGATCGGAGGCTGGTCTGGGTATATTTCTGCGTACATGGAACAAGGATCAGTCTCAGAGGGAACACGTGGCCTTCCTGATACTATGGTTGGAAAGATTTGTTTTCTGTGGATCAACCTGTGGTCCCACTACAAATTGTCAACATTTGGCTCAAGCTCTAGTTGATAAGAAACAAATCCCCCTTGGCCGATATCTCCTGGGAGCTGTCTATTGGCTACTTCATATTGCCATTCAAGATCTGATGCTGAAGCAAACTGTGGCTCATGGAGGACCATGGTAGTTTATCCAACTTTGGTTAACTATCCACACCAACACCATAGTCGATCGGCCTCCACTATCGGACTCCTGCTTCCCCTCAAAGTACGCCGATCACGAAGATCCCAGAACCAGAAGATGCATGTCTTTTGGAGAAGCGGCCTCTGTCTATCCTGGAGCAGATCAATCGGCCGAAGACATGTCCACATGGTTCATCTGATTCTACACCGACCCCCCATCAATTAAGATGGACATGTTCATCTACACCTCAGACCAGGGTTTTGAACTCCCTGACGATCTCCACTTGGACCTGGTGAATGACGACATGGAGTCACGGGAATCATTTATGATCGACATCACCCCATGCCTGCTCCCAGTAGGCATATTCCAAGGAAGAAGCACCAGCCTGTCCTATGAATTCTACAATCCCATGGTGGCTGCTAGACAGTGCGGGCTTGGACAACTCCCCATCGGCTTACATTTCCATAAACTCCTAGAGAGCAGAGGCACGGTGTCATCAGCGTTGATCATGAGTAAAGCACTGGAGATTAAAATCCCAAACCTGGGTGACTGCGACCGATTGCATCTGAGCGCCTTCATCCACATCAGTTTCCAAGCATGGTGGCAAGAATGGGCTGCTCATATCTTCCACCAATCGGCCAGATTTTATCTAACGGAGCTCATCCAGGATATCAGCCCTCAAGTCCCTGACGGCCCGATTCCATCCGTGAGCAATAGTGGACAGAAAATTTCTTATGCTCAAGCTGTGGCTCCATCAGGATCAACTATTCTGGAGTCAATCATCAGCCTTACTGCCCCAAAGGTATCATCACTACTCCAAGGGCCGATGACCAAAGAAAACCCCAAGCGGAAGGCGCCAGCAAAAGGAAAATCCCAAAAAACCAGCAAGAAAGCAAAGACTGATGATTAGGCCGATCTTGAAGAACTAGACCCCTCCATGGAATAATTCCTTGATGAACAAGTGATGGAGGAAGAGGTCGATGCAGCAGCTGCCGATGCGCCTGAAGAAGAAAATCCATCGGCCGAGACCACTAAGGAACCATCGGCTAAGACCATCGCAATCCCACCGGCCGATGACCAAGCCGACACCACCCAGCCAAGGAAAACCAGGCATGCAATCCGCAAGGTAACACATTTCCTTCCTTGAATTTATGTAATCTCCTTCTGTTGGTATGTTACACCTTAATCCCTTGCAGGTTCTTGCATCGTCTTTGTTGAAGGAACGAACTCACTCGGCCCCTTTAGCAAGAACTAAAAAGGCAACTTTGCAAAGGCGCGAACGAGCCAAGGCCCGATTGAGAACTCCTTCTCCTTCTCCACCACCCTCTCCGATTGCTTCGGTAAGAGTTAATTTTACATTGTCCTAGTTAATTTTACATTGTCTCTCTAACAACATAGATCTGCTCACCATCTTGCTTTTCTCCAGCCAGGGGCTCCATCACCTGCACCACATCGGCCAACCCCCTCACCTACTGTTTCAAGACCACAAAAGGAAGCCGATGCAAGCACCACCGATGCTCCAACACAGGTAACCAAGGTCATTTTGATCCCCTTTGCCGATTCCGTTTAACTAGGCTAACCTTGCCCTATATTGATATTTGCAGAACTTAGCCGATAGTTCTCTTTTGATATCGGCCAATTTCTTGATGATGAGGACAAGGAGCCACCAATCACAGCCAAGGCATCGATCTCTGACGAACTGAAGAATCGGCTGTCCGATATTGCCAATCGGCTGGAGTCATCACTGGAGTTCCTGGTGGAGGATTGCACTCCCATCAGAGTCAGGGTACAAGAAATTCAAGATCAACTGCCTGAAGACCTGATGGAGACCCTGACACCGGCCATCTTCTTGGAACAATACTGATTCAAGCTTCACAAGGCGAAAGAAAGACTCGCGGAGCGACGGGAACATGAGAGACTGGAATCGGCCCTATCTGCTAGCAAGGCTCAAGTCAATTCTGACAAAACCAGGTTGGATGAGCTAGCTGTTGAGCCGATTGTCTTGAAGAACAAACTTGAAGAACTCCGCCACCTTGAAGCAGATCTAGAATCGAAGCTAGAAGCCACGCGCAAAGAAATCCAAGAAGTTGAAGCCGGAATAGCTGCATCACCCAAGGCCATAGAAGACCAAACGACGAAGCTGAAAGCATCGGCCAAGTACCTTGCAACCCTGAGCAAATATTTGAAGCCAATCCCAGGGTCGACGGCCGATGACGCCCAAGCCATAGAAGATATTGATCAAATCCACCGTAGAGCCATTGCAGCTATTGCAAACTTTATAGGGTGATGTAATATATTGTGTGTCCTTCTTGTAGACAGATATCCTCCTATTGTAATTAATCTCATCGGCCAATCAGCCGAATTAGATCTCAATCTGAAAAAGTCCAAGTCTGAAAAATTTTGAAACCCATAAACTTGAATTTTGAAAAATTTTGAAACCCATAAACTTGAATCCTTGAATCAATCTAACAATCTTGAATCAATCTAACAATCTTGAAAAATTGAATCCTCGCACTTATATCTATGCCCCCCAAATTTTAGAAGATGAGGGCTCATGTTGTGAAATTTGAACTAAGGACGATAGTATATATCGGCCATCTAAAGACGATGCATCGTACATCGGCTGTGATCATAAATCGGCTGGAAGGCCGATCATGAGTCGATCCATACGCTTGGATAATATTTCTTTAAGTATTTGCCGTTAAGAGCTCTGCCATAAACTTCTCCATCTAATCCTCTGAGCAGATAAGCATTACGGGAAACACATCGATGAATCTGAAAAGGACCTTCCCAATTAGGTGACCACTTGCCGAATTTATTATCTCTAGAACCAATCGGCATTATTAATTTCCAAACAAGATCCCCTTCTTCAAACGACTTGGCAACAACTTTTTTATTATAATGACGAGCAACTCGATCTTTATCGTGTTTTATTTTCTCCAATGCCCGCAATCGGGCATGTGCCAAGTCATCCAGCTCATCGACCATAAGATTATGGTACTCATCGGCTGTCAAGTCGTCTTGCAAGGCAATCCTCCTTGAGCCGATGTTGGTCTCCCATGGTAGCACAGCTTCATGCCTATAAACCAGCTGATAAGGTGGCACTTGAGTTGCACCATGACAAGCCATCCGATACGCCCAAAGGGAATCGGCCAGCGTGGTATGCCACCGTCTCGGCTGTTCATCAATTTTTCTCTTCATTAACTTGATTAAAGTCTTGTTGGAAGCTTCTGCCTACCCATTAGCTTGCGCATAATATGGAGAAGAATTCAATAGCTTAATGCCCCTACTATCGGCAAATTCAACAAACTCATCGGACACGAAGATTGATCCCTGATCTGTAGTCAATGTCTGTGGTAGTCCAAACCGATATATTATATGCTTTTTGACAAATTGAATTGCATCCTTGGAATCAACCTTCTTAAGGGGAACGGCCTCAACCCACTTTGTGAAGTAATCTGTAGCCACTAGTATATATTTCTGTCCCTTGCTTGACGGCGGGTTTATCTGGCCGATCATATCTATTCCCTATCCACGAAACGACCACGGCTTTATGATTGGATGCATAGCCGATGCCGGTGCTCTCTGAATTGCTCCAAATTTCTGACAATCTTGACATCCTTTATAATACCTGAAACAATCCTCTAGCATTGTCGGCCAAAAATATCCAACGCGCTTTAAAAGCCATCTCATTTTATGGGCCGATTGATGTGTCCCACAAATCCCTTCATGGACCTCGCTCATAACAACTTTGGCTTCTTTGAGACTCAAGCATTTGAGCAAGACACCATCAATCGTCCGATAATATAGATCATCGTCCAATAAGACATAATGTAAAACTTTATACTTCATTCTTTGTGACGCCGATTGAGAAGGGTTTCTCAAATACTCGATGATATCAAACCTCCAGTCATCGGCATCCATGGTAGCAATTTGAATCTGAACATCTTTAGCCATCGGCTTGTATCCTGATGCCCCCTAAGCTAAGTCATTGGCCTCGAAGTTCTGCTTCCTGGGTATATGCCTCATCGTCACAATCTTGAAAGCTTGTAACAACTCCATGCACTCCTCATTGTAAACCCTGAGAATATCATTCTTGCATTCATACTCTCAAAAAGTTGATTAATGACCAACTGTGAATCACCAATGATCTCTACGGAATCGGTCTCAACCTCTTGTAATAACTGTAAACCTTTGAGAACAGCCTCATACTCTGCTTGATTATTGGTATAATAATGCTTGATAGTAAAGGCAAACTTGAAGCTTACCCCCCGAGGGGATATGATGACTAGGCCGATACCACATCCATGTCTGCAAACAGACCCATCAAAATACAATGTCCATGGCACAATATCTGAATATGCAATTGAATCATCTCTATGCTGAATAATAAAATCGGCCAGGGCTTGTCCCTTGATCGCTTTGGCCGATTCATACCGTAAGTCGAACTCTGTTAAGGCAAAAATCCACTTCCCAATTCTTCCTTTCAACACGGGGGGCCGATAACATGTATTTCATCACATCGGCCTTACTTACCATAATGCACTCATTGGAAAGTAAATAATGCCTCAATTTAGTACATGAAAAATATAAGCACAAACATAGTTTCTCCACTGGCGTGTACCTTGTTTCGGCATTCAACAATCTCCTGCAAAAGATAGAAAATAACCCGCTCTTTGCCATCAATATCCTAAACCAAAACTGAGCCAATAGACTTCTCATCAGCCGATAGGTACAGCCTGAACGGAACACCCTTCTGTGGAGAAATTAGAACTGGTGGGGAGCTCAAATATTCTTTGATGTCGTCCAGCGCCTTTTGCTGCTTGTCACCCCATGTAAACTCTTGATCGTCTTTTATCTTCAATAACAGAGTGAACGGCTCTATTCTTCCAGACAGGTTCGATATAAAGCGCCAGAAAAAATTGATCTTGCCGAGCAGAGATTGTAACTTGGTCTTGTTCGTCGAAGGCTTGATCTTCTTTATAGCGTCGATATTCTTTTGCGTAATCTCAATTCCTCTTTCGTGGACCAAGAAACCCAAAAACTGACCGGCCGATACGCCAAAGGCACACTTGTTAGGGTTCATTTTGAGAGCATACTTCCTTGCTGTTTCAAGTACCTTGTGTAAATCGACCAAGTGCATATCATACTCTCTTGACTTTACGACGACATCATCGATGTACACTTCAATCAAAGAGCCAATAAGATCATGAAAAATATAATTCATGGCCCTCTGATAAGTAGCCCCAGCGTTTTTCAAGCCGAAGGTCATAACAACCCACTCGTACAGGCCGATTGCCCCCGGACACCGGAAGGCTGTCTTGTGGATATCTTTCTCGGCCATGAAAATCTGGTTGTAGCCTGCGTTCCCATCCATGAATCTGATAACCTTGTGTCCAGACGCAGCATCAACTAGCAAATCGGCCAACGGCATAGGGTACTCGTCCTTTGATGTTGCTTTGTTTAGATCTCTGAAATCGATACACACCCTGAGCTTGCCGTTTTTCTTCATCACTGGAACTATGTTGGAGACCCACTCCGTGTATCGGTAGGGTCTGATAAAGTTGGCATCGTAAAGTCTTGTGATTTCTGCCTTGATAGCTTCATGCATATCGGCCTTAAATCTCCTAGGATCTTGTTTAAATGGCCGATACCTTGGTTTGATAGGCAACCGATGTTCTACGATCGATCGGCTTAATCCTGGCATCTCATGGTATTCCCATGCAAAACAATCCATGAATTCTTTCAAAAGATTTATCAAATTATTCTTATATTCCCTTGGCAGGTTAGCACTTACATACGTCGGCCTAGGCCTATCACCTATTCCTATGTCAATCTCTTTAAGTTCATCGGCCGACGTAAAGCCTTGTCCCAACTTCCCGTCTAGCTCATCCACTGCGTCGTCTGTGTAGGGACTAGCTTTCTCATCTTGAACAGTGGATGACGCATCTTTATTAAAGCAACTGCTTGTCTTGATCTTCAATCGTCTCGATATCACAATCAGTTACTTTGAGGAAATTGGCGTCCCAAACTCGCCCGGACAAGCAGTCGATTCCCTCCATCTCCCAAACTGCGAGATCAGTATTGGCCACGTGTACTGACCGATCGGCCTGCACGATCTCGACCTGCTCCCCTTGCCATTGTATAAGGCATTGGTGCATTGTTGAAGGGACGCAACAGTTTGCGTGGATCCAATCCCGTCTCAACAACAAGCTGTAGGAACCCTTTCCATCGAAGACGAAGAAGGTGGTGGGTATCGTCTTGTTGCCCACGGTGAGTTCCACGTTTAGTACCCCCTTCGCCTCAGACGCGTTGCCACCAAAGTCTTTCAGCACCATGTTGGTCTTGATGAGGTCTTTCAGGTACTTTTCCAAGATTCCTGAAGGTTGTGTATGGCATTAAGTTTATCGCCGCGCCGCCATCGACCAGCATCTTCGTCATCGGCCGCCCATTAACGAACCCTTTGATGTACAACGGCCGGACGTGCCTGTAGCTGGCGTCGACTGGCTTGTCGAACACGGCTTGATCAGGTGACAACTGTAGTTTAGCCGAGGACTGCTCATCGTCGGCTACCGCTTCATCGGCCGTTTGCACGCTGTACTCCGCTGGCAATATGAAAACCATATTAACAGAGGCTGATGCTACGCCTTTACCTTTTGCGGACGCAGGAGCTTGAGCTGATTTGGAGGTGCCCTCGTCGGCCTTGGGCACCGCTGATTTTATTCTCCACTCCTTCTTGGTCTTGGCCGGCCGATGGGCTATTGTCGCCTGTTGCTCTTAGATCTACTCCTTCCTCCTTAGCCTCTGAACCTGTCGTTTTTGTGTCTTGCTAAACACGTCGCTTGGGCACCACTGGGGGTTCTGGACTTGCTCCTCGTCCTCGGTCTGATGATCATGGTGCATCGGCCCTAGCCTCTCGTGTACAGACTTTCTCTGCTTGCTTGGCCGATGCACTTGCTTGCTCGAGCTGCCCTGATAGGAGTCTTCTACATCATTACATGCAACGCACTCTTGGATGAATGGCAACCTCATTCCTTCATTCCAGCAACAATGGAGAAATTCACACTCCCAATGAGGGTCATAGGAGTTGTCTTGATCGGCATAATCCTATGCTTGTTCCTCCTGCCTTCGCTGATATTTTCTAATCAGGCCCTCGGAGGTCTGATGAGGTCTCTTGCCGGTCCGATGGCCATCGCCGTCGGCCCTGTCCGCCCGCACCATGTTGACTGGGAACGGGTATCCTTCTATCTTCATCGGCCGCTTGGCATCATTGATCTTAATCCTACCTTGCTCGATGGCCGATTCTATCTGTTGTCGAAAGATTTTGCATTCGTTGGTATGATGGAAATATGTGTTGTGCCATTTGCAATACCTTGTCTTCTTGATTTCTTCGGCCGATGGCAGTACATAACTCACTGGCAGCTGGATCTGCTTCTCTTGCAGGAGTAGGTCAAATATTTTGTCAGCCTTGTTGATGTCAAAGTCGTATTTATCCTCTTTGTCGCCCTTTTTGGCCCACTGGCATGTTGTCGGCTTCTTCATCCGGGCCCACTCGGCCAGGTCGACATCGGTGTCTTCTTCATCATCTTCGTCGGAGGCGTACTGATAGACTGTATTGATTTTCTTCGTGAACTTTTTTGCCTCCTGGAATCGTTGCTCGTGGGTCGATACTCGTTGGGCTAGCTGTGCTAGGCTGTCGAATTCCTGAGAGGAGAACCTCTCTCGTATCGGCCCCAGTAATCCTTGAAACGCCAAGTCGGCGAGCTGTGAATCGGTCAAGCTGAGGCTATAACACCTATTCCTTATGTCCCTAAATCTTTGAATGTACTCTGGGACCAATTCATCAACCCGTTGCCTGATGGTAGTAAGATCAGACAGTTTCATCTCTTGCACGCCGTTATAAAAGTATCTGTGAAATTGCTTTTCTAGATCTATCTATCCTCTGATGGAATTGCAGGGTAAAGATGAAAACCACGTAAATGCTGACCCTGACAAAGACAGAGGGAAAAACCTCACCCTCAACGCCTCTATGGCCGATGCCTCCCCACACTGTGCTAGGAATCGGCTCACGTGCTCGTATGTAGAGACGTTGTCCTGCCTTGAAAACTTGGAGAAGTCCGGAATTTTGTATCGGCCTGGCAACAGCACTCCGTCGAACTCCTCGGGGTACGGGTGCCGATACACCATAGAACTCTCCTTGGGCTTCAAACCGAACTGATCTCGCATCACCTCGGCTATCATGTCGGCCCAGTATCCTGCGGGCCGATGCGGGAGGTCTTGCTGGTAAGATTGCTGCAGGCCCTCTGCTTGATATTGCCTGGGGGAGTACGGTTGGTAGTGGTGATTCAGGTTCTGTGCGTCGTACTGCCCTACGGTGTACTGCTGGTAGCCTTGCGGCGTGTTGTACGCAGCTGGTTGCGGAGGGTTGCCAGACATGGGGATCTGAGGTTGTCCGGCCGATGGCGGGTTGGGTGGAACTTGCTGCATCGGCTCGATCATTGGTTATTTTCCCTTCGTCCATTGTGCATACTGTTCCTCCGTGATGTGCTGAGGGCTTCCTCCCGTTTGCCTGGTGAGGACCAGCGGCAAGGTTGATGTCGGTTGCGCCGATGGAGGTGGCATCGGCGCCGTCGGCTGTGGAGCCGTGCTCAGGTCGTTCCTCAAGGTCCGATAAGCAGGGAACCTATTTTCTGGCAAGAAAATCGGCCCTTGAGGCTTGTACTGGTGAATTGAACCATCTAGGATCGACTTGACCGTATTGGTCAACGTATTCACCAGGATCCCCAACTGGTTGACTAGCGCAGAATGAACTGCGGAGTCGATTCTGTCTTGCAACGTCGGCGCAGCGTTTTCTTCGGTCTTGACGGAGTGTTCGTGTGCCGCCGCCGACGTGCTGGCTCCATCTCCAGGGCTCGGCATTATCACCTTAGATTTTTGGATAAGGGTGCCTTGCCGAGTCCTGGAGTATGTCTGCAGGTACATGTTTTGGAACTGCTCGACCAGCTTTTCCATCTCGGCTTTCTGTTCTTCATTGAGCTGGTCGACGGTCACGGAGACGACGTTCTCCTCGGAGATCTCAGCCTGCTTTGACATCTTGCAGTGGTCTTCTTGTTGTTGCGAAGCTTGCGTTCTTCTGGTCCCACTGGGCGTGCCAAAAGCGTGTTGGCGTAGAATTTAGACCCGCCTCGCAACAAAACGGGTTCCACGTTTCCACAGCGGCCTGGGAGGTCTGCTTAGCTCTAGTGTAGGTCCAATGGCTTGCCTAGGTGCGTGTAGGGTGTGCCAGTTGATTTGATCTGCAATCAACAAGAATAAACAAGTAAACCATGTGAGAAACGATGGCCGATCGGCCGATAGGCCAATGCTGCATCATGGAGGCCTGGCCGATAGGGCAAAGCTATATCGGCTTACTTGAAGTAATAATATGATGTAACTGATGAAACAGATCTAATCCCATCGGCCCATGTTAATATGTTTATAGTAAATTATTGGAATCGGCCGATGAGGGTTGCATAAAGATAAATACACTAGCTAATACTCTAGTGCGAACTTATACAAGCCAATCGGCCAATATAAATATACCAATCACAGAGAGATCCTAAGAATACCCTGTAACCGATATGCTTATATTCACCAATCCGCCTGTATAAGTGGCAAACACATGCAAGAACATAGCCGATCACATGCATTAGGTAAGACCGGCTGAAACCCCGGTGCTATCCTTAATTACAATCGGAAAACAGGTTTTGGGTTAAACCTCGAAACACGACTAAGGTCGATAGCAACTCAGAGTGTAGATCGAGAGTTAACACAAAGAAAATCAAGTCGTCGATCGGTGGTGGGGATGGTAGATGCCTTAGATAATCTAGACGAGCAAGCTAATTCGATCATCGTCGGCAATAAACCCTAAAATGAGTTAGCCGCTGGCGAGATAAAATTAGGAAACCGCATCAAGATTAGCTAACACACGATAAACGACGATCACATCGCCAAGGCTTAACGTGCCTAAAGCGACACGCTAGCCCCGACGATGTAGATCGTCGAGTACGAGTTCTTACCTCTGCTCTGGGGAAGCAAGAACTCGTCGGAAGTTAACCTCTTGCGAGGGTTGGCGATGCGCCGAAGGTAGATTAAACTTGGTTGATTGTGTGATTGATTGAGAGAGTTTCTATGTACAAACTACCGGGATATTTATACCCGAGATTATAACACGGTCCGTGTAGGACACGATCTTATCTCTAATTAACCAACAAGTCTTTGCGGCAGACTCTTGCCAAAAATTAGATCTAAACCTACTTGATTTACAAGATACAATTGCCTAAAACTGAGCCTTATCTTTATTTGGCAACCACCTTGAAGTTTATCTCGAGCCCAAACCAAACCCACGCTGACTCTGTCAATTTTCAGCCTCTATCGGCCGATGACCATATTGAATCCGTATCGGCCGATATGGTCTTCCTGGTAACGCCTCTCCCAGTCCGATACGCCTACCGAGTCTGATACGAGACCTGGTCTGACTCCAATCCAGCCCTTCTCTCCGCGTCGGTTTCTTCTCCCTTCTCCGGGCCGATTACGAAAATCTACTGTTAACACTAGGGCAGTGCCAGGCCGTGGCAGGGCTCTGTTGGAGCCATTGTCGCACGAGACTCAAATCTGGACAAGATCGCAGCGTTTGAGATGGAAACAGGCACGAAGCTGAGTTTGGTTAGCTCACGGTAGCGCAGGTGGCGAGGATTCCAGAAGAGCAAAGACACATAGTCGGAAATGGGCAAAAGGACGAAGAGGATTCGATTTGGACCCAAGATCGGATGATAATCCCCAAATATAGCAAAGGGACTCCACGGGATTGCAACCAATGCAATAGAGCAAATCACGGAAGCAAGAGTGGATAGAACCTAATTTCGTGGGTGCAAGTGATTTGTTGGCAACGAGCTTGGGCGACGCTGCACGGCTTCGGCGAGCGGCGGTGTAGGCGATGGAGAAGCTCGGTGGAGCTGGCTCCAGGAGGAGGCGGCTGGTTCTGGCTACAAGGGTGGTGGGTTCCGGCGGCAGGGCGGCAGTTTTCTCTATGTCGGAGGCGGCCTGTGGGCGTTGGCATCCTCACTAGCGGGAAGCCCACGGTGGCAGCGGCGGCAATCCTCACCAACAAGGCCCAGGAGGCAACGCAACGGGAGTCAAATCCCATGCGCAGCAGCGCTCTAGATGGGCGACGGCGTCGGGAACCGAGGCACATCCTCTACGGTGCGGAGGAGACGGTGAGGCAGCGCAACTCTAGTGCTCGGCGGTCGGCAGGAAGCAGCGGCGCGACAGGTGCTGGGCAGCTGCGTGGTTTGGCCGAGGAAGACAAGCGGAGCGAGGAAGCGAGGGAGGAAAAGGGGATCAATTGTTTCGATCTGTTTCTTGGTTTTTTCCTGTTGACTGGTTTTTTTACCAAGAAAAACCGGAGAATACTCAGGCTCGGTAGCCCGATTTGAAGAAGAAAAATCGGGCTTCCTTCTACTCTCGTATGCAGGCAAGATGAGTACTAGCTAGTTTCTTCTTATTTCTCCTCATTTTAAATATTGTTTTTCTCTTAAACTACTTATCCGATCTATGATCCGGTCACATCGTTGTACTTGTTGTAATTAAATCTTTATAACAAAATATCACATGACTATATTCTGATAAAAAAATATGTTTCAAACCATTAAAACTCAATGTTTCTTATGTGATAGCGACATGTTTCAACGTATGTTTTCATTGTGTTTCACAAAATATTTAACTACTTGCCGCTATTCTCTCTCCACTCCTTGCATGCATGCATGCATACATACATTTAACGATCTTAAAAATAATTTTTCTCCTAAACTACTTATCCGATCTATAATCCGATTATATTCTGATGAAAAAAACATATGTTTCAATCTGTCAATACTTGATGTTTCATACGCGATAGCGACATGTTTGAACATGTGTCTTCATTGTGTTTCACATAATTTTTAAATGTTTCGTTGGTTGATTTTTTTTGTTTCACTATGTATAACTTAATGTTTCATTGATGATCAACTAAAACATTTGACCGTCTGAATTTTTTTTAAGAATATTGGACACCCGATTTAAAGTTTCTTCCAGAAAAACCGTTGGTTTTTTTGGTCTACGGCTGTTCGGTCGGGTAAAGATGGCTTCACGTGGAGATCGGGCAGGCTGCATGCAAATGATGGTTGCATGGAATTTGGTCAAGGTTAGACTCCTGCACAAGTAAAGATGTTGAGCACGCATGTCTATGCAGGGGGTGGGCTCATGCATGTGGAGGATAAGTATGCTAGTCCATGGTCACCCATGGTGGTGCTGAAGACTAGTGGTACCACATTATTTGCAAAGCGATCCGGGCATGCATGCAACTGTTGACGTGTAAGTGGTGTGAGTGTGACTCGACAAAGGAAGTCGTGGGCAGGTCGATATCCCGGGCAACAGCGGCTCGAAATTGAGGGTATCAACGAGACTGTTTTACAGTACATAATATATCTAGGATATGTGAGATTTGCATGATGAAGATATATAAAATATACATCATTAAAAAGAAAGAGCAAGTGCTATGGTGATAATTTTTTTGGATGATTCAAGGCAATGGTGAAGTTTCTCAAAGTATCATGGATTCGGTCTATGGATGCAAAAATTGTCGATGTTGGATTTGTTAGCTTGGTTCACAAGACATCAAGGAAGAAAAAGTTCTCTTTATGTCTAGTGAGTTTGAATTTGTCTATTTGGTATCTAGCCATGGATTAGATCGAATCAAATTTAATACGAAAGATGAAGGAGAACATGGTCTTTGGAAAGTCTGTTATGTACCAGTTATGAAGGAATCCAATTTCGTTTGGCAAGATGACTGTGATGATAAGTGAGAAGGTAGAGCACTGTTACAAGTGGAGTCAAAAGGAAGAAGTTGCAGGATAGCGAAGTCTCTTGTAACGGTGAGCCTGATGCAGGCTTGTCGCGGGAGTGGCAAAAAAGGAACCAACTCAAGTCCTGGTACACGGAGATTCGAGCAAGTAACAGATTCAGGTTGACATGGCATATTCGCCAAGATGAAGTTTGTTAGAGTTTGTGTCGAATATGTGTACAGAATCGGTTACAGTTTAGGACTTGGAATTTGTTGGCGCAGAATTTAGACCCGTTTCACGACCAAACGGGTTCCACGTTTCCACGGCGACCTGGGAGATCTGCTTAACTCTAGTGCAGGTCCAAAGGCTTACCTAGGTGTGTGTAGAGCATGCCAGTTGATTTGATCTGCAATCAACAAGATAAACAAGCAAACTATGTAAGTAAACAATGGCCGATCGGCCGATAGGCCGATGTCACATTGTCATAACTTAGCCGATAAGGCAAAGCTATATCGGCTCGCTTGTAATTGTGATAAAATAGCATCAAAATATAGATCTAATCTTATCGGCCTTCATCAACATGTTCATGTCAATTAGCAGCATCGGCCGATGAGGGATAAAAGAAATAATTTCACTAGCTAATACTCTAATGCAGACTTGTACAAACCAATCAACTTAAATAAATACATCGATCACAAGCAGACCCTAAAGGATAACCTATAACAAATGCATTCATATTTGTCTATCTACTCGTACAAGTGGCAAATACATATAAAAACATTATAGTAGTTACATGTATTAGATAAGACCGACTGAAATCCCGGTGCTATCCTTAATCACAATCGAAAACAGGCTTTGGATTAGATCTCAAAACAGGACTAAGGTCGATAGCAACTCAAAGTGTGAATTGAGACTTAACACAAAGAAAATCAAGTCGTCGTTCGCTTTTGGGGATGGTAGATGCATTGAAAGATTTAACTAAGCATAATAATTAAACCGTCGTCGGCAATAAACCCTAAAACGAGCAGATCGCTGGCGAAGCATAATTAATACACTTATGAAAATCACCCAAAGCATGATAAACGATGATCACATCATCGAGGCTTAACGTGCCTAAAGCGACACGCTAGCCCCGATGATGTAGATCGTCGAGCACGAGTTCTTACCTCTGCTCTGGGAAGCAAGAACTCGTCGAGATTAACCTCTGACGAGGGTTGGCGATGCGCCGAAAGTAGATTGATTTGTGTATTGTATTGTTGTGAGAGAGAGTTTATATGTACATACTACCGGGATATTTATACCCGAGATTACAACATTGTCCAGATAGGACACGATCTTATCTACAACTTAACAAACAAATCTTTGCGGCAGACTCTTGCCGTAGATTAGATCTAAACCTACTTGATTCACAAGATACAATCGCCTAAAACCGAGCCTTATCTCTATTTGACAACCTCCTTGAAGCTTATATTGAGCCCAAACTAAGCCCATGCTAACTTTATTAACCTTCTGTCTTTGTCGGCCAACAACCACGTTGAATCCGTATCGGCCGATACGCCTTTCCTATTAACACCGTTTTTAGTCCGATACGCTCACCGAGTCTGATACAAGACTTAGTCCGACTCCAACTTAGTCCTTCTTCTCCGCATCGGTTTTCTCTTTCCTCTCTGAGTAGATTACGAAAATCTGTCGTTAACAGAATTGTACTAGATGTTATGAATAGAGTAAAAGTCGGACTCTATCCTAAACTCTCTCATAAATAGAGAGACGGATCTGTTGTAATCGCATGACGACTTAGCATAGCGAGAAAACTCTCTCATAAATAGAGAGACGGACCTGTTGTAATCGCATGACGACTTAGCATAGCGAGAGGGAGCGGCTGCCGACGGCATCTGGCCGTGAGCCATTGTAGCTCTGATACGCTATAATATGCTGGATCGGAGAGGAGTGCCCGTAATCAGTGCATCGGAGATGTAGGCTTTAGTTGAACCTCGTTAATAAATATCGTGCCTCGGTGTCATCATCATGTTTGGATCTTCTATGACGTTTCTTTCGCGTTTCGTTTCCGATGTGCTATTGAGGCCGATTTTATAACAAATTGGACAAAGGAATCATTGTTGCACCGTCCCATATGTGTGAACTGGCAGTCGTACCAAATGGGGAGGAGAACTGTGAGATTGCTTGGAGATTGATAGGAAACACGTGTCACGTTTTGAAATGAAGTCTCTCCGATAAGCGTAAGACTAGGTCTACCGAATTTTATTCCCCCACCCACACGCACGCCTCTACTTGAATTGACGACCAGCATATATAAATCCCGTGAAAAATCATGGAAATTTTAGGCCATGTTGTTCTTCCCTCCACGCGTAAAACGGGGTGGCTCATTACCACATGATTAATTAAACTATTAGCTAAAAAACTGAAAAAATGAATTAATACGATTTTCTGAAGCAACTTTTATATAGAAAAATTTTACAAAAAAAACACAACATTTAGTAATTTCGGAAGCGTGCGCGTGAAAACAAGAGAGTAAAAGTTGGGAAGGTGAAGAAAAGAACACAATCTTAGTAGCAAATTTCTACACGTTGTTAAGTGAGAAAGTTAATTTATGAAATTAATAATTTTTTTGGTTAATAAAATGGTATTTAAGTCATGTTTGAAATGCAACCATAAAAATTAGCATTAGAGGACCGCTACAGCACTGACTCCCGTCTCAACGGAATAACTTAATGAGCATGATTGCTTGACCAACCAATCACTCATGTTATTTTATCAACTTCATGTAAATCCCCATATGAGGATCCATGCATCAGCCCACGTCTCTTCGTGTCTTCTCAAGGGGCCACACGTCAGCACACGTCTCCTTGCTGAAGACACAACAGACCCGCTTCGATTGTTATGAGATTAACATCAATGCCAATTTGGATACCAAACTTATCTAAGTACAAGGTACTTGATACCCAGTACCAGGTCTGGTACCTATAGGCGTCAGACCGATCTAGGTACCAAATACCAAGTGTTAACGCCAAAATTTGGTAAGCCCCGAAATCATCATCAGCTTAGGAGTCGTATCGGCTTCAGAGTCCTGGGATGAGCCGATAGACATATCAAGTTGCCAGCAATTGGATTCTTGATTGATTTGGTTAAGGAAATTAATCAATTAAAGATAGCTTATCCAGAAGAGACCGAGTTCGAGAAAGATGCAGCATGGCAAGTTGTCTATTAATTAGGCAAAGTCAATTAGTTTCCTTTTCCTTTTAGGAAAGATTGTTTAGAGATCGAATAGGACTTGTATCTTTTACTTTATCTTTAGGAAAGTTTATGTCTTGTCCAATAAGGACTAATATCTATTCATGGGTATAAATATGTACACCCAGGGTTTATGTAGGAGATCACAACGATCAATACAACTTTCGACGCATCGTCACCCTCTTTCCCGAAGTTTTTCCTTATCAACCGACGGAACTTGGCACCTGACGCGGGGCTACATTGGCTTTCGATCTCCGGCAAAGGGGTAAGTCCAACGTTCCGCCGGCCCTACCTATTTATCACATATCTTAGTTAATCTAGTTTGGTAGCTCGATTTACTTATTTCGGCTGATATCTGCTTTAGGGTTTTTATCGGTATCGGCTAAATTGTTTTGCCAGATTAGATTAGCTAAGGTATCCACCACTCTTAAAATCAGTCGAAGGCTTAATTGTCTAGATATTATGTTTCTTTTCATACTTTGCGTTGCATCAGCCCTAGTCATGCTTAGAACCATAATCTCTAGTCTGCCTTTTGATTGTCAATAAGGGTTTCATTGGGGATGAGTTATCTGGACATTGCATCGGCTCACAAGGATTACATACAAGTTGGATTTAGCCGATGACAACAAATGTTTCATTGATTATCTAATCGTTTGGATTTAATGACATCGGACCTCCAGCCGATGTATGTTTTAACCTTTCGATCGGCGCTTATTCTATCAAATCACCATTAGCCGATTGGTTTCTGTTGAAATTATATTATTGTTTTATTGCATTATCATCAACCGATTATCTTTATATTGTTATTTACATCAAGTGTCAGAATCTATATTTGATATATAGCCGATTGTTCAAAACCCTATCGACATCGGCTAGTATCGGCATCAGTTGGAATTACTCCATCGGCTTGTCAGCCGATCGGCTCTTTGATCTGCTGTTTATATATCTTGTCAGTTGTAGGATCAAACTGACTGGCATGCCCGCATCTCATCAATTTTAGGACCTGCACTGGAGCTAAGCAGATCTCCTAGGCTTTCGTATGCCACACGCAGGATCTACGTCAATACATCTTTTGGCACACTCAAAGGGACAGATTTTGCGTCAACACCAAGTACCTGATACCTAGTACTAGGTCTGATACTTGCAGGTATCAGAGCGATCTAGATACCAAGTATCTGATACCTAGGTACCCAATACCCAATACCCAATACCAGGTCTGTGCTATACTGGATATCAGATAACTATGGGTACCAGACCGATCTAAGTACCAGGTACCCCAATATCTGAGGTATCAGGTCTAGTACCTATGTTACTAATCCGAATAAACTGGGTACTAGTTACCCGATACCTAGGTATCAGGGACTTGATACCAGGCATCAAATGCCCTGTGGATATCATGTATGATTCGTGGGTATCAGGTCTTCGCGCCAACGACAATGAAAGCCATAAGGAATGCTACACATATGTCCAAACTCTTAACTCTAGTGCACAAGAAGACATACTGAAAGAGTGTCAAAGCAGGTCTCTAGTGTGGACTTTGGCTACATAAAAAGATGTACCAAAGAAAAGCTAGTAGTACTTCAGTACAAAAGTCTAATATATAGTAGTACTACTAGTACAATAGCATGCAAAGGCCTGAAGGCAATTAGGCGTATGTGCTACTCTAGCCTCTAACCAACTTAGCCACGCTCAGTATCCTCACGTCACGTCTGGCCCACCTTCGCATGCACTCAGAACATATCTAAATCATGCAAAATAACGATTCACTCATAACTTATCCCGTTGTCTAGATGGTATCCCGTTCCCTAGTTTTTCTGTTAGCATTAATATGTTTTGATATGGTCGAAAACATCAGCAAACCAAACATTGTCTAAGAGGAGTGGTTGGGTAGATGGATAATGGATTGAGGTTTATCTGTGTATATTATTTATCGAGAAAAATGAAATATTCTATTATGGTGTAGGACCGTAGGTACTTCCTCCATTCCGCATTTCAATTTTTTTTATGAGTCAAAGCATCTCAAGTTTAATCAAATTTATAGAAAGAATTATAACGATTTATGACATCAAATAGATATACTATGAAAATATAATTAATTAAAAATCTAATGATATTTATTTGGTATCATAAATGTTATTATTTTAGTATATAAATTTGATTAAACTTAAGATGTTTTGACTCTTAAAAAAATTAAAATGACATATAATTTGCCATCATGAGACGGAGGGAGTAGGCAGGAGTACCGGGCGGCCATTACCACTTCAACTACATCTTGTGTGGAGTCATCAATTCAATCAACACAGAAGTTCCAAACTTGAGAACAACAAAAAGTTAGCTTGCGGAAAATAATGGCTTCTGCTGAGCGCAGCAAGAAGCTGCGAATCCTGCTCATCCCGTTCTTCGCCACCAGCCACATCGGCCCCTTCACCGACCTCGCCGTCCGCCTCGCCGCGGCCAGACCGGACGTCGTCGAGCCCACTCTCGCCGTCACCCCGGCCAATGTCTCGGTCGTCCGATCAGCCCTCAGGCGGCATGGCTCCGCGTCGAGCACCGTGGTCAGCATCGCCACGTATCTGTTCCCGGAAGCGGCCGGCCTCCCACCGGGCGTCGAGAACCTCTCCACCGCCGGCGACGAAGGGTGGCGCGTTGACGCCGCTGCCGTCGACGAGGCGATGACACGGCCGGCGCAGGAGGCGCTCATCAGGGACCAGTCCCCCGACGTCCTCATCACGGACGTCCACTTCTCCTGGAACGCCGGCGTCGCCGAGGACCTCGCCGTGCCCTGCATTTCATTCCATGTTGTCGGTTTGTTCTCCGAGCTCGCCATGCGCCTCCTGGCTGATACTGTCGCGAACGACTCCGATTCGGAGGAGCTCATCGTCGCTGGGTTTCCGGGGCCGAAGCTACGGATGCCGAGGTCCGAGTTGCCGGAATTCTTGACCTGCCAACGGAATCCCGACGTAATCCATGTGAGCAAGGTGGTACAAGGGCAAAAGAGGTGCCACGGCGTCGCCGTGAACACATTCTTGGACCTGGAGCAGCCATACTACGAGAAGTTCCTCAGCGACGGCTTCGCAAAGCGCGCCTACTTGGTCGGGCCCCTCTGCCTGCCGCAACCACCGGCCGAAGCCCACGCCGGCGAAACATCGTGCATCAGCTGGTTGGACTCGAAGCCGACCCGGTCAGTGGTGTACATATGCTTCGGCTCATTTGCTCCCGTCTCGGAGGAGCAGCTCGACGAGCTAGCTCTCGGGCTGGAAGCCTCCGGTGAGCCGTTCCTGTGGGCGGTCAGGGCCGACGGTTGGTCGCCGCCGGCGGGATGGGAGGAGCGTGTTGCTGACAGGGGAATGTTGGTCAGAGGGTGGGTCTCACAGACGGCGATACTTGCCCACTCAGCGACGGCCGCGTTCCTGACGCACTGCGGGTCAAGCTCGCTGCTGGAGGCTGTGGCGGCCGGCGTCCCGCTACTGACTTGGCCGTTGGTGTTCGACCAGTTCATCGAGGAAAGGCTCGTCACGGACGTCCTGCGGATCGGGGAGAGGGTGTGGGACGGGCCGCGGAGCGTGCGGTACGAGGAGAAGATGGTGGTGCCGGCGGCGGCGGTGGCGCGAGCCGTGGCGAGGTTCTTGGAGCCTGGAGGGACAGGGGACGCGGCGAGGCTCAGAGCGCAGGAGCTCGCCGCCGAGGCTCATGTGGCCGTGGCCGAAGGCGGCTCGTCGTACCGCGATCTGCGCAGGCTCATCGACGATATGGTGGAAGCAAGGGCGGCCGCCGGCGAGGGTGCACCGCAGTCTCAGTAGTCTATTCATTTCGCTCCGTTGCCATGAGCGACGCAAGAAATGAGGAAATGTCTCCTCGAGGAATGAAAACCCATCTCGACTTCACAAGTGTTGTTCTTGTTAAGAGAAGCGTTTATTCAGAGTGCAAACCGCAGAATATTTCTTGAGTTGATCAGCTCCAACGAAGATCTGCACCTGCAATATATATTGGCTTAACTTGGCCTTGTTCGTAATTTGAAAGCTTTTAAATTGCATCTGATATCTGTCATTGCCTTCAGAGGTTGCTAACATTTCCCTTCTGAAAATTTCATCTTGTTCCTATGATCATCCCAAGTTAGTATTCACGTTATTATCCACAAAGTTCTAAAAGATTGCGCATTTCTCATCAGATTCTCCCGAAATATCCTTTTTGTCAGTCATGCACGATAGCATGTTCATTTGTTATAAAAGTTAGTTGATATAGCGAAACGACAACTAACCTTTTCAATCGCTTCAGTCATTGATCATCCAAAACATGCCAAATGATGACATAGGAACATACGATATTTGTTAACGAGGTTCAGCCGAAGCCTACATCTCCGGGGCTCTGATTATGAGCACTTCTTTCTAACCAACATAACACCTAGCCGCTATGAGTCCATGGTCTCACCGTCATCAGCTCTCTACTTGTCTACGCTACATTATAGTCGTCATGGTTATATTGTGGTGCCCACTTTCTTTATTTAAGAGAGAACCTATGACAAAGTCCGACTTTAACTCTATCCTACATCTATTCCAACTCCAATTCTGTCACACCCCGCCCCTGCGCCACTATATAAATGGCACCGAGGAGGGCGTGCCGCAGGAGAACGGCGAACCGCTTTCCCACGGAACCGCAAAATAGGTACCAGTCCCAAGATAACGATACTGGTACCAGCGGTAACATGATGAATCAATGCAAGATTTAAATAAATACAATATACCTTTACGTTGCAGCTTCGGGTAATCCCTGAGTTGCAACCTCCAATCAGAGTCAGCAGCAGCGAAACTTAGCGGAACTAGCGCACCAAAACCACCGGCAGTAGTTTGGGTTTAGGGACGAAACTCCAACCTTCATCTTCTTCCTGAACTTAAGTCAAGAGGGGAAAAATAACAACAATGGGGGATTGAGTACTTTCGTACTCAGCAAGCCACTAGGAAATGTGTACATGCAAGCATCAAAGACAGGCTGAGTTTGTTTAGCAAATCATTTTTAAAACACTTTTCCTTTTAAATGTCTAAGTGTAGGTTTTCAAAGTAACTTTCCCTTCGGAGAGAGAGAGAGACGTCTCACCTCAATCCGTCCACGAGTTGCTTTGCAACGACTCGAGCAGGAAAGTCAAATTTTAGCATTCATAGCACTTCCTTCTTTATTAGCTTCTTTTCACTTTCAAAATATAAACCAACATTCTCTTCAACAATCATCCGTTAACCAAGTCTCAAGGTTAACAACTTCGGGTCCGGTCCTCTCGACCTGCCAACCCAAACTCGGCCATCTTGGCCCCTGAACCGGCCCTCTCGGCCCTATGGTGCCAGACGACACCCCAGGTCACACAGGCCTGTTCCCAACCACGAAGGCTGGCCGTCCGTCACAAAGAATGACTCTGGTAACGGTTTTCATTCCACGAACCAATTTATTAAATGAGTTTTAAAAATAAATCTACGCTATGGGCATCACCTCACATTCGCCCTTGACCGTGGGCACGGCTGTTCGAACAGTTCAATTAAACCTCTGCAGAGACTATACGCTTTTCCCACAAGACACGAAGCTTACACCGATCCTGGTCGGTATCGGAAGTTCGTGACAAAGCCTTTCTCTAACCAAACCATAAATGTCCCGTGTCCCACAGATGGGTGGAATCTCTCCACCAAGCATCAGGCCAACTTTCAAGCCCTCATCTACTCAGGCCCCACCGTATGGACCCCCGACACATCCCCACTACAGGAGATTGCCGTAAACTCTACCATACCGGTGCTCCTCACCTGCTAACCTGCTAGACATCTATGTTTCAGCTAGTTACTCATCTAGGGGCATCCCATTCTACCCATGTGGTCGTACTGTGAGATGCTCGGATGTAAAACCCAAAGGAATCGGTCCTTATGCGCGACTACGAAACCAAACCACACAGGAGAGGATTCGCACCGCAAGTTTTCTCCCATAAAACCTTTTTATTTTTCAAAGTCACCGACTCCCCAAGTCGAGTTTTATAAACCTTTCACAACCCAAGTTTTTTTTCCACATCGATAACCATGTATAAACCTGACATAAACAAAAGGTGCAAAAGGATACCTACGCCCAGAGAGCGTAAGTATTGAGGTACTGCTGTGGTGGAGCGACAAGGGTTAAGTTTAACAAGTTCCTACGGAAAATAATGCAACTACATAGGTTGGTCCGTCGGTCGTGTGCTCGTAGACCGATGGCCGATTAAAATAATTGTGTATGCTAAACATGCAAATTTGCAATCAACACATTTTATAAACTAGGAGCAATATGATCGAAGAGTGGTTTGCCTTATTGTTGGTCTTCAAATCTTCGAGAGAATCCATGTCCGGTGCACCTCCGAAACGTCCACTACGCGATCGAAAAGAGAAAAACATCCAAAACCCTATAAAGTAGATAATAATTATTATAAACTAATTGTGCCATTGGGTAGACCTCATTTTTAGAAAGATTGAGGAAGTTGAACGGAGTCAATTGGACTTACGGTTGGGGAGATACAAATTTTGGAGGATTACTGGATTTTTCTGAAATGTGGAAGTGAACTTATTAAATTGGAAGGGAATATTCCCAAGAATATTCTTTGGCTGTGATGTTAAGAGGGAGGAATCACGGACTTCATTTTGGGAAGGCTTGGGCTTTAGCCCAGAGATGAAGGAGGGATTCAATATAGACTTCTAGGGATTAGTTTGAGGTGTAGAGGGATGCAAACTGAACTTTTGCTGGTGGATGGGTTTTGGCCCGAAGGATGTAACATGGACTTTTAGGGGTCCCTTCTTGGGGTCGGCCCGAGGAACAAAAGAGGTGTTTTACGGACTTGTGGATAGAGTATTAGGCCGGCTGGCCCAATGAAGTGGAGGGGATTTTCATGGGGCTTAGCCCGATAACGAGAGGGAGGAATTGTAGACTTTTTGGCGGACTTTATGGGCTTTGGCCCGACAAAGAAGAGGGATGTCATATAGACTTTTCCCGAGTCTTTGGGTCCGCAAGGAGAGAGTCAACCTAGTGGGGCCCACCGATGGGTCCCACCTTCTTTTCTTTTCTTTTTTTTTTCTTTTTCCCTTTCCTTCTTCTCTCTCCTTCTTATCTCTTTCTCATTCTTATCCTTCTCTCTCTCTCTTTTCTCTTCTTCTGCTGCTGCTTCCCGAGCGGAGGAGAAGGCGGAGCGCCGGCCGGGGAAGGCGGGGCGGCGGCGGCTGGTGCGGTGGCTGGGAGCGGCGGCGCCGGCTCGGGGCGGCGGCATGAGCACGCGACGGCAATGCGCGGCGCGGCAAGGGCGGCAGCTCACGGCGCGCGCCGGGGGCGGCTTGGCCGGGCGGCGGCATGAGCGCGCGGCAGCGCGGCGGTTGCAGCCGGCTGGGCAGGCGGCTGCGGCTGGCCGGTGCGGCTGCGGGCCGGCGGCAGCACGCGGGCGCGGCGCGGTGGCTGGGAGGGGCGGCGGTCGGCTCGGCAGCATGCCACCAGGTGGCGGCGGGCAGGAGGAGGCCGGGGTGACGACGCGCGACACGGCCGGGTGGTGCGTGCTGTAGCGCTGCGGGCTCGGCCGGCGGCGCGGCGCGGCGCGGCTGGTGCACGGCAGCGCGTGTGCCGGCCACGGCGCTCGGCCGGGAGGCGGCCGGGCATGGCGGCTCCCTGGCGTTGGCTCGGCCTGGGCGACGCCCATCAAGACGGCTCGGGGAGGGTGCAGGCCGGGCGGTGGCTGCGGCCAGGGTTGGCCTCGGCCGGGAGGCGTGCGCGGCAGGGAAGATTAAGGGGGTTGGTCGCGACGGATTCGGGACTTCGGTGACTCGGCTCCAGAGCAGTAAAAATGGAGTGGTGAATCGGCTGAAGAACTTCACGGTAAGTTTTCTCCGGTATTTATACTGTCAAGGTGATTCTGGAGGAAGGATTTGGCGACGAGAACGACCATCGATGCACTTGTGCATGTTTCTCCATCTACAGGTTCCCCTGGCGTTAGCTGCTGCCTGACTTGCTCGACGAGCGGCGCGGAGCGGTGCCTAACTCCAGCGGAGAAGACAGAGACGACGCCAAACTCTCACTGTGTACTGGCAGGACGGTGCCTAACCGTCGGTTTTACAGGGAGCTTAGGAAAGTAAACGGGGCAAAGAAATGTGTTTGAACGGGTGTTGGATGGATCTAATTAACTTGCCTGACTTAATGAAAATGTAAAGAACCATGGGTACAGAAAAAGGACAGATAATCGTCGGGCGGTAGAATTCCAAAAATATTTCAGAATATTTGAATGGAAAGGAAATGACTGTTGATACGTGCGCAAAAATATTGATTTTAATATGCGCACGTATAGGAAAGATTGGTCCGGTGGTCGATGTCTAAAAATAAATATTTTTAGACTCTCTGGATGGAAAGGAGATTATTTGACGACACTGTTAAAATCTTGAAATTGAAATTTCAACCGTACGAATTTTTGGAAAGGTCAAGGAGTGAAAATTGGAACTGCAAAATTCGAATAATGGAAAATTAATTTTGGGAGATGATATCACGATCAAGATTCTGGGTTCACAAGGGAAAGAATCAATTGAGATCTTTGGCACAAAAATCCTAAATACACTCAAAGAACCAAATTTTTGAAGATAGGATTTTTAATAAAATAAATTTTTCGACGGGCGAAAATCAGGGTGTTACAAATTCCAACCTAGTAGGACTACTATATTCAACACATATTCTAACAAACTATACCTTGACGAATATATGTCACCCAGAAATAGTAGAATCACCATGCCGATCCACCAGTTCTCTAGACTTGTGTTGTCTTCTTAGCAGCTTCACCACGAGCCACCCGATGAGTCTGCACCAGACCCACCGCCTTCAAGAGACTCTGCTATCTCTGTAACTTCTTCCTCTGGACTTCACTTATAATAGTGCTCCACCTCCTATCATCACAGTCATCTTGCCAAGTGAAATTGCACTTCTCCTTAGCTTGCACATCCTAGACTCCTTGAAGACCATGTTCACCTTCATCTTCTGTCTTTAATTTGATATTATCTACTCTATGGCCAGATAACCGATGTCATCATCAAATAGACAAATCAAGCTCACAAATTGTTGAAGAGAACCTTTTCTTCCTTATTGTCTTATGCATCGAGCTAATAAATCCAACATCTATGCTTTCTGTATCCATAGACTGAATCCATGATACTTTGAAAAAATTCACCATTGTCTTGAATCACCTAAAAAAATTACCATCATAGCGCTTGTTCTTTCTCTTCAGTTCTGGTCTAATTCCATATATCTCAACTTCTCACCGAATCCCAAATATATCATGTTTTCGCCAGATAATTTCATATGCGACTTGACTAGCCTGTTGTCACCAGTCACACTTGCAAACTATCCATCTGTAGAGCCTACTTGTCCTTTTTCTGAATCCATTTACATGTTCCTGTAACGAATTGCCCATCCACTATATCATGGTTCAACCGTCCAAGCTCTGTCATCTAACCAGTCCGTTAGTCTGATCACTCTATTGGCCAGTTCAACCATCATAAATACACACCTCATGTATTCTTTCTACCCGAGCCACACCTTGCCACCTTGTTGAGCCTGTTTGTCATCGCGAGATTAGCGTGTCTCCTGGAATCCCTGACCGTCTCGCCGAGCTGCTACTTTACACCAATTGCTATTGAGTGGTGCTGATGCATCGTCCCCAGATCATAGTCCCAGTCGGACTCCAATAATGTAGTCCGAGTGCACGGCTAACTCCTTCCAATGGCCGCAAAATAGAAACCAACTCGATAACTGTTAGGTCTCTTCCAATCCGCTCTGCTCATGTACACGTGCCTCCCAACAAGTTGAGCCACACAGATCCATGACTTGGCCTCCGTGCCACATGCACAAAATGCTGCTCCGCGTTGCATGCACTAGTGCAACATGTCATTAGTTGCATAAGTATGTCCCATGACCTGGTGTCTCTGTGTGCTGTCCTTGGCTTTTGTACATGACGCCTGTGCATGTGCAGCACGTACGCCATACGTGTTGTCCGTGTCCTCGCACGCATCACAGTCATAGCCCTTATGTTCATTGTCCGCGATCACATCGTCATCGGTTCTACATGTTCGTTGCGTCACGTTACGCTCGTCAGCTTCACTTGCCACTGCGGTCTCCCTGCCGCCGCAGATCCACGATCGCCGTGTCCGTCGGGCACGTCGTCCTTAACGGTACCCCTTCGATCTCTCCGGTCGTCTTTGGCCATGCCCCGCCTCGTTTTTCGGTCACATTTCACCATCATCAGTCTAATCGCGAGCGAGGTCATCGCCTCCGCAACATCCTCATTATCCACATCGATCCCACCGCCACGGCTAACGATCTCCTGTCGATGCACGATCCCACCTCGTGTTTCCTTCTCTATATGTCTTCTTGATCCAATGCTAAAACCTTATGCTCTGATACCAGTTGATATAGCGGAACGACAACTAACATTCTTAATCACTTCAGTCATTGATCACCCAAGATATGCCAGATGATGACACAGGAACACACGATATTTGTTAACGAGGTTTAGCCGAAGCCTACATCCCCGAGGCTCTGATTACGGGTACTTCTCCCCAACCAACATAGCACCTAGCCGCTACGAGTCCATGGCCTCACCGTCATCATCTCCCTATGTATCTACACTACATTGTAGTCGTTATGATTACATTGTGGTGCTCCTATCTCCACTGAAGAGAGTCTATGATAAAGTTCGACTCTAACTCTATCCTACACATATTTCAACTTCAATTTCAATTTAGTAGGACTAATATATTTGACACCTATTCTAACATGACTTATACTACTTAATTAGATATTTGTGATAAGGACGACGGATACCTGTCATTTTTGTATAGATGGACTGATACTGCAATGCCACCCTGTAGATGTCGTAAAAAAGCTTCATTGTCAGCAGGTATGCGGCCTATCAACAACTCCAGACCGCAGCTGATCAGCGTGCTTAGTTTTTTAATCTACCCTCTAATTATTGAAGTAGTTTTAGTTACTATCGCATCGATTTTGTAGATCAATCATGTAGATCAATCATGAATATCAGTACCCGCTAATCATATTTTTCTGTCGATAATTAATCAGGTTTTGGCCCCTTTCCATTAGAGAAGATTATTTTTCACACAAGGACAGAACAAAAGCAAACTAAAGTTTCAGCCATTGTAACTGTTCTTGACACGACACACTACGAATCTACGATGACAAGAGGCAAGACAAAGTGGCAAGCATGCATCATCACTATCCTTTAATTAAATAATCATATAATAATCAAAGCAATTAAGCAAATACTACTATAGTGTTGTGAGTGATCTAATTGAGATTGAGAAGCAGATCTTGCACAACAGTTCGGCATCTGATTGCAGACATCGCCATCGTTGCCAATCAAGAACAGGAAAATGGCTTCGGATGGCAGCAGCAAGAAGCTTCGCGTCGTGCTCATCCCGTTCTTCGCCACCAGCCACATCGGGCCCTTCACCAACTTCGCCGTCCGCCTCGCCGCAGCCAGGCCAGACGCCGTCGAGGCCACCTGTCACACCTCGTCTCTGTGCCACTGTACAAATAACACCGAGAATGACATGTCTCAGGAAAACGGCGAATCGTTTTCCCACAGAACCGCAAAACAGGTACCAGTCCCAAGATAACGATACTGGTACCAGCGGTAACATGATGAATCAATGCAAGATTTAAATAAATACAATATACCTTTACGTTGCAGCTTCGGGTAATCCCTGAATTGCAACCTTCAATCAGAGTCAGCAGCAGCGAAACTTAGCGAAGCTAGGACACCAAATCCACCGACAGTAGTTTGGGTTTAGGGACAAAACTTCAACCTTCATCTTTTTTCTAAACTTAAGCCAAGAGAAGAAAAACAACAACAATAGGCGATTGAGTACTTTCGTACTCAGCAAGCCACTAGAAAATGTGTACATGCAAGCTTCATAGAAGGGCTAAGTTTGTTTAGCAAATCATTTTAAAACACTTTTCTTTTAAAGGTCTAAGTGTAGGTTTTCAAAATAACTTTCTCTTTGAAAAGAGGCGTCTCACCTCAATCCGTCCACGAGTTGCTTTAAAACAACTCGAGCGGGAAAGTCAAATTTTAGTACTCATAACACTTTTTTCTTTATTAGCTTCTTTTCACTTTCAAAACATAAACCCACATTCTCTTCAACAATCATCCGTTAACCAAGTCTCATGGTTAACAACTTCGGGTCCGGTCCTCTCGACCTGCCAACCCAAACTCAGCCATCTCGGCCCCTAAACCAGCCCTTTCGGTCATATGGTGCCAAACGACACCCCAGGTCACACAGGCCTATTCCCAACCACAAAGGCTGGCCGTCCGTCACAAAAAAGAACTCTGGTAACGGTTCCCATTCCACGAACCAATTTAGTAAATAAGTTTTAAAAACAAATCTACGCTATGGGCATCACCTCACATTCGCCCTTAACCGTGGGCACGGCTGTTCGAACAGTTCAATCAAACCTCTGCAGAGACTGTACGCTTTTCCCACAAAACACGAAGCTTACACCGATACTGGCCGGTACCGGAAGTTCGTGACAAAGCCTTTCCCTAACCAAACCATAAATGTCCCGTGTCACACAGATGGGTGGAATCTCTCCACCAAGCATCAGGCCAGTCTTAGGCCCTCATCTACTCAGGCCCCACCGTATGGACCCCCGACACATCCCCACTGCAGGAGATTACCGTAAACTCCACCATACCGGTACTCCTCACCTGCCAACATTTTTTAGCTAATTACTCATCTAGGGGCATCCCATTCCATCCATGTGGTCGTACTGTGAGATGCTCGAATGTAAAACCCAAAGGAAACAGTCCTCATGCGCAACTACAAAACCAAACCACACAGGAGAGGATTCGCACCGCAAGTTTTCTCCCATAAAACATTTTTATTTTCAAAGTCACCGACTTCCCAAGTCGGGTTTTATAAACCTTTCACAACCCAAGTTTTTTCATATCGGTAACCATGTATAAACTTGATATAAACAAATGGTGCAAAAGGATACCTACACCCAGAGAGTGCAAGTATCGAGGTACTGCTGTGGTGGAGCGACAATAGTTAAGTTTAACAAGTTCCTACGAAAAATAATGCAACTACATAGGTTGGTCTGTCGGTCGTGTGCTCGTAGACCGATGGCCGATCAAAATAATTGTGTACGCTAAACATGCAATCTCGTAAACAACACATTTTATAAACTAGAGCAATATGATTGAAGAGTGGCTTGACTTATTGTTGGTCTTCAAATCTTCAAAAAAATCCGCGTCCGTTGCATCTCCGAAAGAGAACAACACCCAAAACTCTATTAGACAGATAATAAATATTATAAACTAATTGTGCCATTGGATAGATCCCACTTTTAGAAAAAATATGGGGAGATACGAATTTTGGAAGATTAATGGATTTTCTGAAATGTGGAAATGAATTTACTAAATTGGAAAGGAATATTCCCAAGAATATTCCTTGGCTTGATGTTGAGAGGGAGGAATCTTGGACTTTATTTTGGGAAGGTTTGGGCTTTAGCCCAGAGATGAAGTAGGCCGGGCAGGGAGGCAATACAGACTTTAGGAAAAGAGCCTGGGTGAGTAGAGGGTTAGATAACAAACTTTGGTGAGGGGGGAGGCTGTTGGTTTCGGCCCGAGGAAAAGAGGGAATGTTTTTGTGGACTTTTGGATGGATTGTAAGGCCGGTTACACCAATGAAGTAGAGGGAGGTTTTATAGACTTTTTGGGGGACTCATGGGCTTCGGCCTGACAAAGAAGAGGGAGGCCTTATAGACTTTGTGAAAGTCTGCGGTCAATGGCCCGCGGGGAGAGAATAAAATGTGGGTCCCACTGATGGGTCCCACTCCCTTTTCTTCTTTTTTTTCTTCCTTTTTTTCTTTTCCTCTCTCCTTATCCTTTCCTTCTCTCTCTCCTTCTTCCTTTCTCTTTCTCCTTCTTTCTCTGTTCTCTACTGAGAGGAGAGGCCGAGTGGGAGGGAGAGGGGCGGCGGTGGCGTGGCTCGGCGCGAGGCTGGCGGCTGGGCGGCGCAGCACGTGGCAGCTTTGGCGCTGGCGACGGGGAGCGGTGTCGGCTGGCGGTGGAGACGACGCGACGCGGAGCGGCAGTGCACGGCCAGAAGGCGGCCGGTCGAACGACGACGGCGTTCGGCTCATCGGTGTGACGAAAATGGAGTGGCAGCGTAGCGAAGAATCCATGGAGGGCTTCTGCCTTCGACGACAACGAACACGCATGTGCATGCTTTAACTCCCTCACAGGACTAAATGGCAGGATGGTGCTTAACTTTCATTAATGCCGAGTCAAAACAGAGTTGCTGTCGGCACTTTTTGTTTTGATGTGATTAATGGTTGTCAGGGGAGACAGGGAAAACAGATGGAAAAAATATGTGCATGTATGCATGTATGCTTGTATACTGACATTTTTGCCCGTGGCTGTGAATATATTTTTTGGACTTGTAAAAGGAACTGTAACTGAATTGAAAATTCTAATGATTTGTTTGGGATTTTTGAACAGATAGAGAGTTTTTTGGATGGGTTTTGGTTTTAAAAAAATAACTTGGAACGAAAGTAACGGGTAAAGCTTTAAACAAAATAATTTAGCACCGATAGAAAAATAGAGGGATAATTTAGAACACGATTCGAATTTCAAAATCCAAACGCGGGGATTTTATTTGGAAAAGAAAGATTAAAGGAAAAACTTGGTTTTTGCTGGTTCCATCGGTGCGCGATTAAATCCAACGGGAATAACGACTGTCGATACGTGCGCACAAATATTGGTTTTGATATGCACACGTATAAAAAATATTTGTCAGGTGGTCGATGTCTAAAAATAAATATTTTTAGACGACGACACGGTTAAAATTCCCAAAATCAAAATTTCAACCGTACAAATTTTTGGAAAGGTTTAGGAGGAAAAACTCGAATTTCTAAATAGGAATAATAGAAATTTAATTTTGGGAGACGATATCATTCTCAAGGTTTTGGGTTCACCAGGAAATGAATCAAATGAGACCTTTGACACAAAACATAAATGAACCAAATTTTTAAAAGTAGTTTTTTAATAAAATAGATTTTTCGACGGGGCGAAAATCGGCAACGTTACACCACCCTCAGCGGTCACGCCGGCGAACAGGCACGTTCGATCGCTGCTCGAGCGGCACGGCCCAGCCGGCGCCGAGTCGGTGGCGATAGCCACCTAACCGTTCCCGGCGGTGGACGGCCTCCCGCTGGGCGTCGAGAACCTCTCCAAGGCGGCGCCCGGGGACGCGTGGCGCATCGATGCGGTGGCCGACGACGAGATGCTGATGCGGCTGGCGCAGGAGTTCCTCGTCAGGGAGCTCCGCCCTGACGCCATCGTCTCCGACACGCACTTCTTCTGGAACGCCGGCCTCGCCGACGAGCTCAGCGTGCCGTGCGTTCAGTTCTACGCCATCGGCGCCTTCTCCACCATCGCCATGGCCCACCTCTCGGCGCCGTCAAGAAAGGCGCCAAGGAGGTGACCATTCCTCGGCTTCCCGGCCACGACTTGACGATCCCGACGACCGAGCTGCCGGAGTTCTTGAGGAGCTCGTCGGAGGTTGTCGTCGATTACTCACTACTACGGAAACAGTTTTTCGTGGCGGCCATTTTGGGTCTTCGCTGGCGGCAATTGGGGCCGCCACAAAGCAAAGGCCAGTGAAGATCAAGATCTTCGCTAGCGGTTATAGACCGCCAGCAAAGAAATATCTTCGCTAGCGGTCGCTTTATGTAGGCCGCCAGCGAAGAAATATTTTCTCTGGCGGCCAATTTACGTCAGCCGCCAGCGAAGCCAAATCTTCGCTGGCCGCTGGCTTAAGACAGCCGCCAGCGAAAATGTTCTTCTCTGGTGGCTTACACTCTTTTTGGACACGTGGCTCGCTAGGAAAAAAGCCCATAGTTTCTGGAGAAGGCACATGGCCCGCCAGTAAAAATAGGACATCGTCATATTTTTGACACGTGGCCCGCCTGCGAAGATGCAATATTTATAAAAAAATATTATATATTATTTTTTTCTTACCTTTGTTCATGTATTTTAGAGTCACACGTGGTTGATATTACTAATCGAGCTATCGATAAAGTATGTTCTCTTTCGTGCAGCCGCCATTGATGATTAATATACATGCACGCGGAAATAATATATGAAGATTAATATATATATATATATATATATATATACAATATCTAAGCACCTATATAGATAGAATTGGACCGACACCACATATACAAGTAGTTGAATGTCTTACAACCCGAGCGATATACATACGCGTGAAACCTATCTATATTATACTCCTGCTCCAGTTAGACAGACATTCGTTCTCCGGCAGGGCCAAAACTCCATCGTGGTCAAAAAACCTCCCAAGCTGATGTGCGCACTCATGGTGGATGAAGTAGCACATGTCCCGTTGTATGTTCTCAATGGATTTATCATCAAGCTCCCTTTCAGACTTGGGAATTTTTGGAAGCTGGATCGAGATCATGACAAATTACGAAATTGTTCACAGTAATGCAAGTTAGCGATTAACTTAACAAGAGTATTGACGGTTTGTACTTACATCGTCGTAATTCGCGCAATATCTCCCATTGACCTTAAGGTATTCGCAGGTGTAATATCCGCATAGTACGGTTCCCACCGGTTGCTTATGACACTTTCAACATCAATTATAAAGTATATTAGTTAATTAAATGGAAAAACACATGCATTTATAAAAAATAAGTAGTATTGTTTGGCATCCAAATTTACTTACCGGCCACTTATTGCGGATGAGTATGCGTTGTCTGGAGTTTTTCCGTTGTCCGCCTTGCTGGTAATACCTTTTATACGCACTGTTTGCAGAGATAATTAATTTAAATTCGTCAAAGATAACAACACGTCATGAGAATATATAAGAATAAGAAACGTCCATGCATATAACTTACAGATCGATAATTCTGAGCATTTCTTGATATGTATTGCTATCTTTATCAAGAGAATCCAAGACGATGACTTCATTGTACTTTGGATAGAGAAGAAATACTATCCAATGGTCGCTGCAAAAGAAATGGTTAGTCCAGCCGTGATTATATGTATATACTCGTAGTTGATATGAAAACTTACTCAAAGGCGTATGGCGCGTAAACACATTCCTTGTCCTGCGTAGATTCAAGTGCTATAGCTACATAAGTAGCAACATCGAGAATCTTTTCCTGATGCCTTTGTTCTATATATGCGTCCCTCTCTTGCCGTGTCATCGCCTGAACATGTGCCGGTAGCTTGTTCTCGTCTAGCAGGTAGGTGTGGTTCGGCTGGCTTATCCGGCACGGGTTTAGGAAGCCGACAGGCTTTCGCATCGCTTCGGCTTGCACGTAATTCATCCTTCAAAAAATGTAAGGTCAAATTAGGTACGCACATAGGTACAATGATTTATTGACACGTTCTAGTCATGCACTTACAGACACCAGATGCCGACCAAATTGGCGTCGAGCCTCTTCCAACGGTAGAGGGCATGCATATCGGAGAAATGGATTTGGAATAGGCATGGCCCGCTCCAGAAGATGATTTCCTGCACGGCAACTATGAACGATGAAAGGCCTTTTATGGTGCTTGCCCTGATGTACCATTCATGCCACCTCCTTAGTTGCCACGGTCCTTCTGTTAGTTGCCAGGCATGGATGAATGGTTGGCCATTCTAAAACTCATGCGGCACATCCGGGCAGTTGATATAATTGAGATAATCTTCCATGGTTTCCTTGAGGCCTGTTAACTTTCTGTCATCAAAATCGGCATCTTTGATATCTTTGTCCCTTCCTCGGAATGCCGTTATCATATATCTTTTCTTCGATTCACTTTTTCCTTTGTGCTTGTGTGTCCTTACCATCACTGGCACATCAGCACCCTTAGGTTCCTCCGGTTGCGATGGCTGTGTTTGCGATGGGTCTAGTTCATCGGGCATTGTCCGCTCAGGCCCTGATTGTGCACGCTCTGATTGCTGTGCCGGAGGCACTTCCTGAACTTGTACTTCTGATTGATCCATTTCAAGCCCTGATTGTACTTCTGTCTCCTTTTCAATTGGAGGTGACGCAACAGCAGGCTCTGATCTTGGAGATGATGCAACTACATGATCTGATTGCGGAGGTGATGAAACTCGAGGATCCCTCGGTTCTTGTTCCCTTGGTGGACGAGGCGGTGACATCGGTATCCTTGGTGGACGATCCGTTCCATCCGTTGACCCTAGTTGAATATCATTCTTGTGCCATAGTACAAACTGGTCAACGACATCTCCAAGGTACACAATCCCCTCGGGTGTTGGAATGTCGATCTCGTGCATCCGGTGAGCCTCATTGACCGTCCGGACCTCTACCTTGGCATAGTCATCTGGAATGTCTTGGCAATGGAATCTGCGGCCCGGTATGAACCTCCCAGTTGCAACCTGTATTTTCTTTCATGCCCTGCCGACCGGAATCAAGAGCTTGCAAGGAGTATCCTCCGTTATATCGTCCATCGGATAGCTCGGATCAAGCTGCGAAACGGCACCACCGTGCATCATATTCTGGCTCCAATATCTATGGCATTCCTCACGAGCTGCTACCCTAGCCTGGGATTCTATCTCCTCCTTATAGCGATCACGCTTCTTGTAGGTATGAGCATCCTCTTTGAATCCATCCTTCCAGCTAGTCTTGGAGGATACTCCCCGGACACGGCCAGAGTGCTCCGGGTTGCCCAACGCATAGGTCAGCTCGTCCCAGTCTCTATCTGGCACGAACATCCCGGCCTCTTGCTGCGTGATGATGTTCTTCATCTTGACAGCTACCTCCTGGAGCTTTGGATCCTTGAAGACTACATCTCCCTCCGGGGTGAAGGCCGGTGTTCTTGCACGCACCCAGTTCCTGGTTCGAGGGTTGTGATTTTTCATAGGAACCGGTTTCCCAGCCTTTTCCATCTCTTCATCTTGTTTTGTCCATTTCTTAACCGCTGCACGGTAACCGGTCGATCCCAAACGATGAGGATATTCATTCCTTCTTGCTAGTTCAGACATCCTCTGGCTCTTCTCCTTTTCCTCCGCCGATGTCTTCAGGGCAACGAACTCATCCCACTAGGCTGGTGTTATCTTTCCGTACTCCGTAAACGGCGTACGTCCCTTCTGAACATATTTCTTGTTAAGATCTATTTTCCAGTTCCGCTACAGCTTGCCCATGGTCTTGAGTGCATAGACCTTCGCTGTATCGTCGTCTGTCCCTTGTGGATACTCAAACCTGCTTTGCAGCGACGTCCAACAGCTGTTCTTTGTAGTGTCAAGAACTTTCTTCCAATCCTTCCATGTGATCTCCACGATATCCCTAACTATCGCCCCGCATTGGTTGCTATACTTGGAACATGAATCTTCGGGTGATAGGGGTTCCCCTTTCTCACTGATCCGCGTCAGCACGCTGACTTCTTTCAACAACATGTTCTTCCCTCGCTCGCCCCTTCTTTTCTTGGGTTTACTTGAAGCTGAGACGTGCACGACAGCTCTAGCTTCGGCTTCCGCTTCGGGTGCGGCTTGGGCTTTCCTTTTAGATCGGCGTGGAGCATTCTTCTATATTTGCATTTCACATGACATCGGTTATAATCGATATATATACTTAATACGATCGGAACTAATCATATACAATATGTTACGTACCACCGGTTCGCGGGGGATGTAGTCGGAGTCGACTTCTTCATTGTCGCTCACACCCTTTTTCTTCCTTGCAGGAGAAGGATGGGGGTCACTCGGCGAGTGATACGATCCACTCCCTTCCTCACCGGAACTTGACGGCAATGATTCCTCCACAACTACTTGAGTGCAAATATCCTCCTCAAGAATCGGTGGAGTTTGCTTGCCCTTGGCGCCCGAGGGTTCCGCTTCGGTCGGTTTTTCCGTTGATATCCTTTTAAGGTGAGTTTATATTAGATGCGGAATGGAATCGTTACATCTTTCTTAAAAGAGTTAAAAAGGAAAAATAAGGGCATCTAAATAATGTGTAATTTAGTCTTTTTAAATGTTTTTGAGTCTTTAGGAGTCCTTATATTAATTTTGGGATATTTTTTTAATCCAAAAATACTTATATTTTGGACGGATAGAGTAGATATAAATAATTGATGCAAAATACAATCATGAGGAAATTCATGTAGGTGCTATTCAATATACAGAACTCACTGGAATTTTGGTGCAATTTAATATGTACATCTGATACTTCAAACAATTAGGTCAAAACAGTCAAATTATATATTGATACAAAACCATAATCGGCAAAACGGATACACTTCCCAGATGTGCATTTTATTACATAAAAGTGTGCAGGGTATATAATTTATTCAAATACTAATCTATTTATCATGAATTAATATAATTTTTCCAGAATTTATTTAGTAAGTCTTGACCTCCTAAAAATTCAATCTAATTTCGGCTGAACTGACTTTGTTTATTTTACTGAGAATAAAATATAAAGAATTTTTGTGTGAAACAAAATAAAATGGTATCTAGAAATAGAACTTTACTGAATCAAGACTAAACACATGATTCTAACCCTGCATATATACATGATTCAATTTTCTAGATAAAACACAAAGAATAGTGGATGGAGACAAATCACACTAAATATAATTATTAAACTTTTTAAAATTTCAAAATTGAACTTTACTGAATCGAGACTAAATACATTACTCTAACCTTGCATATAGTAAATGTAGATTTGTAAGTAGTTACATAAGGCTAAAGAATGAGATATTGTACTGAACTTCTTATGAATGAATAGCAAAATCGAAAGGCATGCATGCAAGCTGAACAATATGTGCCATTCTTCCTTATTAGTTTCAACAACAAATTTGTCAATCTTTTTCAGGAATAACAACTCCAGGTATATACATGGATTACTATCAAGTTTGATCTGCTGTGTCAAACTGATTAATCATCTTCAAGAAAAAAACAGAGAAAGATGTGCTGTCCAGTGTCCACTGATGGTCTGATGGCGATCACCTGAATTCAGGGATCGATGGATCAGTCGAACCTGCTAACTGAAAGTTTACAAAAGGAAAAAAGATACTACATGCATGAATGCTAATCAACAATTTGCAGATGAACAGATCTTGATATATGTTTTTTTTATCGAGTAACCGATCGATGGATATATGGACAGAATGCATGTCAAAATGTGCAGTGAAGCCTGCAGTGAGATGACGCAGACTGTGAGCGAGGTAGCTAGCTAACTGCATTATTATATTTCTGATCGATTCATCGATGAATCCATCCATTCATACAATCAATCAATCCATCCATTCAACCCTAATCCATCCATTCATACAATCAATCAATAATCCATCCATTCATCGATACAAACAATCAATCATCGATCCATCCATTGATTCATCCATCCATTCATCGATCCATTCATTCATTCATCCATTCCATTCATCGGAAAAAAGAGTCGGCGGCGACAGGGGTACCTGGATGAGGCGGCGAGCAGAGGAAGAAGAGGAGGCGGCGGCGGTGAGGACGCGGCCGTCGGCGGCTGTGAGGAGGCGGCGAGCAGAGGAAGAAGAGGAGGCGGCGGCGGTGAGGACGCGGCCGCCGCGGCTGTGAGGACGCGGCCATCGGCGGTGAGGAGGCGGCCGCCGGCGGCTGCGAGGAGGCGGCCAGCGGCGGTGAGGAGGTGGCCATCGGTGGCGGTGAGGACGCGGCCGGCGGCTGTGAGGAGGCGGCCATCGGCGGTGAGGAGGCGGCCGCCGGCGGCTGCGAGGAGGCGGCCAGCGGCGGTGAGGAGGTGGCCATCGGTGGTGGTGAGGACGCGGCCGGCGGCGGTGAGGAGGCGGCCATCGGCGGTGAGGACGCGGCGGTGGCAGTGAGGAGGTGGCCGGGGGCGGTGAGGAGGCGGCCGGCGACGGCAGTGAGGAGGCAGCCGAGCGGCGGTGAGGAGGAGGCGGCGGCGGTGAGGGCTACCTGCCTCCTGGCGCGAAAAGGAGGCGGCGGCGCTCTCCTGGCGCGAAAAGGAGGCGGCGGCGCTAGGTTTTTGCTGGCGGCGGCGGCTGAAAATTTTGGCAGCCTGGCGGCGGCTCTAGGGTTTTCGCGCCTTCGGGACTTAGTGAAAATTGAGGACTCCCGCGCGCCCATATATAGCGAAACCCATTTTCGCTGGCGGCCGGCTTACCTCGCCGCTAGCTAAAACCTTTTTCGCTGGCGGCCACATTAGGCGGGCCGCTAGCGAAACTATTTTCTCTAGCGGCCGGATTACCTCGCCGCCAGCAAAAAACCTTTTTCGCTGGCGGCATGATTATGCGGCCCGCTAGAGAAACCCATTTTCGCTAGCGGCCTGCTTACCTGGCCGCCAGCGAAATAGGTTTTCGCTGGCAGCCGGAATAGGCGGCCCGCTACCGAAACCCATTTTCTCTGGCGGCCGGCTTACCTCGCCGCTAGAGAAAACCTTTTTCGCTGGCGGCCTGATTATGCGGCCCGCTAGCGAAACCCATTTTCGCTAGCGGCCGGCTTACCTGGCCGCCAGCGAAATAGGTTTTCGCTGGCAGCCGGAATAGGCGGCCCGCTACCGAAACCCATTTTCGCTGGCGGCCGGCTTACCTCGCCGCTAGAGAACACCTTTTTCGCTGGCGGCCGGAAGTGTCCTCGACCGCCAGGAAAAACGTTTGGCCCATTTCAATATTTTTTTCTTTGCACAACTAAATGTAAAAATATCCACAGAACTAATTACAAAAAGAGTTGGTAATCATCCGTACAAAAATTCATCATCCATCTTAGGTCACCATAATTACATATGTAGATTAACCTTTGACATTCTTCCCTACTCCCTTGTTCCTCATGTATGGCTTCGGGGAATCACCAATCATTGCTTCCGCGACCTTAATGTTGTTTGTAAAGTCCGTGAAGAGTGTCATGTTCTCGTACTGATTATATGCCTCAACATCTTGGACATCATCAACTCCCAAAATCTTTTGTTTCCCCGAGACAACTATATCTTTCTTCAACTGAGATGGATCAGTCACATAGAAAACCTGAGCGGCCCGATCGGCAAGTACCCATGGGTCATTCTTGTGCCCTACGTTGACCAGGTCGATGATTGTCAGCCCGAAAATGTCGACAACCACGCCAGATGGGTGTTTCACCCATTGGCACCGGAACAGTGGAATCTGCATGTTGGATCCATAGTCCAGTTCACAGATTTCTTCTATGAATCCATAGTATGTGCTCTTTTGTCCAGTTGGGTCGATTGCCTCTACTCGAAGGCCACTGTTTTGGCATGCACTCCTTTGGTCTTTCGCTTTGGTATAAAATGTGTACCCATTCAGATCATATGCTTGCCATGAGGTGTAAACACTTGATGGCCCGTCAGCCAATCTCTTAATAGTTTTTTCCTCCGTAGTATCGCCATCTGGTAGGCCGAGGTTCTTGAACCATTCAGTAAAGGCAGCCTTGTGTCGTTTCATGATCCATGCATCAGAACGCCCTGTATTCATTGCTTGTAATTCCTTAAGGTGCTGATCTATGTACGGCTCCACTATCGCGAGCTGTTGCAGCACAGTGAAATGAGCTTCTTTCACTTTCTTGTAATCATCGTCGTGGATTCTTTTCTGCCCTTTTGTCCCTCTTCCAGATAATCTACCTTCATGTCGAGGTACCGGTAAACCAATTGCTTTCCCCTCTTTTAGGTAATCAATGCAACACTCAACGACTTCCTCGGTAGTATATCCCTCTATCATCGATCCCTCTGGGTGGGCACGGTTCCGTACGTAGCCTTTTAGAATGGACATGTACCGTTCGAATGGCCACATCTGATGCAGGTACAGGGGACCAAGTGCAATAATCTGAGGCACAATATGAACTATGAGGTGTTCCATCATATTGAAAAATGACGGCGGGAAACACATCTCAAGCTCGCACACGGTCTCTATAGCGAAAGTGCGGAGAGGACCTAACTCGTCAAGATCAATTACTCTCTGTGAGATTGCATTGAAGAAGTAACACAGCTTTGTGATGACCACCTTAACGTGTAATGGTTCGATTGCTCTGATGGCGATAGCGAGGAATACTGTGAGCATTACATGGCAATCATGGGAATTGTAGCCTGAAAATGACAAATCATTCATGGATACCAGTCGCTTAATGTTTGAGGAGAAACCAGTAGGCACTCTCACCCCACGTAGGCATTTGCACATTGCCTTTTTCTCCTCATTTGTCAAGGTGTAGCAGGCCGGCGGAAGATACACTTTTCCGTTACCCTCATCTACAGGGTGAAGCTCTTTCCTTATCTGCATATTCACGAGGTCCTTACGGGACTTCAGCCCATCCTTTGTCTTGCTAGGTATGTCTAGTAAAGTACCCATGGTGCTATCGAAGACATTTTTCTCTAGGTGCATGACATCGATAGAATGACGTATCTCTAAATCTTGCCAGTACGGAAGGTACTTAAAGAAAATGGAATGCTTCTTGAATGGCCCGCTAGCGCTTGCTGGCTCTTTGGCCTCATTTCTCTTCCGCTTGTTGGTTTCCTTCTTTTTGGCCTTCCCAAAAACAACCTTGAGCTTTTTCGTTATTGTGAACACTTTATCACCCTTCCATGGTTCTGGTGGATCACCATCCTCAACAGTGTTGTCGAAATATTCTGCTTTGGAGCGGTACGGGTGATTCTTTCTTAAGTAACGTCGGTGCCGCATGTACACTAGCTTCCTCGATCCCTGAAGATACCTGTACACTGTACCATCAACACAAATAACGCAGCCTGTCTTCCCCTTGAGCTGTCCTGATAGGGAAAACAGTGCGGGCAAGTCGTTGATGGTGACAAAGATAATTGCATTAAGCGTGAAGTAATTCTGCATGAATTCGTCCCAAACCCGGACCCCGTGATTCCACAGATCAGCCATATCCTCCAGCAAAGGCTCCAGAAACACATCCATGTCATTGCCAGGTTGTCGTGGTCCCTGTACAAGGATGGTCAACAAAATATACTTCCTTTTCTGACACAGCCACGTAGGGAGGTTGTACATGGTTAGGAGTACTGGCCACGTGCTGTGTGAGCTGCTCAAGTCACCAAATGGATTCATTCCATCGGTGCTCAATGCAAACCTTACATTTCTTGGGTCCTCTGCAAACTCATGGTACTTTCTGTCAAATTCCTTCCACTGTCGAGCATCTGCCGGATGTCGAATCATCCCATCCTTTTTCCGCTTTTCATGATGCCAGCGCATCAGTTCGGCATCCCTCGGGTTCGAGAACAAACGCTTCAATCGATCTTTCACCGGAAGGTACCACATGACCAACTGGGGGATCTTCTTCTTGTTGTTGTCTTCTACCTCGTCTTGGGTAACATCCTGATGCTCGGACTGGCTACGGCTTGTTTTGTATCGACTAGTGTTGCACGTTGGGCATCTGTCCAAATCCTCGTACTCTTTACGAAACAGTACGCAGTGGTTAACACAGGCGTGTATCTTTCGCACACCCAGAGATAAAGGGCAAATAAGCTTCTTCGCTTCATAGGTGCTGGTTGGCAGGGAGTTGGGTTGCGGAAACAGTTTCTTCAACAGAACCAACAAATCGTTGAAACTACTGTCCGACCAACCGTTTCTGGCCTTCAATCTCATAAGTTCAAGCACCGTCCGCAACAATGTGAAATCCTTCGTGCAACCATTTGCCTCATCGTACAAAAGAACCTTCGTTGCCTTTTGTAATGATTCGAAGTTCTCCAACCCACGAGCGGACCCAGCTACAACCTCAGGTTTAGCATGACGCAACATCTCTTCCAAATCAAAATTACCATCATCTACGCAAACATTACCATCATCGACATCATCAACTATACTGTGATGACCATCATCGCCACCAACATCATCATCAACATTAATGGGCTCTACTTCCTCTTCTCCTTCTTCTGCTACTACCATCAAATCCTCGTCCCAGTTGAACACTTCATCCTGTACTATCGCCCGGTTGGGAACTTGTTTGCTTGGGATCTCTCCATGATGTGACCAATTTGTGTAGCCTGCAACAAATCCATGCATCACCAAGTGTTGCTCGATTATAGATGGGTCGATCCAAATTTTCTGATTCTTGCAATGTAAGCATGGACATCTAATTTCCTTTGTCTTCTTAGATGCAGCATTCTTCTTAGCAGCTTTCATGAATATGTCAACTCCTTCAATGTATGAGGACCGGTATCTCTCTCTATACATCCATGCTCTGTCCGCCATCTATGCATTATTTGCGAAAAAATATGTACAACTTCGTCACTTTATATATTTTCGATAATATGTCACATTAAAATTATACTAATTAATATTTATAACCACTATAATCTAGACAAGATAATTAAAGCTAGCCAAAAATCTACAAACTACAAACAACTAGAAAAAAAATAAAAAATTAGCTCTTTTTCTCTTCTTCTCAGCGTTCTCTGCAGTTAACTAATATATAGATCTGCTACAAATAAACATATCAAAACTAGATATATATATATATGGAACATCGATCATGCACAATATTTCTTACAAAGTTTGCCCATTTTAAGCTCCAAATAACAAATAAAAAATAGTTTTCTTCCCCCGTGTCACATACTTTTTGCTATGTAAAATCTCAACAAACAACCAATAAAATTGAAAAAAAAACTTTACAAATGGAGTAGGAGAAAGTATATGTAACCTCTAGTGCAGTAGATCTTTCAAAAGATTGAAGATCAAAACCTTTCCCTCTATGTATTTGTTCACAAGAGAGAGAAAATTGTGCTCAAATGCCATGGCTGCTAGCTGGGCTGGTGATATAGGTGATGGTATTTTTCCTGGCGGTCAACATATGTCGGTTCATTCGAACCGCCATAGAAAATATTTAGGGGTGGCAGCGGCTAGAGTGGGCCGCCAGCGAAGATGTAGGAATCTTCTCTAGCCGGCCACGTCACCTTACCGCCAGCGAAAAAGTGATATGTTCGCTGGCGGTGTCTTAAGATGGCCGCCAGAGAAAATACCGCATCTTCTCTAGCGGCTAGCTTTAGGAGGCCGCCAGCGAAGATATGTTTTCACTGGCGGCCCGAGACCCTCACCCCCCTATCTTTTTAGCTGGCGGTTTCACCTCATTTCCGCCAAAGAAAAGTTTTTCCAAACGCCATGAAAGATAGTTGTCGTAGTAGTGACTCCAAACCCAAGAACTTCCATTCGGGGCCATCAGCCTACTTTGGCGTCGTCGTCAACACGTTCTTGGACCTCGAGTCCGAGTATTGTGAAATGATGTACACGCGAGACAAACACGCCAAGCGTGCCTACTTCGTCGGGCCCGTCTCAACGGCGGCGGCATCCGGCGAGTCACCATGCCTCGACTGGCTGAGCTCGAAGCCTAGCAGGTCGGTGGTCTACGTCTGCTTCGGTAGCCTGACCCACGTCTCAGACACTCAGCTGGACGAGCTGGCCTTGGGGCTAGAGGCTGCCAGGAAGCCATTCCTGTGGGTGGTGAGGACTGACATGTGGGCCCCGCCTGAGGGCTGGAAGGAGAGGGTCGGAGACAGGGGGGTGGTTGTCAGAGGTTGGGCCCCACAAAAGGCGATACTGGCTCACCCGGCAGTGGGTGCCTTCGTGACACAATGTGGGTGGAACTCGGTGTTAGAGGCGGTCGCTACCCGGTATTAACATGGCCAATGGTGTTCGAACAGTTCATCACGGAGAGGCTTGTGACGAAGGTGCTCGAGATCGGAGAGCGGCTATGGCCGGAGGGCACCGGAGTACGGAGTACCAAGGATGAGAAAAAAGAGGTCATCCCTGCGAAGGCGGTACTGGAGGCCGTGACAAAGTTCATGGAGCCAAGAGGAGCAGGGGAGGCGCCGAGATGTGCCATCAAGGAGCTCGCCGTAAAGGCTAATGCCGCCGTAGCAGAAGGCGGCTCATCGTACCTTGATCTGCTCCGCCTTATCGATGATCTCATGCAAGCCAAGTAATGGCAATGCTCGTAAGGTGTATCACCTCTGGTTTAAAATATTTGTTGTTTTAAGGTTGTTCTAAGTTAATTGACCATCAATTTCTATGAACTCATATACTGTACTATCATAAGATTTATATTTGTAAATCCACCTTACTTTCATAATATATAATTTGCATGTTGTTAAACTATATAAATTTTTAAAAATTAATGGTTAAAGATAGGCACGTTTGACTCAGGACAATTCTAAAACAACAAAGTAATTTAAAATAGGAGTAACCATTTTGTTCTATTTGATGCATTGAGCTCCTGAATTTGTCAGATTTGTGTTTAAAAGACGAGCTGTTTTACTTTTACCTCATGTAAGCATGAACTCTCCTCGAACTCGTTACAGCTCACTGCAACATCTACTGATCAATTCGCTTCAGATGCAGCCTGAACCGACTTCCCAAACTGTAGCAGTTCACTCATACATACTGATGAATTCACTGCATCACTGACCTCTGAGAAAGATCATTGCTTCTCCTTTCTTACGGTCAAATTGGACCGAAGGCCCAGGAGAAATCTAACCAACTTGGTCACCGGCGAATTGGTCGCCATGAGGTTGTACAGCACTAAATAACTTGTCTGGATATTTGTAAGATATGCACAAACAGATCATGGAAGTTACAAGAATAATTTTTCTGGGAAAAAAAAGAAAAGGATCAATGGAGTTCTCCGTCTGCTTGGCGCCTTCTTTCTGCATACTTTACGGCAAGTTCCCTGTGCCTCTGTTCTCATTCAAGATGCTAAAAGTTAGTACAGAACTTCCCCAACAGAAAAATTTATGTGCAGCTAAAATCAGAAAACAGAAACATGAAATGACCCAGTGCATTTTTTGCCAAAAAAAACGCAATTTGTGATAAAGACTTGTGTTCTACTCCAACACACATTTCTCCAGGTAGTTGTTTTTTGGTGGAAAGAACACTAAGTACTGCACAAATAATACGAGATAACTAGATACAAATTGCAAAGAGTATGAGTGAGGAAGGAGGTACTATCTGCTACATGAAAGATGAATGAAGCAGCTAATCACTTATTGCAAATTGAATGACTATTTGGCTAAGCTTGCTTCAAAGTTAGGCTACATAAACAAGCATTTCTGTTCATGTTAACAGTAACCAGCAGGTCTATATATCGTTCAGTGCCTCTATGGTGCAGCTGCTACTTTGCTAATGCCGGATGATGACTAGTAGTTCAAGATCAAATTAGCAGTTGCTAGCTGTTTCGCGAATGACCAATCAACATCTAATCACCAATTGAAAATGAATGAGTAATTGGTCAATTCTAAAGTCGATTAATGGGAATAATAACAGCGTAATCCGATCTTATTTGCCAGTGTCAAAAACAAGATGAGAGATGGTCAGCGATGCGCACTTTTATTCAAGGAACAAATGATGCTTTGGCATCAGATAGTTAGGGAAATACCTGCTTTATAACGTGGAGAGACACATCTGGATGTTCGCTAATGAACCCCCCATGAGCATTCAGCTGATCAATGTACATCTCCCAGTCGACCTCGCGACGAAGGAGATCCATGCGCCTGAAGTGTTCATCAGTCCAGCCTGCGAATCCCGTACGATCAAAAGGGGGACGCTTTGCGGTCTCATCGACCTGCTCCACAGCTTCGTTCATAAGATCGACATAAACAGGCCAGTTAACTTTGCCATCTTTGAACAGGAACCCTGCCTCCTCCTCCTCCTTGCCGGCTGCTACAGTATACATGAACATTATTAGGCCACATGAAACAGAGCAAACGGCGAGGAATTCCATGCAAGCGTGATCCCAATTCATCATACCTGAATTCTCTGTGTTTGTGTTGAGATACAGAATCGCGACCAATCCGGCCGCCAACGCGTCCGTGACTGCAGCACGATAGCGTGCTCGCCTCCCCGCCGCCGCCGCGGCCTGAGTGACGAACTCCAGCAAGGACTCCGCCTGCGCCTGCGCGCGCGGCGAGAGCCTCCGGATGAGAAGCGAACCGAGGGCTCGGACGGCCATGGTCGCCTACCGGAGTGCTCCCTCTTCTTCCACCGACGCTTCGATTTCCTCTTCGCTCCCCGCGCGCGCCTCGATTCGATTCTAACGGCTTGATGGATTTCGCTTCCGAGTTCCGGTGGACACGGCTTTGGAAGTTTTGGAGAGGTGTTGGGGGCCAATATATGATATAGAGTCCGTTTTGCCTCTCTCCAGTGTAGCCACAGTCTGATTTCGTACCCCTCAACTCTTGTATTGTCGTAATCTGATTCGAATCCTTTCAGATGTAAACCAAACATAAAAGCTTCCTTAACTGTAAATTAAGACATACTCCCTCCGTTTTATAATATAAGTTGTTTGACTATTTTTTTTCAAATTTTTTTAATTTGATTAAGTTTATAGAAAAATATACTAACATTTTTAATATAAAACAAACATATTATTAAATATATTTAATGTTAAATTTAATGAAACTAATTTTGTATTATAGATGTTGATAATTTTTTTTATAAACTTGATCAAACCTAAATAATTTTAACTAAGAAAAAAATTAAATGATTTATAATATAAAACAAAGAAAGTATTATTCTAAGCCACTAAGCGCAAAATCAGATATAAAAGCAAAAGCTCTCTTAATTGTTAGGACAGATTTTCTAAGCCACTAAACGCATTATCTGGATCATTGCAGTCATTGTGAAAATTTTCGGCCTCTGGTTCAAAGGCCAACAACTACGTAGTATTTAAAAATAACATTTAATAATTTATCACTTGATAGGTGACAAATTGTTAAACGTCACATCTAAAAATGATAAACAGTTAAACATCTATTAGGCAAAGCTCAATTGTCAATTTTGTGTTTAAACCACGACCTGTTTTACCACATGGAAGCATGAACTCCTCAAACTCGTTACGGTTCACTGAAACTTCTAGTGGCGAATTCGCTCATATGCAGACTGAATGAACAACTCGAAATCGTAAAATTCCATGAAAACATCTGCTACTGTCGAACTCATTCAGAAAAGGAAACTAGTACTGATGAATTCACTGCAACAATGGCCTCGAGAAAGATCATTATTTCTCCTTTCTTCCTCCGGTGACATTGGACACGAGCCCCCGGAGGAATCTTGCCGACTTGGTCACCGGCGAGTTGGCGGCCATGAGGTTGTACAGCATGGTCTCCACCTCGCCGATCGTCGGCCGCCGCTTCAGCCGCGACACCACCTTGAACTGCTCCACCTCCGGCGCCGGCGCCGCCGCCGCGGCGTCCTCCTCCACCATGAGCACCCAGCTCTCGCCACCGAACCTGCCGCCCTCGACGCACCGGAGCAGCACGCCCTTCTTCTTGCTCAGGAGGCCCCTCACCTCCAGCCCCGTGAAGGAGTACACCACGTTGAAGGAGCCCACGAATCCCCTCGCGCCGCCGGCGAACCCCTCCTCCTCGTCGAAGCTCCACACCGGGTTGAACAGGACCACCGGCTTCGGGTCCAGCGCGTCGGCGGCGGCCCTCATCTTCTCCACCTGCGACCGCCCCGGCGCCAGGAACACGGCGGCGTCGCAGGAGCTCAGCGCGCCGGGCGCCACCGCGTCGAGCTGCGCGTGCGCCGTGGATTCCCCCCAATCATTGGGCTCCCGTAGAGCCACACCCATCTCCTCGGAGGACGGCCACACGAGCAGCAGCCTCGCCGGCGCGCCGCCGCCCTTCCTCGACAAGCTGAGGCCCGACGAGAACACGTCGGAGGCGAGGCGCGCGAGGGAGCCCGGCGAGTCGTCGACGACGGGTATCTCGGCGCGGAACCGCGGCTGCCGCTGCTGCTTCCTCTGCTTGCGGAGCGGCACCGAGTTGTTGAGCGGCTTGCGCAGCGCGGTGGCGAGGCAGGACCTCGCCTGGGACACGGCCTCCTCCCTCGACGACGGCGGCGAGGGGGCCGCGTCCGCCTGCGTGGACGACGAGGAGCGGACGGGTCGCAGCTGCTCGCGGAGGAGCAGCGAGAGATGGAGAGGGGATCGCTGCTGCTGCGGCAGCGGCGGTGGCGCGAACTGCCGAGATGGTGGCGGGAGCGGCGATTTGGGCGCGAGTTTGGAGGGAGGAGTGTTCAGGATGGTCAAGGCCATTGGCGCCGGAAGCGTCGCTGCCGGGAAGACAAAGATAAGGTGGCTGCTTGCTTTTGACGTATCAACTGCTCTGGTATCAGTACGTCTCATTGACCATAATTCTTCAGAGAATCAGTGCTCAAGCTGGCCTTTTTTTTTCCAGTTAGATGTGATTACAAAGATGGTTATGACTAACTGACATGCTATGCTTAACCTGTGTATCAAGTCAGTAACTGATTACCGGGTTTATATTGTGCGTAACAGAGAGGCAGACAAGGGCATACTTTCAACATCACAAAATGGGCAACGAATACCCTCATTGGTCACTGAACTCCAGCCAACAATGAACAGTCAGTGTGAAGAATACACATATTGAATTGCTTCATCAAACGAGCACACCGAGGATTATATATCGAGGGTGCTTTTACCCACACAAACTACAACAATTACAAACAAATAATTTTGTATTCTCAGAAACACATTGATTCTTAAAGCTATCATTGAACTGTCAAGCATGAGTTAGCGTAAGAAAAGAAGCATTAAGCTGAACCAGGAATGCTGAATTTGCAGGTTTTGAACCATGATAAAAGTTATTCAGTTCCCAGGCTCTCAACTCAGATGAAAATTTCAGTAATAGAACTTGTCAAGGATTCCAGGGTTGGGTCATGAGAAGCAGCGTTTCCTTGCATAGGCAGAAAGTGGTACTTACAAAATTGTGCAAAACATTACAGGAACAATTCAAGTCAAATTACAGGCCATGCCTCAAACAATGAGGTAGATATTCATGTCCTTAATATTCAAGCATTGTTCAATAGAGGTTCAGGTTCCAATTTGGTAATCAATCTAAGGTTGTCATGCAACCTTTGGCCCTACAGTAGATGTTTATTCAATGAGGTATCTTCAGGAAACATCCATGTCATATCAACATCAGAAATACGAGGCTGTCCAGAATCCCATTCACGGGGGAGTAACCACATGAGTAAAACAAGTTACAGTTTGTGATGGCCAGTTTCATAATTCAACAAGGCAACTTCACTCAACAAATCATCTAAGTGAACAAACCCGACAGCACAGACAAATGAACCCTCAGAAAGCCAGAATCAGGTGCACTAATTGATCTATTGGTTGGGTATTAGAACATCTTATTATTAGTCAGATATTCGGATGGCAAAGAAAGAACTTAGTATTTTTAACATGTGCTACAATTTAGTAGCCAGGGGTGGAATCAGAAATGTAAGGTATGCAAGACAGCAGCAAGAGGCACCATCACGACATAAAACAGAATACATGTGAATATGTGATCAACGAGGAAATTGGCGGTTGAGTCCAGGGCTATGTAATCAACGTTTGATTTCTTTCCTTTACGGAACACGGTTACTCTAGACATCTTCCGAATGAACAAATTATAAAGCATTCACTTCCTACATAAGTTGAGTCTTTTGAAATTAGGCCAACATTACCCACGAATTCCAGTGTTGTGGACCTGCTAGTACACTGCAAGCTTCTATAATCCTAGTGAACACACAATTTCGTAAGCTTTCGTTGGTGTTAGTGAACTCATCTACACAGACTCCAAAATCAAACATGACAGCCCAAATCTTGTCAACATACTCATCAATAACTCAAGTTTTATTTCAAGATAATGCCTGGGTAACAGATACAGGTATGCAGCCGAAAGATCACACCTTTATATATACCCATAATAATATAAAACCTGGTACAGCTCAAGATGCCAGGTGCGGTGCCAGAGTAAGTGGATGCTCAGAAGACGATGCGGAACTGCGGCGCGCCCTCGCCGGCGGCCGGCACGAGCTCCCAGCGGCAGGGCTCGAGGTCGTCGGACACGGGGCAGTATCCCGCGAGCGTCACGGCGGCGCCGGACTCCGTCGCCGACCCGAACTCGAAGACGGTCGCATCCGCCTGCCGCTGCCGCCGCAGCACCTCCACCGCCCCCTGCGTACCTCCGGCCGCGGCGACCTCGGCCACACCCGCGCCACCCGCTCCCTTCGCCGGCTCCGGCGAGCCGCCGCCCCGCCGCCCCTTCCACCACGAGAAGAGGCCCATCTGGATTAGGGAATAGTAGGGTTTTGGACTTTTGGTGGGATAGAAAAAAATTCTGAAAGAAGAAGAGATCGTGGAGATATCACTGCTCAGTGGGGCCCACATGTCATCATCTCCACATTTTTTTTAACTAAAATTATATGCTTGTGATGCGATGGGCTTCAAAGTGGGCGGCCCAGTAGGAAGAAGCGGCCTACGGAGACTAGTCGTCGTCGTCGTCTCCCTTGCATGGCAAATGCAGTGGAAATCTCCAGAAAAAGGAATAAGGCGGGAATCCCATCGTCTACCTCCAAACGGAATCACACCTCTCATCCTCTGCTTTCCGCAAAGGCTAACTCCACCACCACCACCGCCGCCTCCTCCTCCTCCGCGTACAAGAACCCTCTCCCCGCGTGAGCGCCCAAGACACACCTGCCTCAGCTAGAAAGGCAGTCAGTCAGTCAGTCACCATCAATGCCGCCGCGGCGGGGTATCGAGGTCCGGCAAGCGGTCGGCGAGGGCGGCGGAGCTGTGGCGCCGAGGTGGCGCATGTCGCTGCTGGAGAACACGTTCAACGCGTTCCTGCAGTCGAGCGGCGGCGGCGCCGGGGCGGACGGCGCGGCGGCGAGGGCGGTGTTCGGGGAGGGGTCCCTGTTCAGCCCCTTCCTGTTCGGCAAGTTCTTCGACCCGGCCGACGCCTTCCCGCTGTGGGAGTTCGAGCCAGAGGTGCTGCTCGCCGCGCTCCGCCGCGGGGCCAGGACCACCGTCGACTGGGCCGAGACGGACTCCGAGTACTACCTCAGAGCTGACATACCAGGTAATTAACCATCTTGGTGTTACATGATTTTTTTTTCAGCTGGCTTGATTAATTTCTCTTTTGTTTATCTCCATTTCTGCGTAGTTAAGCTCCATACCTGCTTCTGTTTGTGCACATGTGATTAGTTTTCATCACTAATCTTGTTAGTAAAAATTAATGAGTAGCGTTTGTGTATGTTCTTCCTTAGTCCATAGATGCACAGTTTTCCCGCACGTTCTGACGAAAAAACTGAGTTACCCTTACACATTTGTCAGAGACTTGCTTGTGCGCAATCCAATCTTCAGATTAACTATTAGGAACAGCTGAGCCTGATAAATGTTAGTAATAGTGTTGCTGGATCAATTTTCTGAAACAGAAGTTCTTGCAAGAGTGCACCAAATTAATTCACATGCCGTATTGCTATCAGCAAGAACTTCAGAATCAGATTCAGATGCCGCGGAGACACGGAGTTTTTTCAACTTCCTGTAGGAAACCAAACAGTTGACATTTGCCAGAAGTAACCGGATTCTACCAGAGGATAAAATTTGGAACTTGAAAGTAACCAGGGTCATGTGGTTGCCCCCTTTTTCTTCCTGTGCTTTTCTCTGCTTTTTCACTACAGTAACATTGCGATCTCGCTGTCTCTGAATTTACGTATTCTTTGCGTCTGGTTGCGGTGCACCATCCACCATGGTCCAAAAAAAGCAGACATTTTTTTTATCATATGAGGAAGCAAAAAGCAGTCATGGCGTGTGCCGGACGATTACGAAACCCTAAAAAGAACCTAATCGCTTTCACATTATTGTAGTGAACTAGTGATCGAGTTAATCAAGAAGCAATTGCTGATTAGCCAACTGTTTTGTTCAGGTGGGAGGAAATGCGACGTGGAGGTGAGTGGCGACGACGCCATGAGGGTGGTCGACGTCAGCGGGCTTTGGCGGGTGGCGCCGCCGCCGGACGGCCGGGACTGGCGCGCCGGCCGGTGGTGGGAGCACGGCTTTGTCCGGCGCGTCGAGCTGCCGGAGGACGCGGACTGGAGGAAAGTGGAGGCCTTCTTCGACGACGGCGAGGGGTCGCTGGAGATCAAGGTGCCCAAGTCCGGCGACGCCCACCAAGCGGCGGCGGCCGCCACCGCCTGAGAATCCTAACCTCGCCGGCGTCGCCGCGCGATTGGAGAGAGCGAATTATTCTTCTTCTGACAGTGACGGTGGAGATGGCACAAAACTTGATAAGAATTTCTCAAGATATGGAGAGACGAAAAGTGAACAAAGATTATCTCTCACATGTTGCATATGCATTAACGTCTAATCCATGTGCCTGCAGATGATTGTACCACTAATGTGTTAGCTTACCGTTAAAAATGGATCATTAGCATCGTGCATATGCATCACAGTCACAGCATCGCTGTCGAATTGGTCGACGATAAAATGGGACATCGAGATCAAAAATTCGATTCTGGAATACATGAACATATAAAGATATCCAGGTCGCGGCTTTGAGAAAGTTGGATTCTTCCATTTTCTTTCGGCCATGATGTCTCGCTATCACCCCGTTCTTTTTTCTTTCCCAGTGGGGGCAGATGAGAATCAGAATTGACGAAAGCAAGACTGCTTTTTCTTCAGATCTTCAGGTAATTGTAGTGCGTCGAAACTTCGATTGGCCTGATGGCTGATGGCACTCATCATTTTGGCGACTGGATTGCTTTTAGATTTCCAGCAAAAAAAAAAAAAAAGCATTTCTTCACTCTCAGTGCGCACCTGACAGTTGTTAGGTTTTTAGGATCACTGTAGCCTGATGCTCTCATAACTGAATTCTCGCGCCACCCGATTATAACTTTATAATTCAGGTCAGGAGATGAACATGTCGACAAGTGTCAGTAGGAATTTCCTGTTCTTTCCCATTCTTTATCAGTAGCTTTTGCTGGTGCATCATGTATGGTATCCTGGAGTAATAATCTTGACTGGAAAATGACAAGAAAATGCAACCTGTGAAGATCGGTACAGGTGGCTCCGATCAACCGGAGCTGAATTCCATGTCCTTTTGATCTGTTTCTCCAACCCAACGTTCGTCAAAATCAATGAGAAAAAGACAGAGATACGACAAGGCAGGGAAACAAACATACCCCAAATTGTGTTTCAATCACGCTCAGAGATGCTGAAGCCTGTGGATTTTACCCATCTAGAATTGGCTGCTACCTGCTCATTTTGTTCTTGGAGAGACCGCCCCTGGGATAGAAAATTGGGGTGCAGAGAATGACAGGTTCAGGTTATGTTTATTGGGAATTTTCAGGCCGTATCTGAACTGACAAAAGAGTCCGGGCGGCTATGGCTGCTTCCCCGGTCACCTTATCACAGGCTAATAATGCAGATAAACTTTTTGGTTTTTGAGAAGACGCCGAAAAATATCATATTTTGAAGTGTAAAATTTGATGTTTTTAAAGTAAGTAGTTTAACTAATCCACGTGAGATATTGATGTATCGAGAGACCATGAAACCAAATTTTACAATAGAAAAAAGTGATACCTAATACCTCCTGGAATACAGTAAAATCACTCAATAATATAACTACTGCAACTAATCAACGTGAAAGTGAAACATAACAGACTTATCTTGGGGTGGGCTTACTACTTATATGCTTTCAGCAGTTATCCTCTCTGCACTTACAGTTACTAAGCTGACTGATATGAACATGAACAAGAACTATGTATAAAATGAGCTTCTCCTTTGTGCTTTGATATCAAGTGATTTTAGGGACTCCTTTCTAGTTTGATCGAGGCATAGGTTACATGTTAATATACCTTCGTAGTGTTAAGTATCAAGAAGCACCAAATATTTTACTGCCTCCGTTCCCAGATACTTTGTTACTAACTTACTACTATTGACCATAAATGTTTCAAGTTTGATGAGTAATAATTTATTTTTAAATGGTTAGTTTACGACGAACAAAAGATTAATGCTTATACACTGCTAATTCGGTATCTTTTAAAATATTTGTTCATTTTTTGCAAAACAAAAAAGAAACGAATGATTAAATTTCAAATGTGAAGTAATACTCAAATATATTGTACCTTGTATCTCCTCAAGATTGTAAAATATCCCAAATGTATATACCATAATGTTAGCACTCCAAATCTCATAGTATAATCAGAACACAATCAGACAAGGATGTTGTGGATGATATCACAATTGTCTTTTACCCCATGGAAAGAGTCCAAAGGGATATCCTGTTTTTCTACATGAAAATGAAGAGAGGATCTTTCACAGTGGTCCTATAAGTAAGGGCCATGTCATTCCAACAAGCAAACCAAAACAACCTTTCAAGCTTCTCAATCCACTTCACTAATCATTCACCTTGCAAAATTGCACAACACAAATGAACCAAACTGTATAAGTTAGTAACCCAATCCTTCAGCCAAAAATGATCCTAACCTGTCCAATGGACACTTGACATTGACAAGTGTCGCGGATCGCGGCCATCGGAGGCAATTTGATTGGCTCTAGATCAGCCTCCAAATTTTATCACAGTGGTGGCTAGCACGTAGCAAGCCATGGACATGGAGCATGAGCTCAGGGGCGGCGGCGTCCGGGCGGCGGCGCATGGCTCCATCTGCTTCTCCGGCGGTCCGGTGCTCGTCGACGGGAGACGGATCCAGCAGCTGCTCCTCCACTGCGCCGACGCGCTCGAGTCCAACGACGTGACGCTGGCGCAGCAGGCCATGTGGGTGCTCAACAACATCGCCTTCTCGCAGGGGGACCCCAGCCAGCGGCTCACGTCGTGGCTTCTCCGCGCGCTCGTCGCCCGCGCGTGCCGTCTCTGCACGCCGCCGGGCGCCGCCGTGGGGTTTCTGGAGAGAGGCCGGGCGCCGCCTGCGGGGAGGGCCATGTCGGTGACGGAGCTCGCCGACTACGTCGATCTCACCCCGTGGCACCGGTTCGGCTTCACGGCGTCCAACGCCGCCATCCTCCGCGCCGTGGCCGGCGCAGCCGTCGTGCACGTCGTCGACCTTAGCGTCACGCACTGCATGCAGTGGCCGACGCTCATCGACGTGCTGTCCAAGCGGCCCGGTGGCGCGCCGGTGCTCAGGATCACCGTGCCGTCCGTGCGCCCCCCCGTTCCGCCGCTGCTCGCCGTGTCGAGCGAGGAGCTCGGAGCCCGGCTCGCCATCTTCGCCAAGTCCAAAGGCGTGCAGCTGGAGTTCAACGTCGTCGAGAGCGCGACGTCTCCGAAGAAGACGACGACGACGCTCTGCCAAGAACTCGCGTACGTCCTGTCGGACCCGCCGTCGCTGGGGCTGAGAGACGGCGAGGCGCTCGTCGTCAACTGCCAGAGCTGGCTCCGGCACGTCGCGCCGGACTCGAGAGACCTCTTCCTCGACACGGTCCGGGCGCTGAACCCCTGCCTGGTCACCGTCACCGACGAGGACGCTGACCTTGGCTCCCCGAGCCTCGCATCGCGCATGGCGGGGTGCTTCGACTTCCACTGGATCCTGCTCGACGCTCTCGACATGTCCGCGCCCAAGGACAGCCCACGGCGGCTGGAGCAGGAGGCGGCCGTCGGGCGGAAGATCGAGAGCGTCATCAGCGAGGAAGACGGCGCCGAGCGGTCGGAGTCCGGCGCGAGGCTCGCGGAGAGGATGAGGCAGAAAGAGTTCGCCGGCGTAGTGTTCGACGAGGAGGCGGCGGCCGAGGTGCGGCGCTTGCTGAGCGAGCACGCCACGGGATGGGGCGTGAAGCGGGAAGACGACATGCTGGTGCTGACGTGGAAGGGGCATAGCGCCGTGTTCACCGGCGCTTGGGCGCCTAACTAATTGATCTAGCTTAGCAATCTACATGAAGTGATTAAAGATTAAGCTGGTGTTAGATTGTCTATTAGCTCAGAAGTGACGACGGAGAATCAACTAAGCAGGAATTTCTGGTTGGATTTAGTGGATCGTTTTAAACTTATACTTCCAAGACAAGATATTTCAGTTGTTGATGTTTTACTCTCGATCTAGATTGTTTTAGATCTATTATAAACATGCACCAAATTAATAGCCGTGAATTATTGTTGGAATCAAAATATTTTCTGGTCACAATGATGATTCAGAGAAAAAAAAAAAGGGAACGTGAGTTTGGATGCTTAATTGGGCTTTAGGCCCATTAAATTGAAGCCTACACTAAAATTTACAGCCCAATTCGAATTCTATTTGGGCCACAAATTATAGACCAGGTAAGATTCATTAGGTCCAATACCTATTGGGCCGTGATGAGCACGATCCAATTGCTACCGACAAATCCAATCCCATGGTCGCCTCAAGCACCACCTCTGTATCGCCGTCGGCGATGGACCGGCGAGTCCAGCGGCTGGTCAGCGGCGTCGCCGCCGCCGCGGCCACCGTCTCGCTTCTATACCTCATCTCCCACGCCTCCACCTCCTGCTTCCCCGGCGTCACCACGCTTTCCCTCGCCCCCTTCCCGCGAACCTCCTGCGACGCCGCCTCCCGCCGCGTCGTGCCGCCGGACCGCCGCCTCGCGAAGCTCCGCTCCTCCGCGCTCTGGCGCCGCCGCTCCATGGCACTGGCATCCTCCTCTGCATTCGCCTCTCTCCGCGGCCTCCGCCTTCTCGCTGGTTCCTCCCGCGTCCTCTGCCTGGCCGCCGGCGCCGGCCACGCCGTCGACGCGCTCCGCGCCGAGGGGGTCGGTGACGTCACCGGGATCGACCTCGTCGACTTCCCGCCGCTCGTTCGCCGCGCTGACCCCCACCACCTCCCCTTCGCGGATGGCGCCTTCGACCTCATCTTCTCCGACGACCCCGCGGGGTTCTCCGGCGCCCTCTTCCCGTCCCGGATCGCCGCGGAAGCCGAGCGCTCCGTCCGCACTGGAGGCGCCATCGCGCTCGCCGTCGATCGGCACCTCGACCCGTCGGCCGTCGCCGCGCTCTTCAAGAGGTCCCGCATCGTTGACCAGAGGGATCTCACATTGGATGGCTCGCAGGTTAGGATGCTCATCTTTCAGAGTAATGGCACTACCTCGAACACGCATTAATTCGTTTATCATTGATTGATTCCATTCTGGTAATTACTGTTTATGTTCGTGTTGTAATCTTAGATGAGATCTGTGCATAGAATTAAGCTTTGATTGTGTGTAAATTAAGAAAGGAAAATGTGAGATTGTCTAGTGCCAGTTGATGTGCATGAGTACTACCATGAATTCATGATTTTCCTTCAGCTATCACTTATATTTTGCTGCTGCAAAATGCTAAATCAGGTACGAAAGGTACCCATTTCATCATAAAAAACATGTGCTGAAGCCTGAAATTGCTACTTAACAGAGGATACTGCAATGCCACTCTAAAAAATAACACAACCCAAAAATTTCAATACATTCAAACACATGAAAAATGAAACAGATTCAATAGAAGAACTCACAGCCAAAACAAGCGAAAGAGGAAGGGCGGAACATGGATTGCCTTTTTTTCCTAACTATCAGAAGGTTGTTGCTGTCTTTTTCGCATTGGATTTCTTTCACGAGACTCGGAAATCAAGAGGATGGGAACGACTACTGCTCAAACGCATCGAACTGAAAAGGAGGGATACTCTTAACCAGAGCCGTTAGCAGAGGAAATCTTTCTGCCTGGATCTGGAAAGGTCCGTGCTGACGACTTCTGTCACAATCCAGATCTTAAAACGACAATATGCATTTCTCAAGACTGAATGATATTCTCGTCTTTGAGAGAAATCTTCGTGCTTATCGATTTCCTTGCTTGGATGATTTGGCAATTACACTATCAGTTTCATCCATAGCTGATCGATATACATCTCGGGCAGTACGAACGAACGACTTCCAATAAAGCATCGATCTATCCAAATTTAGATAGAACGGAAATAGACTTGTAAGGAACAACCATCGAGGCAGTACGACCAGTAGCCTATGGCACCAATAAAAGATAGGAAGGGACTAGATAGACTTTGAATAGCTCAAACCCGAAAGAACACACATTTTGCGAATCGACCGAACCAGATGAAATGCCATCGAACGAACATTGAATGCAATAGGGGCGGTAGTATCTACATCCCATCTGATGATGAAATTTCTCCCAACGGAAGCAGGAGTGGGAGTAGAGTCCGGTCACCATAAAATGGCGCGGTTATGTTATTTGATGTCTCTGAAGGGGAAGAAGGGGCTTGTGGCAGCAATTGAGAAGGAAGAGGTGATATAAGAGGATCCATGGGACGAACCGAGAGAAGGCGAAAAGGTAAACCGTTAGACCCCCAAAGCCAAGCAGAAGGAAAAGAAAATGAGTGAGCCGACTGAAGAAGTGGAAAAGTGGGAGGTGCTTCCGGGAAAATTCGTAAACATTGATTGCGGGTAGAAGAAGGGAAAGGGAGATGAGTGTGAGGGAGGCCTTTTCACCATTATTAATGAATTTTTCCATTAGACCTAGCTCTTGAAAAAGTAATGGAGCATGCAAATGGGCAGCAACTCTTCTTTTACACTAGGTATGCCGGTGATCTATTGTTTAAGGTTTTGGATTTAGTACCTAGATGTCATCGAATGAATGCTCGGTATACTTGCTTTCGGAAGGAAGCTAATCTGAACATTGAATCTAGAAGAAAGAAGCTTTTCTATTTTGAGAGATGAATTCAAAGAGAGAAGGTTGTAGAAGGTAAGTAATCCGATGCGCGTTCAAATCCAACAAGAACGTCTAATGAAATGACGGAAGATGCATATTATTCTCTCATAGCTAGGGCTAAGAACGATCCTCTTATCCAACTTTCTGTCGTTCACGCACAAAGTGGTAATCCACTTCTATGTGCTTAGTTCGCGCATGGAAGACTGGATTTGCTGATAAGGAGGTCACACCAATATTGTCACACCACAAGCATGCAGCTCGCGGCTGAGCTATGCCGCGTTCCTTGAGTAAGGTTTGAACCGAAATAATTTCTGCAGTAGCATTTGCCAAGGCTTTGTATTCTGCTTCGGTACTTGATCTTGAAACAGTTGCTTGCTTCCGAGCATTCCAAGAAATCAGATTAGCTCCCAAGAATACTGCAAACCCTCCAGTGGACTTGCGATCATCTGGACATCTTGCCCAATCAACATCTGAGAAAGCACTTACTAGAGTTGAATCTGACTTGCAAATTCGAAGACCAAGTCCTAAGGATCCTTTGAGATATCTCAATATGCGCTTAACTGCTGTCCAGTGCAATGAAGTGGGAGCATGTAGATATTGGCAAACTTTATTTACCAGAAAAGCTATATCCGGTCTGGTCAATGTCAAGTACTGTAACGCACCAACAATACTTCGATACCTTGTAGAGTCCTCCGCACCTAGAGGGTCACCTTCTTTTGCCAATAATTTATCTGTTGTTGATAACGGTGTATTGATTTCCTTGCAGCCATGCATGCCGACACGTTTTAACAGATCAGTAGCATACTTCCCTTGAGTCAAGATAATTCCATCATGAACTTTATTAACTTCTATGCCCAAGAAATAGTGCAACGCACCAAGATCCTTAAGGGCAAATTCTTCTTTCAAATCTTGAAGTAATGCCGAAGTTGCTTTTTCACAAGAACTAGCAACAATGATGTCATCAACATATATCAACACAAATATGGAGATTGTACCTTTCTTGTAAAAGAAGAGCGAAGTGTAACACCCGTTTCGTCGTGGCGTTAGCGGGAAAACCTAATTCCTAATAACTCTATTTGTGAAAATTTTGCTTTTCGGTTGTGTCTTGTTGTGTGCCAGGATCTTGTGTTTCCTCTCTCAGCTCAATCCCGGAGAAAATCGCGAAGTCAGATTTCGAATCCGAACCCTAAATCCTCCCCTCTCCCTCTCTACCAAAGTCCGCTTTGCCTCCCTCTGTTCTCGGGCCGGCTTCCCGCTCAGCCTGCTTCCCCTCTCCCTCTCCTTCCTGGGCCGTTTTCCCCTTCGGCCCATTTCCCTCACCCTCTCTCTCCCTTCGGCCTCCCCCCTGCTGGGCCACGCGCCGTTCGGCAAAGTCCGCGCGGCCGACCGCGTCGGGCACGTGCGCGCACGTGCGCCGCACGCGCTACACGAGACAGAGCACTCTCTCTCTCTCTTGATCCTTCTCGCTCTTTCTCTCGTTCGTCTCTCTCTCTCTCTCCCGCAGCCTTCCGCCGGCGTCCGTCCGTCCCGTCCCGTTCCCGCCGTCGTCCTGTCCCGTCTCAGCGCTGGTCCCACGCCCGCGCGTCGTGGCCGACCGCCCCGTCCACCGACGCCGTCACCCCGGGCCACCCCAGCGCTGTCTGCCTTCGTGCCGCGCCAAGCCACCGACGCCAATCCCCCCCGGCCGCGCCGCTCTGCGCACGTGCCGCCAGAGGAGAGAGCGCGCTCTCCTCTCTCTCTCTTTCCGCATGCCCTTGCCTGTTTCAGCAAGGGGGCCGCACCCCTTTCCTCCCCCTCCCTTTTGCTTTTCCCCCGACCGTCGCCGACGTCATCCGGCAGCCGCCGTTCGGCCGTTAGCGCCTCGCCGGTCCCCTCTCCGCGCGGCTCCACCGCCTTGCCCCCGAACCGACCTAAGCCCAACCGACCTTGCCCTCTCCCTTTTAATCCGCTCCTCTTCTCTCTCGACCACACCCGTGCCACCGTCGAACACCTTCCCGTCCGCCGCTCGCGGTGCCGTGCCGTGCTGTCGCCCTCGCCATCCGCCGCGGCAGCCAAGGACGCCCGAATGAGACTCCGGGCGCCTCCTTCCCCTCTCTCTCGGCCCAGAGTCGAGCCGCGCCGCCCGCGCACCGTCGTCCCCTCGTCCCGGTGAGCCTCCCCCTCCCGTGGTAACCCCCTTCCCCCTCCGTCTCCCCTTTTCTTCCCCCAGCCTAGGACGCTAGGTAGCGTCGTCGNGGGCACCGCCGTGGGCACCGCCCCACTCCTCCGCTCTCTCCGTGCGCCGCCGTTGCCGCCGCCGCCTCGCGCCGTCGCCGGCCGCCGTCGCGTCTCCTCACTCCGATCCGAGCCGTTGGCTCGCTTCCCCTCTCTCCCCTCTTCGCTCCGGTGTTTTCCCCTTCGTCAGGCTCGTGCTGCGCCGACCCGAGCCCCTCCGCCGTCGCCCGCCGTCGATCCGGCGCCTTCCCCTTCATCCTTCTCCCGTCGGCCTCCGTGGCAGCCACGTCGGCGCCACGCGAGCGCCGACTGCCTCCCTCCCTCCTTGCGCCTAGCCCGCGTGGACCAAGCCACTGACGAGCGGACCCCACCCTAGCGCCCGCATGGTGGACCTCGGTCCACCGATCCGTCCCGCGCTGAGCTGCACTCGGTTCGGCCCAGTCGGCCCCGAGTCACTCGGGAGGCCGGTCGGCCCCGAGTCACTCAGGAGGCCGAACCAGTCCCGGTCCACTCGGCCTCCGGCCCAGTCGGCCTTCCCGCCTCGCGCGATCCACCCAGCCTGGGGCCGTCCTTCCCGCGCGCCGGCCCCCTCGCTCGGCCGCGCCCGCGCTCGCCCGTTGGGCCGTGCCACTCGGCCTCCGGCCCATCGGCCTCTCCCACGCGCCACTCGGCCTTGGGCCGCTTTCCTCGCGCGCCGGCCCATCCGTTCGGCCGCGCCCCGTCCTTTCCATTGGCCCGCACCTAACCGCCCAAAATAAAGTCCAATTCAAGTCCCTCTTTCTTTTTCTTTTTCAAGGGAATTAATAATTCCTTTTCCTTTAGACAGAAAATCATTTAATCTTAGGAAATTCGTATCTTCTCAACCGTTCGTCCGATTGACTCCGTTTAACTTCCAAAATTACTCAAAAATCGAGATCTATTCAATGGCACGCTTAGTGGTCATTAGTAGGGCTTCCTTTTTATCGTTGTGTTGAGTCGCCTCGTTTCGCATGTAGCTTCGGAGCCAGAAGACTCGTAGTGCGCGGATTTTGAGGAAGAAGCTCAAGATCTCGAGCAAGGCAAATCACCTTTGATCAATTGAACCTATAATTTAAAACTAAGTATTTTGATTCCGCAAACTATGCATTCTTTAGGTTACACTTAACACTTGGTCTCGGTTTGCAATACAACCGACAGGCCCTACCCACTTGCTGCATTTAACCTCCTTGATTATTGAATACCCTAACACCCCCTTGTCACCCTTCCGGTGAGGTCTCAGTATTCGCACCCCGCGTACGAATATCGAGGCTCCCCTCAAATTTAAAATGATCAACTGGGTAAAACTTGAGTTTACAAAATGCTTGGAAAACCCGACACTTGGGTCGGTGCCTTGAAAATAAAGTGAGTTTCCGAAACTCGCGGTGCGGGAGACGTACTGGAGGTACGGTCTTCCCGTTCTCGCCCTAAGGACCGTTTCCTTGGGAATTACATCCGAGCATATGTCAAGTATGACCACATGGGTGATATGGGACACCCCTCGCTGAGTAACTAGCTAGGCCAGGGAAATCTTGATGCCAAGGGACAAGTGGATTCGCCGGGGTGGTGTCAGGGAGGACCCCTGGGCTTCCTGGCACAGTATGGTCTGGGACCTAACCTGGTGTTGGTCCATGGGACCCCTCCCATTGGCATAAGATGACCTTGAGTCGCCTTTCGAAATGCCTTGTCGTAAAAGTCTCAAGGTCGCCAGACGTGGTTGTGATGCACGGGCTGGGTGACCCGGGGTTAGTAACGTCGTGAGGGTAAAGTGTACCCTCTCTGCAGAGGTTAACAACTGTTCGAACAGCCGTGCCCACGGTCATGGGCGGATGTGAGGTGATTCCTTAGCGTAGTTTTGTTGACTACTTTGTGAACTGCTGTTGGTGTGACCTTTCAGTTCTTGAGTTGTGGCTGTTGGTACAGCCGGTGTCGATGAACGATTGGCAGGGAGCCTCTCATGCCGACGTGCTTGACTTGTGGCTGTTGGTACAACCGGTGTCGGTGAACGATTGGCAGGGAGCCTCTCGTGCCGACGTGCTTGACTTGTGGCTGTTGGTACAGCCGGTGTCGGTGAACGATTGGTAGAGAGCCTTTCGTACCGACAAGAATCAATCCATACAATTCCACTGCTCCGGCCGGATGAGACGTACTTTCTTGTCTGTGTCGTTGAGAAGCACTCACTTAGTTGTTTTCGAAAGTTTTAAACTAAAATCGAATGTGAAAAATAACTGGCTCTCCTTTGAAGCTGGCATCAAACACTTAATTCCCTTGACTTGCTGAGTACTCCCGTACTCACCCTATCTCTATATAAATAACCCTCTCCCAGTTCTCGAAGACGAGGAGATGGACCCTGCTGAAGAAGAGTTCTTCCAGGAGCAAGCAGACTACGAGCTGTAGTAGGGTTTTGGCCTTTCCCCAAGGCTTTGCTTGTGGCTTAGGGCTAGTCTCCGCCTTTCCGCTTTCGCCTTTTTGTAATGCTATTGCGAACTCGGGGTCTGTCTGTAGTTCCAACCTTGGTTGTAATTCTACTCTTAATAAAGAGACCGCTGTCGTTGTGATATTCTATCTTCCTGTTGTACCAGCACGATTTTCTGGGACTGGTACAGGTATACAGGTTCGCCTTGTTTTGGCCTCCGTTCGGGGCTAGTTTGGGGCGTGACACGAAGCATCTGCTTTTGACGGTTGAAATCCAAAATTCTGCAATTTCATGCTTAGTCTGGAAAACCATGCTCTTGGTACCTGCTTGAGACCATAGAGTGCTTTATCTAATTTACACACATAATCCAACTTTTACTTGTCTTCATAACCAGGTGGCTGACGCATATAAACATCTTCTTCAATAACTCCATGAAGAAAAGCATTTTGAACATCTAGCCGTCGCAAAGACCATCCATTAGAGACTGCTAGTGACAATATTAGTCTAATTGTGGCCGCCTTGACTACAGGACTGAAAGTCTCTTCGTAGTCAATACCATAACGTTGCTTAAACCCTTTAGCAACCAAATGAGCCTTATACCGATCAATAGTATCATCAGCCTTCCTTTTTATCTTATAAACCCATTTGCAATCAATCAGATTGCGTCCCTGAGTTGCGGGAACCAAGTGCCATGTGTTATTACGCATTAAAGCACCATACTCTTCATCCATTGCTCCCTTGCAATTTTTATCATCAAGTGCCTCATAAAGATCATTGGGTTCACCAGAATTAGTTAGCAGACCATACCGTACTGCGCCATCCGTATAAACTTTTGGTTTACGAATTCCATGTTGCAGACATGTCTGTCTTGCAATCGGAGGGGCCGGCCGGATTCCCTACAAGTAAAGTATATAGGAAAAACTGATATGCTGCCTTGATCTTTCTTTGTCTCGAACCCCATACCCCTATAATGATGGTAGAGTCAGGGGTGGCCCCAAAGCGGAATTGACCGGTGGTGGTTGGTCGAAGCTCCAGTGGGTAGCCACTCCCTTCTCAGGGAACCGTACGTGAGACTTCCGCATCATACGGCTTCGTCCCGAGCTTCCGTCGTCGGCCCTTGTCATTACACCACTATGCTTGTCTTTTCCGCCTTGACTCTCGAATCTTTTGCTTCTCGGGTGGTGGCGAACCATGCTGCTTGCGTAGCAGGAGATGCCCGCCCGTTGGGCCCGGCCTGCTTTCTACCCGAAAGAAGGCTAGCCGGACTAGTGGTAGGGCCGTCAAAAACCCTACTTTTCGAACCCGCCCGTTCGTTATATCTAACGATAGAGAGATCCGTGAAAGTCATTGCCTTATGTTATGGTCGCCCCCCGACTGAAGTATGAAGCTTCTTCGAGTTTGGCCAGTTCATTTGCTTCGCTGCTACTGGCCACTCGTTGCTATGAGTTGCTTACTACGATAGTTGATTGAGAGATGTTAGTGGATAAGGTATCCAGTAGTTAAGTAAGCTATTTGCATCTGGCACCACTGCCACACTTTGGAAGGAGAAAAGCATAGTATCTGCTATAATACTACTTAAACACAGTAAAGAAAATGGCCCACATATGATATCTTAAGATCTTGTGCCATCCTGTAATTGTGTCACAACTCACAATTGAACAGGACAATTTCTGATAGGAAACTAAACATAAATCAGTAGATTTCCTTGTATGAAGTAAGCATTAAGGTGAGTTCTTTACCCAACTTTCTCAACTCACATATCTCTTTTTTCACGCGCACGCTTTTCAAACTGCTAAACGGTGTGTTTTTTGCAAAAAGTTTCTATACGAAAGTTGTTTTAAAAAATCATATTGGTCAATTTTTTTAAAAAATAGTAAATATTTAATTAATCACGTGCTAATGAGTCGCTTCGTTTTTCGTGCAGAGTAAATATTTTCCAAAACCTAACAAACGAACACAGCCTTAGTTATCTATTCTTTTTTCACTAACTTTTGGAGAGTGGCACGCTGCTAAGTGTTTAGATTAGCATCAAAATATAGGCATCAGCAATATAGTCAGAATGTGGGATTACATACCAGTGTCTAGCACCTCATTTGCGATAAGACTAGGATCATTTGCCTAGGTGGGATGAATTGGCCAGGGGAATGTGTTGTTTGCAGTCTCTTGTTTTCCATCCTTCCATGCATTCTTCATTTTGCATATTTGGAAGAAATTGTTATATTAGAGGAAAGGCCAGAAGGCCATGTTTTTTTTTAAAGCGAGTAGTTTTTGCAGAGTTATGCTGGGGTAACCAGCTTTACATTCAACCCAGAGCACACAAGGCAAAAAGAGGAGGGAAACCAAAATGCCAGAAAGCAGGGTAGAAAAACAGCTTGGCTGAGTTCTAAAGTTAGTGTTGGAAGTTAATCTCTCACGTAAAACGAAACGATTCATTAGCACATGATTAATTAAGTATTTGTTAAATTTTTTTTTCAAAAATGGATCAATATTATTTTTTAAAGCAACTTTCGTATAAAAACTTTTAACAAAAAACACATCGTTTAGCAATTTGAAAAATGTGCGCGCGAAAAACGAAGAAGGTGAGTTGGGAAGAGTAAGAACCTTATATCTAATCGAAGCAGAAAAAACCACAACCAACTCCAGAGCAGTACTCGTTAAGCATTGAACAGTCTCTTGCAACGCTGCTATCAGGGACTCCAAGGGACTGAAGGGAGCAATCTCAGACTGTCTCAGCTAGTCAGCGACACCTTACACTGCTACAAAAGATGATAAGAAAAGGAATTGTTAGAGGGGTTAGAACCATCTTGTGTCTGAAAATAGTACCATTTCACACAATCCAGAGTTGCCAATACACTGCAAGAAGAAGAAGCATAATCTTAACTCTATAAATTTGAGATCCAGTTCTCTCAATGTCAAAGTTAAAAGAATCCTGAAAACTAATATAGGGATCATATCCCATCCCAAGGCAACCCGACAAACACACCAAATGAATGTGTCTATAGGGCAAGTAAATGAAATGTGATTTGCATCCTCTAACTGGTCACAGAGTTGACAAAATTCAGATCCCACCCAATTTCTTCTCTTCAGTTGACTTGTAGACTGAATTATGTTTTTGCAAGCCAATCATGGAAAGTGTTTATGTTTCAAAGGTATGGGTGCACCTCAAATATCTTTATCTGGTCTAGAACTCCTCTAAAGGGCAGGGCTTTACAGAGTGACTTGGAAATATATTTCCTGTTTTTCTCTAAAACCCAGGTTAGCTTATCAGGATTATCTTGCAAAGCTACATTTTGCAGCAATCCTTCTAGCTCTTCCCAAGAAGTTAACTCAGCGGTCCCAAAAGACCTCGTGAACGTTAAAATCCATATTTGGATGGAATTGTGACGAAGGTATCTCTCTTTTTGCCAATGATTGTCCACCTATCCCTTTATTTGTAACATCTATAATGGCATAAGACATATATAGTACAATGTTTTGTTCTCTTCTATTGCTGTTCTGTTGGCTTTGTGTTCTCTTCTACTGCGCCATGCCTGCCTGCCTGCTTTTCTTCGTTGGAGTCTTCATTTTTCCTGGATGCATATCCACAGCTGGAAAATGTGTGGGATGGTAGAATGATTGGTCTTTTTCTAGGTAACATCATTTCAAGTCTTTTCAGTCACTGTTCACCATTGACAAACTGCGGTAAATGTTTGTTCTTGCCGGGCCTTTGTTGATGGGCGACACCTCGAGGCCCAGCGACTTTCCTTCGGTCTATACAGCCTACAATTGTACATATATGCAGAGTCAAGATGCCGCTACAAGAAAAAGGGGGCCCATATCACACTTAAAAGTTTGGCCTGCCAATAATTTTGATGAATGTTTTGGTCATTACCTCCAATTTGACCAAAAAATCTGCAAGAAACCCCTGCCATGTGGTAGTGTGACCAAAGAGATTTAGGCATGGCCGTGTAGCAGAATTGGGCAATCACGTATCCAAATATATGAAGCCCAAATTCTCCGTACAATACGGGACAATGGGAAACTTTTCTGTTTTGTGCAGAACTAGACGTTCATTGCAGAAATTCCTGCATTCCAAATAGGCGGCCAAGGTTTATACTAGCTGACAGAGGTTCTGAATACCTCGAAACGGGTCGAAGCGGATTGAGATCGTTTGACTGTCAGTGACCCACATTAAAGAAAAAGTAAGTCAAAAGAAACTAGTTCCGAGTCGAATTAGCTGATAATTAATTGTGCAGATGCATTACAACACACCAGGACACGACACGGTAGTACTGGTACGTAGTATATACTAGGCATGCTGGCTGCAAGCATGCGCTATGGAATCCTAGGGCAAGCTGACAATGCAACCACAGTACAGCAGTCACACAACCCCAGGTGTCGGTCGGCTTCACGAACTGCGTCGCGACGGCGACGACGACGACGACGATGACGACGACCCGGACCGATCGATCTGCCGATCACATCGGCGCGTGCAGGCCAGGCTCCATCACACGACTGCACCCCTCTCACGCACGCACATACTGTATTGCTGTTAGGTCGCGACGCCACTGTCGCGCGACGGCGACCGCACCGGCGACCGCGATCCCTGGCGAGATCGGAATGTTCCCTTTCCTGCCGGCTCATCCCCTCGTCGCCACTGCCGTCGCCGTCGCACGCAACGAGCTATCTACAGCCACCTCCAGATCGATCGACTTGACCGGCCGGCCGGCCGGCCAATCGTCGGAGCAACCACCACACACACCCTGTACGTGTCACCTTCCTCTTGTTGGCTATCGCCTAATCAATCGACCAACTGTACTGCAAGTGTGTGTGTGCATGCAGCATCGCTCGCCAGTCGCCAGCTAGCTGTGTCACGCACTGTATCACACACAAGCCACGAATTATGCCGGGTAGTGAGACTACTGTGTACATGTCGATCGCCACGAGAAACGCCAAGCAAGATCGCACTGTAGGAGTGCCTGGGGGCTTCGTCGTCTCGTCGCCGATCGATGCAACGAGATGGTGGCTTAATTCCTGGGCACTGCAGAGCGTGGCTGTGCATGTATGGCATGCCGTTTTCCAGTCCCAGATATGATGAGGGCGAGAGGCCGGCGACAAACAGCCAGGGACAAGCTAGGCAATGGCACCAGCTGACACAGCCATCTCCCTACCATCCGTGCACCAGCTCTCACGGAATGGGGCTCCTGCCCTACATGTCCCCTTCCTCCTCCTGCACGTGTGCATGCATGCACGCCAGCCAGCCAGTTGGCTCACTATACTGATCTTTTTCACATGACATATCCTATTGATTAAGAAATTGAATACATGAATAGAGAAAACTTTGTATATACTCCTTTGGAGCCCATTAATACATTAAGTATCGTATGTGTTTCAATCTGGATCACTATTCTCGTCACATCATTCACACGTTGCAATCTGATTTGTCTAAGATCAGGTATATATATCTCGATCCCAGCTGTACTTGTGTGTGCATGTGTGTTCAACCACCTTACCCAACCACCCAAGTTGAATATTAATCATAGGACTATCGTATGCAGGTAGAACAAGTGTGTGTGTGTATATATATATATATATATATACACTATAGTACTCCACGTATTTGGATGGTTCATGGTCATGGACGGTCAAGATGTAGGACACGTTGTAACGTGGTGTGCCACCCCCTGGTGGTGTGGTCAACAGGCGCGCGGTCGCCGTCGAGCTAGGCGCACGTACGATGGAACGACAAGCAAGCGTGAGACGCGCAGGGGACGTTGCTATCCTGCCTCGCCTGCCCCATGCAGCGACCGGTCGTCCCGGGAGACGATTAAATTCGATCGACCCATCTCCCAACGCTAGCTCTGGGTCTGTGGCCTGTGGACTTTGGATGGATGGATTTCTCCCACGTGTGGACTTTAGGGTTCACAATCGCGATGTTGGATTGAAATCCGCGCACAAACGGTATAATCGGATTTTGTGATAAAATCCAAGTAATTTTTTAAAAAAATCAATGGTATTGTGAACCTTTGGTTCAATTTTCTCCGATGTGCAATGGTGGGTGGCCGCCATCACGTGCATGCTAGAAAGAGGAGGATACCGGGAAGAAGGGTGCGGGCACGCCGGTTTAGGAGCTAGCAAATATTGCTAGCTAGTCTACGCGCATCGTGACAATGCATATGAGTAACCAGTCACCAGGGACGGGTCCAAAAAAACATTACAGGAAGAACTCATCTTCTTCTTCCTCCTTCAACCCCCTTTCTCCTCTTCCTTTCCTTTTTTTTCTTTTTCTCTCTCTTCTTTTATCAATGGTGATCCAGCAAGGAAGGAGGGACTTGGGTCCCCCAGCACCCACGCTGGATCCACCCCTACCAGCCACATATTGCTAGAAGTATTCAAAGGCAAAATTGCCACGGAACACTGAAAAAAACGTGTGGTTTTTAATTTGCTGGTGGGCATTGTGAGAATGTGACTTTATCCAACAACACCTAAAAACAAAATAATTTGTTACATCACACCGCCGAGCATTAAAAATACAATATTTATTTGGTTGAGGAGAGAGAGAAATCACATAAAATATCTATTTTACCCTTGTCTTTTTTTTTTCCATACACGTTTTTATAATGTCCATGGACAAAGCCACATTTTTTTGCATTGTCCTCCAAACGAAGACCATATTTTTTTCCATGGGAAATTTTGCCTACTTTGAATATTGGTGATTGATAGTACAAGTAATATTGATAAGACAAGTAATACTTTGAATAATTATATTTAATTTGGAACGGATAACAAATGAATTAAACATTTGAAAACAAACGACCTGGGAAACAAAGCTACTTTTTTCCAGAGGAGAAATCAACAACAAAGATACGGTTGGCTAAAACGACAGCAAACGGAACACAATCATGTCGAATCCGAGAAAAGAGTCGGCCCTTTCTTCCTCCTCTTACCTCTCTGCTGCTATAGCTGCTGCATCGATTTGCATATGAATGCATGCATTGATCGATCTTACAGACAGATCGATGCTTTCATTTCTCCTTTGGATTCAGGCATCGAGTATTTGGATAAGCTTCTCCCGCCTTTTTCTCTTGTCACAGTCAGCTATGCCAGGGCTAATCTGAGCCAAAAGAATCAGCACTTCAGCAGCAACGACACAACTACAGAAGCAATGTTGAAAAAATGGGCGGTGCCTTTTGTAGCTTTTCATCAGCTGCAATGGAGTGCAATGCAGTCACTGCACTGGACCAGGCAGGGGTCATGGTCCTCTCTTGAACAAGGACTCATCAGATCATATCATCAGATGCAGTCATCATCTGCTTCGAGTTGTTGCTGTTCCTGTCAGGAATCTGCTCCTTTTTTTTCACTGCAGTGTACTATACTAGTCATGCAAGAGCTAGGGGGACATGGAGTCATGGAGCCGGGTCTTGCTTTTGCGTTCTTGCTGGGCCGTTTGGTGCTTGTGCTTCATCACATTCACATGCAGTTTCATGATCAAATAGCTCAGCTAGCTGCTGCTGATGCTGTCACCAGCCAATCTTCAGAGAAAGCTTGCACCAACCAAGGACGGACTTGCCGATCTTGGAGCTTTCCTCTGCAATAAGCTTAGATGAACTTTTGCCGGTGTGACGTTTTTCCAGAAAAGAGAGGACACGAAAAAACAGCGAGAAAGAAGATGAAAAGGTGACTTGAATTTTTTGTCTCTGTATTCTGTCATGCTTTATACACAAAAGGGAGAGGGACGCAAGAACAGCAAGAAAGAATATGAGAAGTGTAATTTAAAAAAGAATGACAAAGAGACAGTCTACCAGGGAAAAAAATGGATTAATTGGTGCAGAAATGTGAAACGATTAGATTGATCCGGTCAAAAAAAAGCCTCCTTATTGTGTTGATTTTAGCCACATATATATGTTCCTGATTCATCGTGACTCATGTGTACAATCCTATATGCTTATGTATTACCATATTCCCCGCAAAAAAAATGTATCACCATATTAACAATGTAAAAATGGTTATAACGTGGAAAAAAAGTATTGAGAAAAATGGTTAGATGCGTGGTGAAGTAAAAAGACAATTATCAGCCAACATCATGGCAAGGAAACATTTTTCTTCAACTTATGGATAATGTGTACCATGGTTCTCGAACTAAAATTTTAAAAGAAAATAAAAACATTCTACTTACGTTAATGTTGCTTTGATATCTTAAACTAAGCTATTTGTTAGATTTAATATATAGTCAGAGTAATTAATATTTAGTTCATCCCTACAAGCAATTGTTCATGATATGCCCGACCATCCATCAAACAAAATACCCCCTAACATTATTGTTTAATCCATCTGGATCAAGTTCTTTTATAGTATCCCGCATTTCTATTTCTACAGTTATACACGTGTTCTATACTGGAATTATAGATAGCTGGTTGATGAAGTTTCTGGAGGGTGCTCATCAGTCATCATGCCGCTGGCATGGGATCTTTAGCATCTCCAGGCTTCACAAAGTTATTCCATTCCTGCTTGCTATGGGGGCTACCAAACCATAATGAACTTGCAAGCAAATCCAACCCAACTGATCAACCAGTACAGCAAGTTTATCGTACAAAAAACCATTTCAGTCTAGACACATGGGAGCCACTAGTGAAGGCCAATTGTCTTTTCAGGGAGAGAGAAGGATAAGGGGGAGACTAGAGATTTTTTTATATGTAATTTGAATAATATGAATATAAATTGGAAGGAAAATAAATTAGCAAGCTTAAAGCTAGCTAGGCTATAGGGTTGACATCTGCTCTAAGTACACACTCCATTAATTTTAAAATATATGACACTATTGACTTTTAGACATATCATTTGATCATTTATCTTTTAAAACAATTAGTGTAAATATGTAAAAGAATTATAATATATGCTTTAAGTACCATTAATGATAAAATTAAGTCGTAGCAAAATAAACGGTATTTACATAATTATTATTTTAATTAAGACGAACGGTTAACATCTTAACAAACAGGGCGTAACTCAGTTGGTTAGATTTCTTGTGGTAGAATATATTCGCTCGGATTCAAGTAATATACTTGACACCGGGTACTTGCATTTACAACTAATTAATTATTTTTAGTGGTATAGCGACATACCCATCGACAGTCTTGGAAGTGCTTATAGCAGCATGGTGAGCATGTGTGTTCATAGGGGTAAGTGCGCACGTGTGTGATCTCCTACATTTATACTGTGTTTCTAGAAAAATGGTTGACATCTTCATATATTTAGAAACAGGGTAGTATTCAGATTAAGGTTCTTCCTTAGGAGGTATTGCAAGATATGTTTTTAATTGTGGTACCTCTCTAAGGGCAATTCCAACCCTCCATCTCAGCTAGTTTTCATAGCATTGAATATATTGTCACATAAGAAAAAGATGAGGTGTCAAGAGAGTTAGTGAGGAGAGAGAGAAAAAAGGTGAAAAAACTTTTTCTCATGCAAGAAACTAGTTCTACACAGAAACTAAGAATGAAAACAAGAAGATAGGTGATGAAGCGAGAGAGAGAAAAGGTGATTGAATGAGAATTTATTTCGAAGAAATCATCAATTGGGTATATAGTTTTTATACATAGTGTTTATATGACATGACAACTATAAAAATTACTAGATGGTTTTTAGGTTGGAATTGCCATAAGACACTAAGTATTGTAGAAGACTTATTATTGATTAAGCGTCATTTCTCTTTGGGTATCAACTTAGGACATGAACAACGGGATGATGCTGTTTGGTTATCAAACATGTGAAAGGTATGTCACTTTGAATTTAGGATGGTGGAAGAGGGAGGGAAAGGATAAAAAGTCATGCCAATGTGTCACGCCCCAAACTAGCACCGAACGGCAGCTAGTGTAAGGCGATCCAAATTAACCTGTAAACTTGTACCAGTCTCAGGAAACAGTGCTGGTACAACAGGAAGATTGAATATCACAGCAACAGGGTCTCTTTATTAAGAGTAGAATTACAACCAAGGTTGGAACTGCAGATAGACCCCGAGTTCGCAACAGCATTACAAAAAGGCGAAAGCGGAGACTAGCCCAAAGCCACAAGCATGACTTGGGAGTTAAGCCGAAACCCTACTACAGCTCGTAGTTCGCTTGCTCCTGAAAGAACTCCTCTTCAGCAGGGTCCACTTCTTCGTCTTCGAGAACTGGGGGGGTTATTTATATAGAGCAAGGGTGAGTACGAGAGTACTCAGCAAGTCAAGGGAAATTAAGTGTTTGATGCAAGCTTCAAAGGAGAGCCAGTTATTTTTCACATTCGATTTTAGTTTAAGACTTTCGGAAACAATTAAGTGAGTGTTTCTCAACGACACGGACGAGAAAGTGCGTCTCATCCGGCCGGAGCAATGGAATGTATAGATTGATTTTGTCGGCACGAAAGGCTCCCTGCCAATCGTTTACCGAAACCGACTGCACCGACAGCCACAAATCAAGCACGTCGGCACGAGAGGCTCCCTGCCAATCATTCATCGACACCGGCTGTACCAACAGCCACAAGTCAAGCACTGAACAGGTTTCTCACATCCACAGCAATTCACAAAGTAGTCAACAAAACTATGCTAAGGAATCACCTCACATCCGCCCATGACCGTGGGCACGGCTGTTCGAACAGTTGTTAACCTCTGCAGAGGGGGTACACTTTACCCACAAGACGTTACTAACCCGGGTCACCCAGCCCGTGCAAAACAGCCACGTCTGGTGACTTTGAGGCTTTCACGACAAGGCATTTCGAAAGCCGACTCAGGGTCATCTTATGCCAACGGGAGGGGTCCCACGGACCAACACAAGGTTAGGTCCTAGACCATACTGTGCCAGGAAGCCCAGGGGTCCTCCCCGATACCACCCCGGCGAATCCACTTGTCCCTTGGCATCAAGATTTCCCTGGCCTAGCTAGTTACTCAGCCAGGGGTGTCCCATTTCACCCATGTGGTCGTACTTGACATATGTTTGGATGTAATTCCCAAGGAATCGATCCTTAAGGCGAGAACGGGCAGACCGTACCTCCAATACGTCTCCCGCACCGCGAGTTTTAGAAACTCAATTTATTTTCAAGGCACCGACCCAAGTGTCGGGTTTTTCCAAGGATTTTGTAAATCCAAATTTTACCCAGTTGATCAGTTTAAATTTGAAGGAAGCCTCGATATTCGTACGCGGGTATGAATACCGAGACCTGGCCTGAAGGCGACAAAGGGGTGTTAGGTTATTCAATAATCAAGGAGGTTAAATGTAGTAAGTGGGTAGGGCCTGCCGGTTGTATTACAAACCGAGGCCAAAGTGTCAAGTGTAACCTAAAGAATGCATAGTTTGCGGAATCAAAATACTTAATTTCAAATTATAGGTTCAATTGATCAAAGGTGACTTGCCTTGCTCGAGATCTTGAGCTTCCTCCTCGAAATCCGCGTACTGCGAGTCTTCTGGCTCTGAAGCTACACGCGAAACGAGGCGACTCAACACAACGATAAAAAGGAAGCCCTATTAATGACCACTAAGCGTGCCATTAGATAGATCTCGATTTTTTAGGAATTTTGAAAGTTGAACGGAGTCAATTGGACGAACGGTTGAGGAGATATGAATTTCCTAAGAATAAATGATTTTTTGTCTAAAGGAAAAGGAATTATTAATTCCCTTGAAAAGGAAAAAGAAAGAGGGACTTGAATTGGACTTTTAGTGAGATGGATTCGGCCCAAGGCCGAATCGGGCGCGGCCGAGTAACTCGGGCAGGCGCGCGGGAGAGAAGGCCTAAGGCCGGGGAAACGCGCAAGCCGAAGGGGGAGCGGACTGGGCCAGAGAGGGGAGGAGGCCGAGTGGGCCAAAGCGGGGCGCAGCCCACGCGGGTGGACGGACCGGTGGACCGAGGTCCACCGCGCGGCGCTAGGGCGGGACCCGCCCGTCAGCGGCTTGATCCACGCGGACTAGGCGCACGAAGGGAGGGAGGTAGTCGGCGCTCGCGTGGCGCCGACGTGGCGGCCACAGAGGCCGACGGGAGGGGGACGAAGGGGGAGACGCTGGATCGACGGCGGGCAACAGCGGAGGGGCTCAGGACGGTGCGGCGCGAGCCCGGCGAACAGGAAAACACCAGAGCAGAGAGGGGAGAGAGGGGAAGCGAGCCAACAGCTCGGATCGGAGCGAGGAGGCGTGACGGCGGCAGCGACGGCGGCAACGGCGGCGCGGGAAGAGAGCGGAGGAGAGGGGCGGCGCCCATGGCAGTGCCCGGAGGGGGTCTGTCACACCCAAAACTAGCCCCGAACAGAGGCCAGGATAAGGCGATCCAAATTAACCTGTATGCCTGTACCAGTCCCAGGAAATAGCGCTGGTACAACAGGAAGATAGAATATCACAACAACAGCGGTCTCTTTATTAAGAGTAGGAATTACAGTCAAGGTTGGAACTGCAGACAGACCCCGAGTTCGCAATAGCAGTACAAAAAGGCGGAAGCGGAAACAAGGCGGAGACTGGCCCTAAGCCACAAGCAAAGCCTTGGGGAAAGGCCGAAACCCTACTACTGCTCGTAGACTGCTTGCTCCTGGAAGAACTCTTCATCAGCAGGGTCCACCTCTTCGTCTTCGAGAACTGGGGGGGTTATTTATATAGAGCAAGGGTGAGTACGGGAGTACTCAGCAAGTCAAGGGAATTAAGTGTTTAAATGCAAGCTTCAAAGGAGAGCCAGTTGTTTTTCACATTCGATTTTAGTTTAAGACTTTCAGAAACATCTAAGTGAGTGCTTCTCAACGACACGGACGAGAGAGTGCGTCTCATCTGGCCGGAGCAGTGAAATTGTATCGATTGATTCTTGTCGGCACGAAAGGCTCCCTTCCAATCGTTCACCGGCACCGGCTGCACCAACAGCCACAAGTCAAGCACGTTGGAACGAGAGGCTCCCTGCCAATCGTTCACCGACACAGGCTGCTCCACAGCCTCACTTCAAGCACGAAAGGGGGTTTCTCACACCAACAGCAGTTCACAGAGTAGTTAACAAAACTACACTAAGGAATCACCTCACATCCGCCCATAACCGTGGGCACGGCTGTTCGAACAGTTATTAACCTCTGCAGAGGGGGTACACTTTACCCACACGACGTTACTAACCCCGAGCCACCCAGCCCGTGACTCTCAGCCACATCTGGCGACCTTGAGGCTTTCACGACAAGGCATTTCGAAAGCCGACTCAGGGTCATCTTATGCCAACGGGAGGGGTCCCACGGACCAACACCAGATTAGGTCCCAGACCATACTGTGCCAGGAAGCCCAGGGGTCCTCCCCGACACCACCCCGGCGAATCCACTTGTCCCTTGGCATCAAGATTTCCCTGGCCTAGCTAGTTACTCAGCTGGGGGTGTCCCATATCACCCATGTGGTCGTACTTGACATATGCTTGGATGTAATTCCTAAGGAATCGGTCCTTAGAGCGAGAACGGGCAGACCGTACCTCCAGTACGTCTCCCGCACCACGAGTTTTAGAAACTCACTTTATTTTCAAGGCACCGACCCAAGTGTCGGGTTTTCCAAACATTTTTGTAAACTCAAATTTTACCCAGTTGATCATTTTAAATTTGGAAGGGAGTCTCAATATTCGTACGTGAGGTGCGAATACCGAGATCTCACCTGAGGGGTGACAAGGGGTGATAGGGTGATCAATAGTCAAGGAAGATAAATGTAGCAATTGGGTAGGGCTTGTCGGTTGTATTGCAAACCGAGGCCAAGTGTCAAGTGTAACCTAAGGAATGCATAGTTTGCGGAATCAAAATACTTAATTTTAAATTATAGGTTCAATTGATCAAAGGTGACTTGTCTTGCTTGAGATCTTGAGCTTCTTCTTCGAAATCCGCGCACTGCGGGTCTTCTGGCTCCGAAACTACACGCTAAGCAAGATGACTCAACACAACGATAAAAGAAGCCCTATTAATGACCACTAAGCGTGCCATTGGATAGATCTCAATTTTTGAGGAATTTTGCAAGTTGAATGGAGTCAATCGGACGAATGGTTGAGAAGATATGAATTTGGAAGTTTATTTGATTTTCTGGAATAAGGAAAAGGATTTATTGAATTTATAGAAAAGAATATTCTCAAGAATATTCTTTTGAATGTGGGTTCCACATGTCAGTGGGAAGGATCACGGGTGTACTGTGTTCTTGGTCCACGGCCACTAGGTTCGGTGAGGGAGTGAAAGAGGACCTTGTTCTTGGGCACTTGGTTTGTTAGAGGGGTGTATGTGGACTTTGGTCCACGGGCTTCAAGGGATAGAGCTGCGGGTTAAGTGAGGGACGGGAAATGGACTTTGGACGAACGGGCCGAGGACGAGGCCGTGGCCCAATCGGCGGGTGCGTGCAGTAGAGAGGCCGGGACACGGGCCGACGTGACTACGCGGCCCAACAGGCCGGCGCGCACGAGGAGGCCGAAGAGGAGCGAAGGATGGGCCGTTGTGACAAGGGGGCCCAAGAGGCCGGCGCGGCGACGCGAGCGAGGCCGGAGGCAGGCCGCGGCCCAAACTGGTGAAGCGGCACATCGAGCTAATGCACGCGGGGGAGAGGAGCGGAGCTCGCCCGGGAGTGGATGGCTCTCGGCGGCATGTCCCGGCGAGCGGCGGTGAGACGGAGGGGGATGTGGGTGCCGGTGGCTAGAGAAGGGAGAGCGATAGCGACTCAACGGCGCGGATTGGAGAGAGGAAGCGCGTCAAAGGCCGACGGCGACGGGGCTATGTGGCGGCGGCACGGCGGCGCGGGGAGGAAGCAAGAAGGAGGGGATGGCGACCATGGCAGTGCTCCGGGAGTTTGATGGGACGCTCGACGACGGAGGGAGGCGGCCCCCGAAGGCGGCGGAGCTGGCTATCGCCGGGAAAGGAGAAGAGAGGCCGGCGGCCACGGAGAGGCGTACGGCTGTGTGCGTCCGTGCGGTAGGAGGGAGAAAGAGGCGTGGAGCTCACCGACAACAAGATGGGGCGTTGGCAGCGGTTTGGGGATGGCAGTCCGGTCCGGTGCGCCAAGAACGCGGCAGCGGGGTGGACGCTGGGCGCGGAAAGAGGCGCCGGCATGGCCAAAGTCGTGGTGGGACAGTTGCGACCAGCAGAGCAGCACGGTGCCGAGGAGATCGCGTGGTGGCAGGCAGCCGGCAGCGAGGAAGGGGGCGGCTAGGCCTCGCCTCCTTGGGGCATGAAGCAAGAGGAGGAGAAGGAGGTCCCAGGGCCAGATTTTATAGAGGAGGGGGTGTTTAGGTCGGTTTGAGAGGGGAGAAGTTGGCGCAGTCGCGCGACTCGACGTCCAAGTTTTGGCCACGAGCGGCAAGGCCATGCGTGACGATGGCATTGTCGGCCAAAGGCGGTGGGCTTGGTTTGGCGGCATGTGAGGACAAGGCGGTCGCCGCGGCAGAGCTGGTTGACGGCACCGTCCTTGCCGGTCGGCCATGCCGCGGGGCGCCCGTAGGAACGAGCGAGCCACTGGTGAATTTTTGGATCGGCGTCGGCGCAGAGAGAAAAAGAGAGAGAGAGAGAAGGAGAGAAAGCGCAGGAGAGAGACAAGGGGAGAGCGGCGCGGCTGGGAGGAAGGAGACGCGCCTCTCCTTGGCACGTGCGGCGCACGTGACCGGGGGAGGGGCATGGGCCGATGCGGACCGGGCCGGGACAACGGCTGCGGGAGGAGAAAGAGGCCGAAGGGGAAAAAGAAAGAATGGGCCGAACAGCGGCCCGAGAAGGAGAGAGGGGAGGGAAGCAGGCCGAGAGAGAAATGGCCCGAGAAAGAGGGAGGCAAAACAGACTTTTGCCGAGAGAGGGGGAGAAGGAGTTTTAGGGTTCGAATTCGAAATCCGATTTCGCGGTTTTCTACGGGATTGAGACGAGAAGGGAAACACGAGACCTTGGCACACCACAAGACTCAACCGAAGAGCAAAACTTTCGCAAATAGGGTTTTTAGCAATTAGGTTTTCCCGCTAACGCCGCGACAAAACGGGAGTTATAGGGTCGACGGCGCTACCTAGCGTCCTAGGCCGAGGAGAAACGGAGGGAGATGGAGGGGAAAAGGGAGTTATCGCGGGAGGGGAGGCTCGCCGGGGACGGAGGGGGAAAACGGCGCACGGGCGACACGGCTCGGCTCCGGGCCGAGGAAGAGGGAAAGGAGGTGCCCGGGTCTCCTTCAGGCGTCCTCAGCTGCGGCGGCGGACGGCAAGGGCGGAGGCACGGCGCGGCGCGGCGGTGGAGAGCGGTGGCGGAGAAGATGTTCGACGGCGGCACGGGCGTGGCCGAGAGGGAGGAGGAGGATTTAAGGGAGGGCGCAAGGCGGTTCGGGCGAGATCGGTTCGGGCGAGGTCGGTGGAGAGACGCAGAGGGAACCGGCACGGCGCTAGCGGCCGAACGGCGGCTGCAGGGGTGACGTCGGCGGCGGTCGGGTAAAAGAAAACGAGAGGGGGAGAAAGGGGTGCGGTCCCCTTGCCAAAACGGGCAAGGACACGCGGGGAGAGAAGGGAGGGTGCGCTCTCCCCCTTGGCGGCACGCGCGCGCAGGGGCGGCGGGGCCGGGAGTGGCGTCGATGGCTTGGCGCGGCGCGGAGGCAAGCGGCGCAGGGGCGGCCCGGGTGACGGCGTCGGCGGACGGGACGGTCGGCCACGGTGCGCGGGCACGGGAGCCACCGGCGGGACGGGAAACGGAGGGCGCCGACGGAAAGAGAGAGAAACGAGCGGGAGAAAGCGAGAGAAAAAGGGAGAACGAGAGAGATCGAGAGAAGGAAAGACAAAGGGCTCTCTCTCGCGCGGCGCGTGCGGCGCACGTGCCCGACGCGGCAGGCCGCGCGGACTAGGCCAGGCGGCACGGCCTAGTGGGGGAAGGGATGGGCCGAGCGAGCGGCCCAAGAAGGAGAGGGCGAGGGGGGGAAAAGGATGGGCCGGAGGGAGAGTGGAGCGAGGGGATGGGCCGAACAGGGCGCCCTGGGAAGGAGAGGAAGGGGAAAAGGATGGGCCGGTCGACGGCCCGAGAAGGGGAGGGAGAGGGGGAGCAGGCCGAGCGGGAATCCGGCCCGAGGACAGGGGGAGGTGAAATGGACTTTGGCAGAGAGGGAGAGGGGAGGATTAGGGTTTGGATTCGAATTCCGATTTCGCGATTTCTCCGGGACTGAGCTGAGAGAGGAAACACGAGATCCAGGCACACAATAAGACTCAACCGAAGAGCAAAATTTTCGCAAATAGAGTTTTTAGGAATTAGGTTTTCCCGCTAACGTCACGACAAAACGGGCGTTACACAATGCCACATACACGGTAGTGTATACAATTGTGTACCATCTATAAAAATATATTGTTAACTATATAAACCTATTCAATTTAGCTGTACATTATCTTAGTAAAATATATGTTGTGGAATTTTTTGCCAATATACTTACATACAAGCTAGATTATCAACAAAGCGTTGTGTGACAACGCCAGCTCATGAAGTTGCTCACCGGTTCATACCAGAGTTGATCATTACTTTCTCTATCCCAATTTAATCATCCTCTAAACAAAAGACACCAAAACCAAAAACACTAAAACATATATTATTTTGAAATTAATCCTTATCGATCAAAGTACTTCTTTGCTTCGTGTCTAACAAAAATTAATTCACACGTTGCATGAGTTGAATCAATAGAAATCAATCTTGATTAGTTGCATGCATGCATGCAAGGGCATTTCACGATGCACATTTACTCTTTGCCCAAATAAACAAAGAGACACTTTGTTAGATGATGATTATTTTGAAAAAAATTAAAAAATTTTAGATGATGACCAAATTGAGATGAAGAGAGTGATTCATAACAGCTTTTATGTCCTGCCATTTGATTATTTTTCTTTAAGGAAGACAAGTGATCATACCACTTCCAGCCACCTTCTGTTTTTGGTCATGTTCACCATAGCATTAGAAGCTGGGTAAGAAGCACATTCAATTTGGCTTTGGGAACACTTCCGATACATTCAAATTCATACTCCCTCTGTTCATCTCTAGTTTGACATAGGGAGTACAGTACTAGTTACACTTTCAGCTTAACGGTTGTAAATTTGGGTTTGGAACAAAAGCGAGTTCATAATTCTCCTCACCATGGCCATGATGAGATCTTGATGTGCATTAGCAAATCAAAGGTCGACTAATATAATGTACATACATTCCCAAAGATGAGAAAAAAAACAAAAAGGAAAATTTTAGTACTTTATTACAAAAGTGAGAGGAGAAAAGAAAACAAAAGCGCCCAATAGCTAGATGATCATACGTACTACTACCCTGAACTAACACTCGTTGATTAGCTAACCGATCAATTAACCATCCATGCTTAGCTCCTTAATTAATCACCATAGCTAGCGATTCTCTCTCACACAGCCAAGCTATCACAGGTCGTCGTCGTCGTCTTCTTCGCGGCGCCGCCGCTGCTGATCCACTGCTTGCTGCCGGGGCTCCATTTGGGGCACTTGGGGCTGAAGTACTTAGCCTGCACCCTGCCGTCGAGCAGCTCGACGACGGGGCCCGGGCGCACGCAGCGCGGCGCCTTGTACTGGTTGATGGACGCGCCGCGGCTGAGCGCGTAGTCCATGAGCTTGTCGAACGTGCCGTCCGCCACCACGCGGATCTCCAGGGGCCCGATCGACCGGTCGGCGGCGCGGCACTGGCGGTACACGCTGTTGAGCCCTTCCTCGACGGCGAGGCAGCAGTCCTCGAACACCGACGCCGGCACCGGCGTCCCGCCCGCCGGCGACCGGAGCTCCCAGAAGAGCACGTAGTGGCCAGGGATGGTGGTGGCCGTGTCGGCGTAGCTCGTGTACTCCACCAGCGATGCCCCGAACGGTGCCAGGTGCTGCACCGCCTCGGTCACCGCCGCGTGCAGCTCCGTCTCGTCCGTCTTGTCGGAGTCGATGCTGAGGGCGACGTTCTTCCGCCGCACGAAGGTGAACATCGGCGCCGCGTTCTTGAAACCAGCCACGCGCAGCACGTCGCCCACGCGGTAGCGGTACAGGCCAGAGTAGGTGGTGACGACAAGCTCGTACTCGTGGCCGAGCTGGACGTCGACGAGGTCGACGAGGCCGCGGTGGTCGGGCTCCGGGGTGACGACGTCGTTACCGGAGTTGACGGGGAGGAACTCGAAGTAGCACATTGTTGGGATGAGGGTGTAGGCGACCTCGCTGGGCTTGCACATGGGGTTGAGGTTGAGGCCGAAGTAGCACTCGGAGGAGGCGTACATGGTGCAGGCGAGCGGCAGCCCGCCGCCGTAGAACTCCAGCGTCGGGATGTACTGCGCCATGGCGCCGGTGACGATGACGTCGATGTACTTGGTGTTGGGCCACACCCTCCGGATGATGCCCTGCCACGACGGCCTCGCGCACTCGGCCTCGATCGCGTCGGCGAGGGCCGGGTTGGCGCCGCGGAGCACCCTCTCGACGGCGCCGCGCACGGCCGGGTCTGTGATCGCGCCGTCGAGCTCCCCCGTGCGGATGTCGCGGCACAGGCCCGGCCAGTGCTTCTCCAGGAAGCGGATCGCGCGGAGGAAGCCCGACGCGAACACCGCGCCGACGCGGAGCACGTCGGCGCGGTGGACGAGGCCGCAGATGAGCTGCGCGTACATGCTCTGGTACGCGTCCTCGCACAGCACCGCCTCGTCGGGGCTCGTGTACACGGTGTACGGGTCGTAAGGCCGCTCGAGGAAGTAGCGGCTCCGGTAGAAGCTCGTGAGCACGGGCCTCGCCGGCAGCCCGCCCGGCGTGCGCCACTCCGACTTGACGAAGTAGAGGTACATGGCCTTGCCCTTGTCCAGCCCGGGCACCTGCCGGCTCATCACCGGCATCAGCAAGCTGTACATCCCCGAACGCCGCTCCATCTCCTCCTCTATCGTCGGCATCAGCTTCCTCTCCCCACCCGACGTGCCGGAGCTGCACGCATTATATACCAACGTCACCACACCATTAGTTCACGCCGGCGACGTGCTCGACCATGTACGCATGCAGGGAGTAGATCGATCGAGGACCTACCTGGTGAGGAACTCGCTGACGGGCTTGCCGGAAAGGATGGGCGAGGTGTCGCCGTTGGCGATGCGGAGGACGTCGGGGAGAATGTCCTCGTACGTGACGAGCGGCGCCAGGCGGCTGAACGCCTCGTCGGCGCCCGGCGCGTCGCCCGGTACGCCGAGGCGGCGCAGGTACTCGGCCTGCGCGTTCTGCGCCAGGATCTCCTCCAGCACGCGGCGCTGCTCCTGCCCTGCGTTCCTCGTCACGCGCTCGATGTGCTCGAGCTTCTCCCGGTGCTCCGCGCACATCGCCGTCGCCACCGCCGCCGCCGTCGGCGACACCGCGGCCGCTACCGCCTCCGGCATGGCACGCGTGTCGTGTAGTAGTAGGAGTGCTTGGCTTAGCTGAGCTTGTGATCAGTGAACTAGGCTTTGCTGTCTCGACTCTCGAGTGATAAGTGATGGCGAGCGAGTGAAGGCTCTATTTATAGGGGAGATTCGAGGGGCAAAACCGTCTTTCCACACTGCCACTTTGTCCTCACTGTTTTGTCCCGTACGTACGAAAGGGAATATCGCTTTAGTAGAAAAGTAGAAGTATAAATAGCAGCTAAGATAATGAATGATCTATTCGTTGCATTTGTTTTTGCTAGTGTTTATATACTAGTTTTTCCTTTTGAAAAGATTTTAATTTGTTCGAGGTTTGGTATAGCAACAAGGCGTGGTTCATATGATGAGTCACATAAATGACGTGCAGGCTGAAAGTGGCAACAGTTTGTTCCAGATTGCCGAGTCCCTATCGGCCATACGATTTGCGTGATCCTCTCCAATTTGGTTGTGTGTGTTATTCGTAGCCAAATTTAATTCATGCAGTAACAAAATGTCAGTAATAAAACGTTAATATAGCAATGCCAATTATTGCTGCCGCCAACTCTGCTGCGCTCCTAGAGGCCTAGAGTGTTGGAGATGATCATCACGAACCAAATATAGAACCTTAATTTGCTTCCCCTCGGCTTAAGCCGCGGAGCGATTAATTTTATATTGCGCGTTCAACGCCGCTTCGCCAAACTTTGGGGCCTCATCAAGTAATCATCCTTGTATATAAAAAAAGAATCCCCAGTTTTATAGCCGAGTCGTCAGTTGATTAACACTAACAAGAGACTAATCTAATCTGGAGTGATCATAAAATCATTCCTGGTCTCGCAGCTAGCCGGCCTCGTCGGCAGCGAGCGGCAGACACGGCGGGCGGGAAGGCGCGCGCGTGCCGGGCGTCGGGCCGGCACGGCAGCAGCGGCGTGTGCGAGTTCCCGGNGCAGCCGCTCCCGCCGGCCGCCTCAGCCGCGCGCACGTCGTCCTTGCCCGTACCCACCCGCCGCGCCACCCACGCATCCAACGCATGTACAATGCACGGGCGGAGTGAACTCTAAACTCTTTCCCTGTTTACATGTTATCCAAAATAATTATATAAAATTTTGAAAAAAAATCAATAGCATAAATTAATATGTGATATATCACTCCACAAATATACAAGTTAAAATTCAACTTCTACAAGTTGTAAAAAACAAATTAAACTATGGTTGGTTAATGTATATCCACCGTCAAATTTTTTTCGTGGGTGCATGACTTCACTCACCAGGGTGGGTTCAAATCCTGGTGCCCATGAATATTATGCACATGCAGGTAGGCTTTCAATAGGATCTTCGTGAGATTAGAGATGTGTCGTTGGTTTTCGTCTCATAGAGCATGTGTTAAGGGACGCTTTTGCGGATGTGTGAGTGTGGTGTTGCGTGTGCATGTACGTCTGCCGTGTAATCTAAAAAAATTATTTTTTTTCATTGCAACTTGTAAAAATTAAATTTGACCTTTCATGTTTGTGAAATGATTTATCGCATATTAATATATCTTACTAATTTTTTTCATAACCGTTTAAATGATATGCAAATAGCAATGAGATGTCTCTCGAGAGTTTAGAATAGTTTCCCTATAATGCACAGCTTGCCGTTACTACCCACATCACAATCATTTTGTCTTTTGCTAATTATAAGCTATACGATTATTAGCACCCACATATTAATTTGTGAGTAAAGTTTTTATATATTTGTTTATAGACCTTGTTGAAAATAAACTACTTATAATAAAAAAGCATTACAACCAACTCCAAAATTTTAATTTTGGCATGCAACCATAGGATAGCTTGACTATATTGTCGTTATGTGGATCGAGCTGTGAAGGGATTAATTAAAGAAAATGCAGGAGAAGAGTAGAATGAATCCGAGAGGATCGATGATCGTACGTCCTAGGATTCATCCGGATAATCAGGGCTACTGATTCAGGAGGGGTGGAAATCAAGAAAAAGCTGCAGGCTTTTGTGAGGAGGAGATACATGCACAGGACGCAAGAGCAGACAGACATACATGCCAACCCTACCCACATGCCGCTTTGCAAATTGCTAGTTACTAGTACAATCATCTCAGCTGCAGCATCAGGTGTTCGTATAACTCCCAATAATCGATCAGGTAATAGTTGAGCAATATATCATAGTGCTGTACGTGCTTCGGGGATAGGGAAATTTTACTTATTTTTGAAAAAGTATCTTAAAGGACTAACATTTTACATTAAAAATTTTAATACCTTAAGTACCTAGTACCTAAAGATATCATATTTTTATACAAAATATAATACATCTCGATACTTTCTCAAAAATAATAAAATTGTTCATAGGAATAACGTAAGGTTAGCTCGGTAAAAATTGCAATTGTACATCTACAGGCAACAGACTTGGCTAACTGCTAACCCAGTCTGTGTGAGAATTACAATGCACAAGTCTGTGTGAAAAGTAACGCAGCTTTGGTGAAGCCATCCCATGTGCCCATCCACGGCCTCGTCATCTATTCGCAGAAGTCGCAAAGCAGAAGCGAATCCATATGGTCGTTGGATTATGCTAGAAATACATGTACTCATCCACAAACAAGTGTCATTTGGAGGTGGATTTATCTGATTTAGATAAGTGTAGTGTAGCCACCAAACCTTATCTTCCTTCCTGCTCTATCTGTCCAGACAGAGAAGAAACCAAAGCCGGGCAAACACAGAAAATGTTGGCAAGATATGATGCCTGCGTACACCCTGCCTCCATTGTGTTAAGCTGGTGTGATGCAGCATCCAATTGCAGGATCCTGCATTGAGACAGATGTCCCTTTCAAAATTTTCGCATGCATCAGAGATATAAAACTTAACTTCGTTGTTAAGTCTAGCTTCCTCTGAAAAAACCGAACTTTTACAGCAAGTTTATTGTAGTGCTTTCATAGAGATATATCAGTTCAGTTCCTGCAGAAATGTGAAAAAAAAATCACCTGAGGATTACATTACAAACTCAGTGCGAAGACTGGTAGTCAGTATGTAGTAGCTAGCAGCTCTAGGAATTGCGAGAGGGCAGGCAAGCCCGAGAAGCAATGCTGCATCTTTTGATGCAGCTTAGCTAGCTTGTTCCAATTGTTTACGACTAGTCTACAGCTCCTCCAAATCTCCATCCCTTTTGCCGCGGCTCATGTCCCCCTTAACCCCGTCACTAAGACCCTAATCCTGCATTAAGCTCGTAGGACAGTCACACTACTAATCCAGTTCTTAATCTCTCTTGTCTCCTAGCTACTACTACAGTACTTGCTAAATATTCTGATGTTCACACTGATCTCTTGTGATCCCAAAATGCGAGAAAACACATACGAATGTTGGGTTAGGTACGTGCTGCAACTTGGTCACTTAATTTAATTTACAGAAGTGGCTGAGTTGGCTAAGTTGACTGACCAATCGATAGACAATTCTTCCTCCTGCAATCCCAGGAGGCCACTACTGATCACTAGCTAATCCAACAAAATATGGTTAATCGTATCCGGTGATCCTGTCGACTAGTCCAAGTAAGTGGAGATTGATTCAGGATTTCTGGGCCATCTGGTAATCGTATCAGACATTTAATTATGAGTTCCATATGTCATCAGTAAATTAAAAAACTTACGGCAAAATTAACAAAAGGCTAGTAAAGTGCAAACGTAACTCTGAATCATGCTGTCAACTGACGGAAAGTGCAGGGTACAGATGATCAGTGGTCGTTAACCCTCTAATAAATCATTTTTCTTGATTGCTGGCTGACAAATCCCGTCAATCAGTGCAATGCACTTGAGCATTCTCCGTGTCTCTCCTTTTTCTCCCTCCACATCCCAGCTAGAGTAGCTAATATACGATTCAATTCTCCATGTCTTCATTAGCTTTAATTCTGACGGCCAATTAACTTCTCATCCATGGTCAAAGGTTTGCTTTAGCACAAAAGCTTTAATTACTTTTGCTGCAACATCATGATGCTGCATGGCTAGCAGCTTTCTAGCGAATCATCTTAGTAGTACTTTTGCAGGCAGTACTACCCGAAACAACCCATGATCGATGCACTAATTTTACTGTCAAACCTGCAACACAGCAACAGTATGTTTGAATGTTTGAATGGCAAGAATTTTTCAGACCAGTGGAAGAGGAAGGAATTGAATTGAGGTGTGACGGAAAGCCAAACTATAGAACATCGCTACTTAGGTAGAGTAAGAGATTTAATACTAATATTGCTCAATATATATGTAAAATATAATAATTTTCATTTATCAAGCAAGAATTATGAAATACCGGTTCAGTTTTTGGCACTGTTCTTTTTCTTCAGAAAGATAGAACAGCAGTTTATGAAACCTTCTAAGCATCCATGGCAGAGGGTGTAATCTGGGGGTACAAGTTTCAGAAAATTTGAAGTACGACAAGCGTCATACCTTGCCATATGGAAAGCTCCGTCCCTGTTTCAGACCATCTGTAGCAGCTGGGGAAATTAATGGTACTGGAGTCGGTGAGCTGAACCGTGTATTCAGCGATGCGTTTTAACTACCACAAGTATAAGTACGTGTACAAAGTACAAGTCCGAAATATAACTGTTGCATATGCATATGTTTGGACGTGGATTCTCTGCAGTAGTGCGTATGTTGGCGCACGAGCGTGCACCGAACCAAACAGTACCGTGAATGTCGGGCTTGAATCCGGCGCGCACGGCCACGCGTGGAAAGCGACCGAGCCGTCGGCAGAGGGAGCACGGTCGCCGTCGTCCGGCAGGTTGATCCATCCGCCACACCCGTGCGCCCGGTCGCCGTCGTCGCGCGCTGCATGCTAATTAATTAATCGATTGATCAATCGAACACCAGATTAATTAAGGGCCCCATAGTTAATCACTAGCCTTTTCCACATGCTGGCCACTTAATTCGCCGGCGGATGCGCAGTCGTGCGGCGTGTGCACAGCTCGGCTGCCGTCGCCGGGCGTACATAGCCGCGGATCTGGCGAGTGGGTGGCGAGGTCAAGACTCAAAAGGTTGGGCTCCTCGATTGACGTCGCCGGATTGGAATATTTGCCCTGTTGATATCCGGCAAAAATCTCGGCGGCGAGGGCTGTGCGCCACGATTTTCAGATCACCCAGCTTTCCGGCGGAAAGCCTGATACGACGACGCTAGCTCAGCAGCTAGAGTACATCTAGCTGGGTATAACGCGCGCACATATAGCGGCCTATAACACACTGCACCCCCTCATCGCGTCGCGTCACTGAAAAAAAAATCCATCATAGCTAGAACCCCTAGCACGATCGTTGTTAATATCGTTCAAGAATAGAGAGATCTTTTACGTCCATTTCGTAGTAGTACGTTCGTTGCGCCACATTTCGTACGCGTGGTTGAGTACAAAGCGTCGGGCGCGGGGACGGCGAGAGAGCTTTTGACAGGTGCCGGGTGCCGGCACGGCAGGCGCGGCGCGCACGGTTAAAGTACAAGGCGACGACGCGAGCACGTCGCGGCGACTGTGCGCGCCGGGCGACATGTCGGGACATTCCTTTTGGCCCGCGCCCACGCTTGCCCCCCTTCCCCTGCTTCGCCCCGTCACATGGCGCCCGGCGGCTATTCCACCGTGAATAGCCAAGCCAATCTCCAACCCGCGCCCACCGAGCCGTACGGCGCGCGCGCGGGCGCGGCGACTGTAGTGCGGTCGCTCTCGGGACAGCGCCTTTCGAAAAGGCCGGCATGGCGGGGCAGGGCATCTCCGCCCGTGGCCTCTCGACGTGCGCCGCTGCCCCCATCACCGCGTCCGAGTCTGTCTATCTCCATCCATCCATCCATCCATCCATGCGTCGTCGATCTCCACGTCGATCGCTACTAGGCTCTCTTTCTGCCGCTCTCGATCGCCGGCCTGATTCGTCTCGGCGTGGCGGTGCGTCGCCATGGGATGCATGAGGCATCTGGTGACGACGACACGGCGGCGACCCGTGACTGGTGGTGCAAGGGAATGTCGCGCGCGCGCCTCTCTCTCGTCAGTCACTCGTCGTCTGGCTCCGCGTACGTACATGGTTAATCTCGAGCACCGGCCATTGAGATTTTCCGGTCGTGCGCCGACAAGAATTGATCGAGCAGTGTACGTCTCGGCTGGATCCGACGACGACTCATCGTTGCAAATTGCAAGTTGCATTGCTTGCCATGCCATTGCAATGTAACGTACTAACGTGGCCGACCTGTGCAACGACGTCTACGAGTTGCCGAGACGTATGTACTCACCATATATGTACATACTTCCTAACTAGTTACCTGCTCGCGTACGTGGCGTTGCCGAGGAAGAGAAAAACACGGCACGATCTACGGACAGATCTGGACGACGCGACAAGTTGTGGTACAGAAATGGGCAACCAGTAGGATACTGTCGTAATTAAGGGAGTTTGGATAAGATCAGGAGAGTACTCAAAAGGTACAATGTGCCTACTCAAAAGTGCAATATGCCAGTATCGTGTCTTAGGCTGGGAAAGCACGGAAACACATAAAATCATTAGCACATAATTAATTATCATTTATTTAAAAAAGTTATATAAAAAATTATAAAGAACACATCATTTAATAATTTAAAAAACATCTCATGAAAAAAGAAAAAATAGATGATGAAAAGAGGGACCGCCAAACAGTCTTCTTTGACACCGATGATTGTATAGCTCCAATACACATATATACTAGGGTAAAGAACAGCGACACCACCAATGACACTGGCAAATTATTGGATTCTTCGTGATGGGCTAATCCATCTAGGACTCATTTATTTGGGCCTCCATCTTTCGCCAGTGTGCAGGCTAAGGAGTAAGTCTATTTTGCTTTTCTAATCTCTTGCTTCTGATTGAATCGTCTCCTTCAACTGTAAAACTGGGTACAACGCTTTCCCATCTATAAAAACTAGTATAAATCGACTTTGATGGTTTGGGAAGTGATTTTTGCTGACATGGTAGGATAACCATAGTTGACTCGCAAAGTCAGCAGATGGGATCTACATGTCAGCGACTCTCCTCTCTTTTCCATCTCTCCTCTGAGGCTGGTGGCACAAATCTGGCTCTAAGCTGGTATGGTGGTGGCAGATCGATGACCGAGCTGCTGTGAGGAGAAGCGCGGGAATGATGACGCAGGCCAAAGGATTTGTTCTGCTGGCTTCGGGGAGAAATGGAAAAAAGAGGAGAGAGTAAGAGAGAGAGGGAAGGGGAAGAGAAGGGAGTCCTTGACATGTGGGCCCAGCTGCTGACTCAAAGAATCAACGATGGTCAACATGTTGTTAGTGTTATGAATAAGGCATATCTAATGATCTTGGGTTGGGCTCAACAGGACCCACCATATAACAAGTCTTATATAAAATCATGCTTCATATACGAAAGGTGTTCCGGATAAGGAAGAAGAAGTAGAGTTCAAGTTAGAAACTACAAGGACTACTCGGATCGTATCCATATTTGTCTCCCTAGTTCTACTTGGACAAGAGGACATCTGTAGATATAAATATAAGATCCTCTAGGAGAAAAGATGACACACATCAATATGGGCCAAGACACACCAACATGAGGGTCAAGCCTAGACAGACCCAATCTGGAGCCATAGAGACCGACATGAGGGATCTAATGCTACCTCCAACCTCGCCGAGTTCATATTCGAGGAAGAAGTGTTAACGACGAAATTTGGTAAATCATGCATTGGATTCAGAGTTAAAGCCGAAACCGATTGGAGGAGATAAGCGATTACAAAAACAGAGTATGAATCGGCTGCAAGCCAAATCGGCTACGGTGTGCATCGGTTGAAACAGAATCGGACAAGGATAGCCGATGTAGCCGATTCCGATAAGGAGATGGCAGGATCATTGTCGGGTTCGGTTGATGTGCTTCATGAGGATTGCCACGTGCGGATTGAGTCCGAAGAAGGCAATTGTATCTATTAATTAGAATATTTGTTAGTTTCCTTTTATCTTTAGGAAAGTGTGTTTAGTGTCCCTTAAGGACTTTATGTTTTTCTTTTATCTTTAGGAAAGTTTCTTTCTTGTCCTACAAGGACTAGTATCTCCCCATGGGTATAAATATGTACACCCGGGGTTATTGTAATCTATCAACTCTCGATCAATACAATTCGGCGCATCGCCACCTTTTTCTCTGTTACGGTTTCTTTATCAACCGGCGGAATTTGGCACCTGACGCGGGGCTGCATCGGCTGTCGATCTCCGGCGAAGGGGTAAGTCCAATGTTCCGTCGGTTCAGGCAATTATATCATCTACGTCGGCGTCGTTCAAGGCTGCATCAGTACATTCGACCTCTTGGATTGCTCTGGTTTGGATAATATATTTGCCTGGCTATTTATCATATGTCTTATGTTAATCTAGTATTAGCATCTCGATTTAGTTTTATCGGCGGCTTCTCGTTTTAGGGTTTCTGCCGGTATCGGCTAAATCGTCTTGCTAGATTAGATTAGCCTAGGCATCTACCACCCTGAAAATCAGTCAAGGGCTTGATCATCTAGATACCGTGTTTCTTTACATACTTAGTGCTGCATCAGTTGAGTTTGACCTACTAAGTCATGCTTAGAACCATGAATCTCTAGCCTGCTTTTTGATTGCCGATAAGGGTTTCATCGGGGTTTCAGCCGATGAGTTATCTGGACGTTGCATCGGCTTATAAGGATTGCATATAAGTTGAATTTGGCCGATGACAACAAAGGTTTCACTGTTTAATCTAATCTTGTGGATTTTATGGCATTGGATCTATGCTAGATTTACTTCATCGGCTATGCTATGAATATATATAATCTCTCTCTTGAGGTGTTTTTAGACATAAGTGATTTATACTGTCTCGGCGCCCTGTCCGATCTATCCCAATCACTTGGTTTAAATATGTTTTGAGATTTAGATTATGTATCATTGATATCTACAGCCGATCGAGTATGTCTAACTTTCGTTTCACTTTATCGAATCATTGCCGATCTAATGCATATTATCATCAGCCGATTGTCTCTTTGTCAAGTGTCAGAATCTACATTGAACACATAGCCGATAGCTCAAAACCCTATCGCTATCGGCTGTTATCAGGATCGGCTGGAATTACTACATCGGCTATGTTGGCCGATCGGTTCTTTGATCTGTCGTTTGTATATCTTGTCAGTTGCAGGATCAAACTGACTGGCACGCCTGCATCTCACCAAGATTTGGACCTGCACTGGAGCTAAGCAGATCTCCCAGGCCAGTGTGTGTTTTTTGCATCAACAAGAAGACTACCCCGTCCTCGACTATGTGTTAGAGATCCATGCTGCCAAGTCAACGACGACTAGATTAAGTTACCCCAAATATTGTAATCGAGTAATATTGATATATAAGAGCAACATCGGCTTCGGCCAACAGGAGTAGGGCTATCACCTGTCAGTTAAGGAGTCCGAACCTGTATAAAAATCTGTCTTCCATCTCTTTTATCTCAGTCTCGTGTATATCTTGGTTCCAACGATCTCCATACTCTGCAAATACTGTAGTCGTGATCTACTCCATCAACAGTGACGCGCCAGGTAGGGGGATATCTCTACTCTTAATAAAGAGGCCTCTGTCACTGTGATATTCATTCTTCCTGTTCTACCAGCATTGTTTTCTGAGACTGGTACAGGATTATAGGTTAATTTGGATTGTCTTACTTTGGTTCTCTTTCGGGGCTAGTTTGGGGTGTGACACTATCAATGCCCGAGATCAAGACACACAATACGACTTGAGATCGGCTACATCCCGTCCTTTGGATCAACATACAGATGGAAGACATGGCGTGGTGACAACGGATTCAAACGGTGCAGCATATCGGCTGGTTGAGTCTAGACCGACCACGACATCAATTTTCACTAAGTCAACCACGTCATCATGTGCTCACTGTACCCAGCATGTACTCTTGCGCAGCAGACAACATGGTTGATCGACATGCCCAGACAACTACACGTCCGGAGGCAATTCAATGACTACAAACACACAAGGAGTTCAATTCAGGTGATTAGCATGGCTAATCAAGGTATTTAGTATATTAGTTTTCAAAATTAATCTACTAATTCCATAGATATATCGGGCATATATCTACACAGGTACGCAATATTTTATATACAATTTACCGTATCTATTTTCATATCTATACAATGTTATCAGATCCGTAATTTATTATGTTTACTTAGAGCATGCTTTTTATACAATATCTATTGTACGAATGTCTCCTATATTAGGCCACTATGGTCTAATACTGGGGGATCGCTCTATTTTTTTTATAGAAATCATGCTTGTTTACGGTTTACATAATACCCGATATTTAATCTGAATCTGCTCATTATATCCTTATAATACTAGAAGATTTATACAGTTTTTTAAGTACACGTCGATATTCTCTGCTATATATCTTGCCTTCTAGAAAATATTTTCAAGAACAATCGAGCACTCGAGTAGGCAGCAATCGAGTACACCCCATTGTCGAGAACAAAGGCGGAGTTGTCGGACCAAGCCTACCAACAAAGACCGATGACCTATCTCACATCTAGCGCCGGTCATGTTCGGACTATTTGTGAAAAGGCTGTTGCGGACAATCTCTTCGCGAACGTTGTCGGCTTGATCACCCAACATGATTGTGAACAGACTCCGGATATGCTATAAGTTGGGTATGTGAGTCATGCTGGCCACATGGGATGCACATGTAATAACCAACTCTAGCGTCCCCCTAAAAGTGGTGAGAGAAGATTACGCTTGGTCCTCGACCAGCGTTGTAGCGATCTCTCACCACCTATCATAGTTGCCTTCGGGTGGTCGAGATATGACTACGCATGATCCTCGACCAGCGTTGTAGCGATCTCTCACCACCTATCAGAGTTGCCTTAGGGTGGTCGAGAGATGACTAACGTCTGGTCCTCAACCAGTGTTGTAACGATCTCTCACCACCTATCAGAGTTGCCTTCGGGTGGTCGAGAGATGACTACGCCTGATCCTCGACTAACGTTATAGCGATCTCTCACCACCTATCAGAGTTGCCTTCGGGTGATCGAGAGATGACTACGCCTGGTACTCGACCAGTGTTATAGCCAAGAGTGGTCGAGAGATGACTACGTCTAGTCCTCGACCAACGTTGTAGTGATTTCTCACCACCTATCAGTTGCCTTAGGGTGGTTGAGAGATGACTACGCCTGGTACTCGACCAACGTTGTAGCGATCTTTCACCACCTATCAGAGTTGACTTCGGGTGGTCGAGAAATGACTACACCTGGTCCTCCACCAGCGTTGTAATAATCCCTCACCACCTATCAGGGTTGCCTTCGAGTGATCGAGGGATGACTACACCTGGTCTTCGACCAACGGTTGTAGTGATTTCCCCTATCTCTCTAAGTTGTCTTCAAGTGGTCAAGGGATAACTACACCTGGTTCTTCACCGGCGGTGGTAGTCATCCTCTCACCATCTCTCCAAGTTGCCTTCGAGTGGTCGAGGGATAACTACACCAGGTCCTCAGCCGGCGGTGGTAATCATCCTCTCACCATCCCCTCCGAGATGCCTTCGGGTGGTCGAGGTATGTCTACAGCTAGTCCTCGACCAGCGATCATAGCGATCCTCCCACCACATCTATAGGTGGTTGAGGTATGTCTACGCTTGGTCCTCGACTAGCGGTTGTAGCGATTCTCCCACCACCTCTACGAGTGATTGAGTACGTCTACATACCTGGTCCTCAACCAGCGGTTGTAGCGATCCTCCCACCACATCTATAGGTGATCGAGGTATGTCTACACCTGGTCCTTGACCAACAGTTGTAGCGATTCTCCCACCACATCTATGAGTGGTTAAGTATGTCTACATACTTGGTCCTCGACCAACGGTTGTAACGATTCTTCCACCACCTCTACAAGTGGTTGAGTACGTCTACATACCTAGTCCTCGACCAACGGTTGTAGCGATTCTCCCATCACCTTTATGAGTGGTTGAGTACATCTACATACCTGGTCCTTAGCCAGCGGTCGTAGCGATCCTCCCACCACATCTACGAGTGGTCAAGCTATGTCTACACCTGATCCTCGACCAGCGGTTGTAGCAATTCTTCCACCATCTCTGCGATTTGCTGAGTACGACTACACAACTGGTTTTTTACTAGCGTGGTAGCGGCCTCATCATCCGACGCATCAATCTCTGTAAGTGTTTATACAATGAAATGTACAATGTTTGTCCGTTGATCCCCTTTTCTTATATTGCTACATCTCGAAGTCGATCCTATTGTCCTATTACGTTAGTCTGATAAGCTTTGAGGTCTTATGGACCTCGGCCGGGGACGCTTGGCACTGTGAAAGCTTATCGGGCCATGCAGGGTCAAACGACCATATTAGATCTGGTCATGTTAGAGTACCCACTTGAACGTATCACCTAGTCGTGTAATCGGGAATTGATTTTTCCAACTTCACGGCTGGGGGCTAGGAATTCGCTGCTTCAGCATAGTTTGTTATGATATTTAAGCTTCCTTTGTGAAAAACGATTTTTCCATAAAGACAACTGGGGACTAGGAAGGGTAGCACACTCCGATTACTGAGGGCAGCTCTGGCGAGAGTATTCTTTTATTGCCATATATAGATTCAATTTATTTTTAATTTTTCAATTCATATTATATCATATTACTCCCAAGCGTTTGCTCAGGGGCTTTTTCTATCTAACAATTTGTTATGAGTAATCGATTTTAGGAGAGTCAGGTATCAGAACAGTTAAGTCAGATATCAGGACTTTGTCGTATACTCTGTACTTACTCGGTTGCTCGAGAATGGTTGGTTGGGTTCGACAAGGGTTACTGGATAAAACGATGGTGTACCCGTCGAGATGGAAGCTTTTGACTTCAATCCAAATTCTCAATCAAGGCTAGACAGGGAACTTAGTTACATACTCCATACCTTCTCGGTCGTCCGAGAACAGTTAGGTGAGTTCGACAACTGTTGTTTCAAGGTTTTCGATCGAGAACATCAACTCGTTCATTTGCATTGAAGTCGGGGGTTACTGTCAGTGTTATAGATAAGGCATACCCAATGATCTTGGGTTGGGCTCAGCGGGACTCATCATATACCAAGTCTTATACGGAATCATGCCTCATATACGGAGGATGTTCCGGATAAGAAAAGAGAAGCAGAGTTCAAGTTGAAAACTACAAGGACTACTTGGATCGTATCCATATTTGTCTCTCTAGTTCTATTTGGACAAGGGGACATCTGTAGGATAAATACAAGACCCCATAGAAGGAAAAAGAACACACCAATATGGCTCAAGACACACCAACATGAGGGACCCAATCTGGAGTCACAGAGGTCGACATGAAGGATCTAGTGCTACCTCCAATCTCATCGAGTTCATATTCAAGGAAGAAGACTACCCCGCTGTCAACTACGTGTTGGAGATCCATGCCGCCAAGTCATCGACGGCTAGATTAGGTTACCCCAAATATTGTACTCGAGTGATATTGATATATAAGAGCAACACCGGCTTCGGCCAACAGGAGTAGGGCTATTACCTGTCAGTTAAAGGACCCGAATCTGTATAAAAATCTCTGTCTCTCGTCTCTTTTAGCTCAATCTTGCGTATACTTTGGTTCCAACGATCCTCATATTCTATAAATACCGTAGTCGCGATCTACTTTGTTGATACATGTCATGTCAGCGAAAACCCTTTTCAAACCACTGAAGTAGTTGATTTCCACCGGTTTTCGAAGATGAGGGATGCGTTATATCCCGTTTTACGGTTGATGGAGTCCATTCGATAAGAGAAAGACACGAGGGATGTAAAACAGACTTATTTCCGCAGGCTAATGAACGCGTGGGCTCAAGTCCCGGCCCAAATATTACGGGTCTTGCTACGCTGGTGGTCCTGCATTGCGTGCTGCAACCAGGTGGGGAAATAGATGGATACAGCATGCAGATATCCCAAGGAGCATCTACGTACATGGAAATGATTTCAGCTTCGAGATGGATTCGCTTGCTAATCTCATTAATTAAGATGTTGACCTCCTCTGTTTCCATTCTGCTTAAGCGTTGGTTAAGCTCTTATCTGACTATCAGGAGGACGGACCAGCAGTATTTAACTGAAACACTGCATATCATCTCTCTGTAAAGATCAGTAAGCAACAAGATGGTACTGTACTTTATTTTAATCTCATTTAGTTCGTGTGGAAATATAAGAGTCTGAAAAACAATGACGAAATTACCGTCCAAACATTGCTGTGTGTTAATTCCTCTTCTGAATCATCGGTTTCTAAATCAGAATCGACTTGAGGAATCAAGCCTCCTTTGCGGAGCAATGTGAAGCACCCGTCACTCACTAATTCGCAGGCTCTGGACGCCTGGACGGCGGGAGTGTGGCCAGATGGAGCTCGAGGAGGCAGGAGAGGGGAGCAAGACGCGGCCATGATCGCGGCGGCTTTCCAGTGAGGCGCGGCGGTGGTTTTCCGGCTGCGGACGGGGTCAGTGTCTAAAACTCCGAACCTCAGATTGGTTGATCAGGTTGAGCAACTTCCTGTGCAATTTCTGAACGCGTAAACCGGTAAAGTCTGCGTACTGCTCTGGGTGGTATTTCAGTGTATGATCTCATGCGCATGACCAAGGTATCCAAAAGTCACCAACAACGCGGCCAACAACTCTTGTCCAGACAGCTGTTAGGCCGGCTGTATTTTCTGATTGCCCTAGACGATGCATGCAAATACCCAAGGAGCATATATCTTATACCAGAAAAGATCTCAGGTTCAAGAGAGGAACTCGCTTGCTAATATCATTGATTAAGATGATGACCGTCTCCTTTTACATTCTGCTTAAACTTTGGTTAAGCTCTTATCCTACTATCAGGAACAGGGCCAGCAACATTTTACTGAAACTCCAGATACATATCATCTCGCGGGCTGCAAAGATCAGCAAGCAACATGATGGCACTCAATTTTTCATCTCGTTAGGTTCGTGTGGAAGTATAAGAGTCTGAAAGACAATGATATGAAACTCGTCCAAACATTGCCGTGTCTCATCCCCTCTTCTGATTATCGATTTCCAATTCAGAATCTGCTTGAGGAATAATTAGGTTTCCTTTGGAGACGAAACGTGAAGTTTCTATATCCGAGATTCAGAATCGCATGCGCTGGACGGCCGGAGTGTGGCCAGATGGAGCTCGATCGCGGTGGCTTTCCGGCTGCGAACAGGGTTCGTTGCTCAAAACTCCGAACCACCTGTGGGTTTCTACCAACCGCTCGATCAAACTGTTGTACGGCCCAGATTAATTGCTCCGGCTATCAGCGACTTGAATTTTTTGCATTTTTAATTTTATTTATTTAAAGATTTGCAAAAATAATTTTCCGTTTCAAAATATTGCAGAAATAATCTCCTCTCGTTCTCCGGGAGGGTGAGTTCTAAAAATCGCCCTCCCAGAGGACGATTTTTCCGACGTGACAGACGGCCGTTGGGCACTGTCTGCCGCGTCGTTGCAATTTTGCAAAAAAGTCCCTTGCCGTCCTCGGCAAGGACGTTTTTTCACTGTTTCGCAGGGGGCCGCCTGCAAAAGGACGGTCGCCCTGGCAATTTTGCAGGCGGCCCCCTTGGCCCTTTTGCAGGCGGCCCCCTTGCCGCCCTTACAGAGGGCGATTTTTGCCTATGCGACAGGGGGCCGCCTGTAAAAAGGATGATTTTTGAATTTTTATAAAGTTAAACTATTTTTACTTTATGTAAGTAAGGTTATACAAATATAACAATATTTGTAACATAAAAATTATCAAAATATATGTAACGTTAAATATAATAAAACTAAGTTGATAATATAAATGTTGCAATTTGTTTTATAAACTTGATTAAACTTTTAAAAAGATTGATTGAAAAAACTCGAAACGACTTGTAATATGAAACATGCAACAGATAAATTGTAGTATTTTTTGTAAGAAAACAAATTTCCTTGTAATTTGCTACTGAAACACATCAAAGCTGATCAGTTGTGTGTTCTCGATGAGAATATGAAAAAAGTGCAACTACAACTATAGAGGGGTGCGGCAAATTTGCAGGCAGCCCCCTCGCCGCCCTTGCAGAGGGCGATTTTTGGCGTAATCTCGCCCTCTGCAAGGGCAATTTTTGGTCGGCATCCCATAAATCCCCAATGGCCCGAGGAAGTGCTCATTTCAACCGGTCACAATTGAAGGAAAAAAAAGAGAGAGGTGAGGAAGAAGGAGAAGAGCCACGAAGCGTTGTTGCTGTGCTTATTCGATCGCAGGTTAGTACAATATCCCAACGTATGGTTATATTTTGTGTCGCATACTAGTGTAATTACCATGTATTTGAAATTTGTGAGTAGATCTGTAGCACTTAGATGTGGACCCTAGATTTTTTGCGAGTAGATCTGTAGCACTGTGAGTAGATCTGTTGAAATTTGTGAGTAGATCTGTAGCACTTAGAAGTGTGAATAATTTTAGGCTAGATTTGTTGTGCACACGTTTGGTTTGTAGTAGTACTATATTTGACCGTATTAAGGGTGTTTACAATATTTGATAGTTGTTTTTTTAAACTGTAGGATGCCAAGACGTGGAAAAGCTACCAAGTCAAGGTAACGTAAATCGTTTCTGTGATATTTTGTGTTATTCGTTGTGCATGAAATGAGGAATCCTAGATTAACAGGTTAGGGTGTTTCATTTATTGTTGACTTGTAGTTATCGCCCGAAGACTGGAAATGCCTTCAACCCATTGCCTTTGCCTAGCGGTGTTCCAGTGGCCATGTGCTGGTGCGGTGATCCTTGCAAGGTAGCCAAGTCCGATGAAGAGGAGACGTACATGCAGAGATACTGGATGTGTGCCAATTTTGAGTTTGAGCCAACACCTGAGATACGCCGCATTAACTTAATGGTGAGGAACTGATGTTTTCTAATAATTATTTGGTGTATTAAGTAGTCTTGAACAACTTATTTGGTTAGTAAACATTGCATTTGTTGTAGACCCCTCCACCGCTATGTGAATTTGAGCAGTGGATCGACACCGAGATCAAGCCGCAAAACAAGGAGCGGTTGGAGTACATGCGGCAATGGGATGCAGAGCGAAAGGAGAAGATAGAGCAGAGACGCAAGGAGGAGGCCGCAGAAAAAGAGCACAAGACTGAGGCAGAAAGGAGGCGTGTTGCTGCGTACAGGGAGGAGCGAGAGCGGAAGCTTGAGCGTGCGCGGCGAGCGAAGGCAGCAATGGAGGAGAATCCCGATGCGCAGAGGAAGTGTAACATCCTGAATATTTCGACTTTGGAATACGGAATTAAAAATTCAGAATAACCAAAAATCTCTTTCAAAATACATTCATGCCTGAATTAATTTAATTCGATCTGTCGTTTTTCGTTTATACGTGGGCTAATAGACGAACGTCTGAGGATATGTCGATATTTGATTTCAAATATTATTTATTCAAGGAGCTATGATTTGCATATGCCAATTATTTTCGAAAAACAAAACCCTCGGGCATATTTGCTTTATAAATAAAGCTATATACCTAAATGTATCACCATTTTGGATAAAACCCATTAAGGGATAGTTTATTAAAACAAATATTGTTCCACTACAGAAATAGCTTTGATTATTTTCTATGAACCTTTATATAGAGTGATAAGCTTTTGTAAATTATTTGCAAAATAATGTCTATTGGTAAAATATTTACTAGAAACCTTAATTGCGAAATATAAATTCCTAATAGGCTATTTTCAGGATATGACCTCCTCAGACAAAGTCTAGTCCTCAGGCATAATTTTAGTTTGCTTGTTTATTGTTTATTTGTGTGTGTCTAGAATCGGTGCCAAAAGATCTCGATTAAATCCTTTTACCGAAAAGGTTGTCCTCTGTACAAATTCTATCTCAAACCCCCTTGAAATTTCCAAATTTCATATCCCAAAGAAAACATTTGAACATCCTATTTCTTTGGGCCACATTTCCCTCTGTTAGCCCAACCCATTCCGCAAAACAAGTTCATTCCCACTCCCTCTACCGTGGCCTTCCTGCTGGGCTTTTTCTGGAAAGGTCCATGTTGCCTCCCTGAGCCCTTTCATTCCTATTGGGTTGATAGTAAAAATAAAGTCTAATTCTTCCCCCCCATACTGTTTTCGGTGGCGACGTCGCCGCACGCCGCGCCGCTACGACGAGGCCGCTGCGACACCACCGGCTGCCATCTTTCGCTCCCGTCTCACCGGCGAGCTTGCCGGCTATTCCACGCGCATCCTGCTCCACCTCGCACCGTCGCCAGCCATGCAACAAGCTAATTGTGCATGTGCATGCATGCAAGCAAGTTAGCCACGAGCATGCACCATGCAGCTGGCTAGCTATGCGTATGCCTGCATGCAAGCGGCTAGTCGAGCCTAAGCTGGCATGCGCACCAACCCGCGCGGCCGCTGCAACTACCCCGTCCCTGCAAATCGGAGATTAGGCCCCGTCCTGCACTGTAAACTAAGCATGGTTAGGCACCGTCGCCGCCTTCTCCGCCAAGCATACGACCATCTCTACACACGGTCCAGTGCGCCATGGCACCGCGACAAGCTTGCCGGTGTCACTCGTCCACGCCGAACGGTGTGAACCGAGCTCACCCATGCCGCACCGACCACTATCCTCGCTCTGCGACCGCCCAGCAGGACCGTCGGCCCCACTCGGCCGAGCCAGCTTGTCGCTGTCCGCCGGCTGCGACGGCTATAAAAACCGCCCTATTTCGCTCACTGTCGCCATCACACCGACGAACGCGAGTCGCCTCGGCCGGCACTACCCCGGCTGAGGTTGCCGCACCGCTGCACCAACTCGCGCCAAGCAGCGTGCCCGGCCAACGCTGTGGCCAGCCCGCGCGCCGGTGCCGCGACTCCTGCCACGGCCGCCCACTGCCGCCCGACGCCCGCGAGCCGTAACCTTCACCGCCCTCGGCCTTCTCCATGCCGCCACCCCACGCGCCTGGCCAGCCGGCCCGGCCTCACCCTGCCAGCGCCGCGCCCGGCCGACGCCATGGCGTCATCACGCCGGCGCCTGCCAAGCCTCCGCGCACCGTCACGCCCGGCCGCCTCCCCAGCCGCCGCCCCTGTCGACGCCGCCTCCCAGCCGTGGCTGGCGCACGCGCCAAAGCCGCGCCGTGCGCCGTCTCACGCCGCCCTGCGCCGTCCCCGACCGCGCCGCCAGCGCGCCGCACCGCCCGGCCTCCGCGCCGCCGCTTGCCGGGCCGCGCCCGCGCGCCCGCGCCGCAACGCCGCCGTCGCCCCGTGCCCCGGCCTGCCGCCTCCCCCAGCCATCGGCCCTCCCGCGGCACCCTCCTCTCCTCCAGGAAGCAGCAGCAGAGAAGAGAAAGGAGAGAGAGAGAAAGGAAGAAGGAAAGAGAAGGAAAGGATAAGGAGAGAGAAGAAGGAAAGGAAAAAAAAAGAGAGAAAAAAAAGAAGAAAAAGAAAAGAAAGAGAGAGGTGGGACCCACCAGTGGGACCCATCCCTTTCTCTCTCTCCATGGCCCCCAAACTTTGAAGAAGTTTAAATCAGGTCCCTCTTCTTTGGGCTACCCAACTAGGAAGTCTATAAGACCTCCCTCTTCTTCCATCGGGCCGAGTCCATGAAATCTTTTACAAAAGTCCATATCGCATCCCTCTTCTTTGTCGGGCCGAAGCCCATAAAGTCCGCCAAGAAGTCTACAACGCCTCCCCCTACCTCATTGGGCCAAACAGCCTTACAACCTATCCACAAGTCCAAGTTACATCCCTCTTGTTCTTCGGGCCGAAGTCCACCAACAAGCCATCCTCCTCACCAAAGTCTAACACATATCCCTCTACGCGCCCAATCCCCCCCTATTGAAGTCCATCTTGCCTCCCCAAGCCGTTCATTCCTGTTGGGTTAAATAATAAAAAGATAACATCTAATGCTCCTCCCCGGTACTACTTCCGGCAACGACGTCGCCGTGCGCCGCACCGTCATCTGAACCCTGAGAACGACTAACTTATTGAACGGCTAACCTCTAACATCTAACATTTGACCCATTGACTCACTAACCCGCTGACCTCTAACTCACTAACCCGCTGACCTCTAACTCACTAACCCGCTGACCTCTAACTCGCTAACCCCTAACCCCTAACCCCTAACCCCTAACCCCTAACCTGCACTAACCCGCTAACATTTATTCCTTAACGCTGTGTGTTCGTTGTTGCCACCGATCGAACACGTAGTGTGCGAGGATGATCCGCGGGCCGACTGTCCTCAGGCTGTACATCGACGACCGTAGTTTCGTGTAAGGACCGCCGCTCGGTGTGCCGCTACCCGGCTGCCGCAAGGTGAGCTCCTCTCCTGCTCTTCCTCTTGCTTTTGTTTCCTTACCGCCGTTGTTGCCGCGGCACGGTAACGTTGTGAGGCGCAACACCGTACCCGTTCCCTACGCGGTTGCCCTCCACAGCGATCACCGCTGTGCCGCCGGCCATGCATGCGCCACACAGCTAGCTGGCTGTACGTGTGCATGCATGCAAGCAGCTCACATGCATGCAGCTAGCTAGCCGTGTGTGTGCATATGCATGCATGCTTGTAGCTCGCCCAAGCCCTTCACCTCACCATGCACACACTCTTTTAAAAACAAAACCTGTACGTGAGGAGTTAAGGGCAGTTCCACCCGTCAGACCTTTCCCTTTTCTTTGTTGTAAAACTTTTTCAATCTTTCGAATTCCATATCTCCCTCGTTTTAAGTCGGATTTGAACGAAACTTTCGTCAAAATCTTTCTAAAATCAAGATCTACGCAATGGCACTAGTTTGGTTATTTTTAATTGTTCTAGAATTTTTGGCTCTTTTTGTGTTAGCGAGTAGTTTGTGACGTTAGTATTCAACCAGACAGGGTACATCTGCGAGGAGGAAACTGAGCTAATCGAGAACAAACCCCCAATTGAGCAAGGCAAGTCACTACGCCCCCTTCCTCGAACATGTTGATCCTATTTTTATAAATGTGTTGATTGCAAATAAAATTGCATGCTAATTATAAAACGCGTACCCACATTTGCTTAAAGCCTTACCTTTGATATTGTTTATCCTTATGTATTTACACACCTTTGTTACCTGAGTATATTACTTTACGCGTGATTATTTACTCACTGCTTAGCCCTGCTTACATAGACGTTATACACTCCATATGTGGGATATGTGGATGTGGTTACACTGATCACTCGATGGGAGTGATTGATAGAGATCGGGTGGAGACATAAGCGCCACCCACAGCATGAAAACCTTTGTGAAAACCCAAAAAACTTAATTAAACAAAAGTGATTTCGACTGGGGCGGCACGGATAGAATATGGGTGGTTCTGGGAACGGTAGGCCGCTGACCCTGGTCAGTTAAGGACCGAGTCAAGAAGCTAAGCAGGAAACGAACCGAGTACGACCACACTTCTTGAGTGGGGTTAGACCCGGTGGACTAGGTTATTCTCGTGGGGTGGCACCCCAGACATGGTAGGTTCTGGATATCGGTATGGAAATGTGGAAGTGTGTGGTTTAATGACGTCAAGCTTTATATATGTATGATGTAACCTTCAATCTCGGGAGCGCCAGGACTCCCCTCACAACCGGCTCGAGGTAGGAATGTGGCGCCGGGGGTGCAATGGGGATTCATAGTCCTTGGAGCGGGTGCCGCCATGCGAGGGTAACCGAAAAACCGGGCCGTGACAAGTCTCATGTGTTGGGTGCGTCACGGAGTGTGGGATTAAAAGCGTACATCCACTGCAGTGTGAGTAAATTAAACTATTCGAATAGCCGTGCTCGCGGTTAATGAGCGCCGGGACTTGCATTACTCTTGACTAGCCTCGTCAATTTGTAATATTGCTTAACATATGATGGGTGTGGAAGGTGTGACCTTGCCTGATGTGCAAAAAGGTCATAGTGGTTAAAATTGTGGAAATTGGATGCGAGGGTAAACCGGACCAAGCAAGGCTTGGGAAAGGTGGATGAACCCTCGCAGGTTAATGATAACTTCAACTTAACGTGGTTTTCAGTTAAAACTATTGTGGCATAGGTTTGTGAAATGATTTGTGAAAACTAGCTTTATGCAAATAAACCAAGCCATCCTTGAACCCCTATGAACATTATATGCATTCTGTAGTGGTGGCTTGCTGAGTACGGTTGGTACTCACTCTTGCTTATTTACATCTTTTAGAAAGGTGTTGGTGTCGACCTGTACATGTGTTATGCTGGCAAGGAGTTACCGAGGACGGTGGAATAGGGACCTAGGTTCACCAGTCGATGCGTGTGGGATAAGATGGACCGCCGCTGCTTCGCTTCCGCTACTTCATTTAGTTGTTTTGGTATTTTGTGTTGCTATCGACCATGCTTGGTCTATTCGGGTTCCATTTGGGCTACCCTTGTATTATTAAAATATTGTAAGACCTGTAAGACGATGTCAGCTTGAGATATACAACTGTGCCATGTGTGTACCATCTACTGATCCAGGGAATGGTATTGTAATACACATGGGGTTCCCGGTATACAAAACCGGGGGCTCACAGGAAGGGAAAGTGGCCTCGTTGCACTCTGTAGTATGCACGAGTTGGTAGTTGTATAGTGTATCGATGAATAATGTTGCGTACATTACAACCTCGCAACGTGTAGCGAACTAACGAACTTGAAATGTTATTTCGCGTGTCTTCCATTTTCCCTTCCCTTCTCGCCGTTGTACTCCATTTGTGTTTCGCATTCACCTACTTTGATAGCGACCAATCGTAGCCCTCTGTTACGCGCCGAAAGTTTTTCGTCGTTTCGTTGAGTAGATGTAGCGAATGACATGAAATGTTTTCGTGACATATGAGTGTGGCGATCGAATAGAATTATATACAAAGAGGTAACACAAAGTTACTAACTGTAAATATTACAAACATGTAGCACTAGTAGCCTACTGGCGAGGCCTCTTACCCCTACCCCTCCTAATGTGCCCCTGAGAGTACGTCAACCTCTTAGCGGGCACGGCACGACTAGCGCGGACATCTGGTGCGGGCGTGTGCTGCGGCTGCTCCTGGCTCTGTGGTGGTGGTGCTCCACCAAGCTGAGAGGCGCCGAGAACGTCCTGCTCTGGGTCCTCCAGGTCGTCGAAGTCGTCGCCCTCACCAAACCCGCCCGCACCGGACTCGCCCGCACCGGACCCGCCCGCCTGCGACGAAGACTCGCCCGAACGGAAAATCCCCGCCGGGTAGTATCCTCCTGCAGATGTCAAAAGTTAAGCAACATTCCGCCCAAATAGTACGTTTGTAGCACTCATCGGAAGACGCTTGCTCACCTGGCGGCTGACTGAAGGGAGGAGGGACGGACGAACCGCTCGCTCGAACAAAGGCCGACGTGCTGGGCGGAGTCGCGAACGGCCGAGGGATCGACGATCCACTCGCTCCAGCAGAGTGTCCTGTCGGCAGCGTCGGACCTAGTTGACATTCAGTTTGTAATAACATGGCGAAGGTTTTGCATAGTGAGAAGGTACGGAACTAACCTGTGGACGCACCAGCACTGTGCGATGTCGATCCTGGTGTCGGGCCGCGTGGACGTGGAACAGCAGCTGCCGGTGGAGGTACCGCGTCCACGGCTGAACGACAAGAGAGGACGCGCAAGATCGAACGCATCTTCGTCTGCATCCGCTCGAACGTCAACCTCTGCTCAACGTCGTTCAGGTGCAGTCCAGCGTCCAACCTCAGCATCACCGCGTTGATGTCAGCGTTCATGGCGCGTGCAGCGTCGACCTGCGGGAATCATTATTAATTAGGTTTGTCAGTCTCATATGTACCAACCACGTAGTACGAAAACAAGAAGTCCGAGAAACATGGACGTACCCCCAGGAAGTACTCCTGGTCACGGTGCACGGGGTAGGTGTCCCTGACGCCTGCCTGGTGTAGCTGTGGAGCTGCCGCGGTGAAGGTGATGCGGGCATGTGTGCGCGGCAAGTACCACCGAAGGTAGGCAGTGTAGTTCTCCTCCGAGTGTGGGTGGACCTCGGCAATCACCTCCTCGGTGGCTACCAACCAGTCCTCGACGTACGGCAAGATCCGAGGTGCCCACAGTGTCCCTGCGTGCTGTCCCCGTTGAGTCAACCTGCAAAGAACATAATGGTCATCGAACGTTCCGCGCGTAGTCGACATAACAATAGTAAAGGTGAAAGAGAAATACTCACTGGTGGTCCTGGGGCGCGATGGGTATCGGTACATTCACTGGAAAGCCTTGCCTCAGTCCGAACTGCCTCATAACACGGTAAGGGCAGTGAGGCTCGACGAAGATGTCGAAAACCAACGGCACCACCGTCAACCAGTACGCTGCGTCACGCGTGCACAAGGCAGACAGACCTAGAGGTGCTCTCTCCGCGACCACGTGGTGCGTGTAGGGCTCCCAGACGACGTCCGAAGGCTGCAGACGGTCGAACTCGAAGACAAACTCCGGGTAGCTCCGCCTGACCTGGACGTGGGCGTAACGACGCTGCGACACAAGGAGAACCAACTCGTCAGAACATCAGTCGCACATAATCTGAAATTTGAAATGAAAACAATTTGTACTTACGTTGCGGCGGCACCAGTACGTGCCCATCGTCGGCCCGTCGGCTGGGTGGTCGGCTGCCGGTGCTGAAGCGTACGTAGCGGTGTCGACGATCGGTCGGCCGATCGCGAACCGCTTAGCTGCCCAGAGCTGAATAAGCAGAGGGCAGCCCGCGAAAATCGCTCCAGGATCCGTCTTGCAGCAGGCCTCGCACAGCGCACGGTACGTGGCTGCGAGAACTGCCGAACCCCAGCTCCACTGCGGCACGGCCCCTAGCTCTGCATCCGCGATCGCCCAGGCGTAGTGGATCAGGCCCCTGTCTACTGCGTGCCCGGTGGTGCTGGTGAACATCACCCAGCCGAACATCCACAGTAGGTACGCCTCTAAGGACCGTCTGAGCGAGTACTCGTCGGCGTCGGGGTGGAGCTGGTCGGTCTACAACAAAAAGCAAACGATGTTAAAACTCGTAAGATTTCTAGGAAAGTAACAAAGTGTACATGTTCGGGGGAGCAACTCCAGGGAGCCCAGGTAGCCTCATCACGGGAGCGAATCGCTCCATGATATCCTCCCTCTAGCCACCAGCACCGTCGACTAGGCCAACAGCCTCCCCGGCCAGTGGAAGCCCAAGCAGGTACGCGACGTCCTGAAGCGTAGGTGCCATCTCCCCACAGGGGAGATGGAACGTGTGTGTCTCCGGCCGCCACCGATCTACCAAAGCAGCCAGCAGCGACCGGTCCGTATCCCAGCGCTTGGCCGGGTCGTTCTCATCCGCCCGCGCCTCAACAAGCCTGCATATCGCTATCAGGCCTGCCTCACGCAACCTGCGTACCGTGGAGTTCAACATTAGTACCACATATTTCCAAATAGCCAAAAAATGCCATCAAGTAATTAAGCTCTATCATATCACGGAACGTGTCGCGGATCGGCCCGCAACAACTCGCGCGACGGGCGTGGACGAAAGGTGGTAAGCTGTGCACCCTGCACCGCCGACAAGTACGAACGGTGGCTCCTGTCCAGTGCCTTACTGAGGAGAGCTGGTGTCTCGTCCGCCATACCTGCATACATAAGAGTGATTACAAATAAGCAATTGATAAAGAAAAAAACATTACACAAATTGTTCTTTACAATGGTAATTCGTAACGCTAAAGGTACACTACACAAATGACAACAGCATTACAATAGTTCATGTCTCACAAAGATAAATATTACACACATGACAAATGACAACAGCATTACAATAGTTCATGTCTCACAAGGATAAATATTACACACATGACAAATGACAACAGCATTATAAATACTACATCAATTGGATCACCGCTAGACTAAAAGGCTGACAGGAATAATCAAGTCATTGCATCGCCAGCGGATGACGTAGTCGCCGCACGAGAACGCCTAGGACGTGGTCGCCTCATTGTTGTTCCTTCTCCCGATGGACGGCGGCCATCGGTTGCCTGTCCAGATAGATCAGAACCTGGGACGGTTGGAGATTGTGAATTCTTCGGGCATTTCTTGTAAGTATGCCCGCGCTCATCGCATTTGCTGCACCGTAGAGTCCTCCCCCCTGCCTCCGACTCGTCCATGTCGTTTCTGATGCGTCTCGATTGACGCCGGCCCTTTTTCAGCCTTAACTTTGACGGATCTGGAATGTAGAACACCTGTGGCCTCAGAGTTGTATAAGATCCAGATATCCCGAACCCATATATCTCCTCCTTCCATGTATGAAATATTGCTTCTTTCCTGTAGTAGGGTGACACATAGATATCGGGAAGTATGCCACAATCCCCAGCTGCTGCAAGTACGTGTGAGCAAGGCAGATGTCTAAGCTTGGGCTTCATGCAGCTACAACTGCAACCGCCCTCCGCATGAAGCACACATTCCTGCACAGCTTGAACGCGGTTGATGCCGTGCCTTCGCCTGTCCACACACATTATCTCGTACCTATGAACTTGGGTACCTTGGGGAATAACTCTGTGCTTCATAGCCTTTGCTATTTTATCTTGCATATACTTTGTCATCACACTCCCAAATACAATGTTGTTATCTTGCATCGAAGGGGCAATTTTCTTGTATCTGTCCCTGAAGTATGCCTGAGTGCCATGAAGGATAAATTCCACAATACCGACCAGTGGGAGTCCTCGCACTCCTCGCATCACCCAGTTGTACACCTCGGCCAGGTTGGTTGTCATTATACCATACCGAGACCCGTCAGTGTCATACAACAGAGACCACTTTTCTTTCGGTTCATTCTCTATCCACTGCGAGAAATTATGTAAATTGATGATGCTGACCTTCTTCTCATTGTTGGCGGGTCATCATGTAGTGGACCAAGAGGTACTGGAGGATCGTCATCCTGTGGCCGACGAGATTGCTCGTCGGTTTGCTTTGTTGTCAGCTCATCCAACCTCCTCCACAACTCATTGAATTTTTTCTCTTGATTTTGACCACATAGCCTCTTAAATAGATCCATCAGGTGCTTGTTCTTGAATTGCTTGTAGAAATTGGCTCCCATATGACGCATGCATCACCTACTCCGAACATCATGCCACCTAACTGGAAGTCCCCTCTCCGGCTAACCATTCTGTAGGTAGTCAATTGCCTTCAACATGCCCGCATGACGATCATGAATGAGGCAAACATTGGGCCTCATACGCACGACTTGGCAGCGAACTCTCTCCAAGAACCAATACCAGCTTTCGGTGTTCTCACTCTCGACAAATGCAAACGCCATAGGTAACACCTGGTTGTTCCCATCGGCTCCAATCGCCGTCAGTATCTGACCTCTGTATTTGCCTGTCAAGAAGGTTCCATCTATGCACAACACAGGGCGACAGTGCACAAATGCGTTGATGCAAGCACCCAGCGAGAAAAAGGCTCTTTGCAGCACGCTCTTGCTCGGGTCATTAGACAACGGAAAGGTCTGAATGTCATAATAGGTATTAGGATTTCTCTGAGCAATGGTGCCTAACAGATAAGGCAAGTTATCATAGGATGCTTCAAATGTGCCATACCTCATCTCCAAAATCTTTTGTTTCGCCCTCCAAGCCTTGTAGTAGCTTATAGTATACTTGAATTTGTTTTCAATGTGCCTAATAATGGAGCCCGGTTCAAAGTCCGTGTTACAAACCACATCGCTGTACATCTCACCGGCAACAAAAGCTGAGGTGATGTTGCGGTGATACTTATCAACCCCTGGCAACCAACATGTGTGCTCACCAACAATGCTCACTTTCCAATAGTCATTCCATTTTCCCTTATATGCATGAACGCGCCACGGACAATCATCCTTCGTGCACTTCACGTCATACACACAGTTGCTAGACTTCACCACCCTAAACTCTTTATGCAAGGAGACCGCCCAATGCTTCACCGCCTCTTTCATGTCTTCCTTATACGCATACCTGACACCTTGGATTACCTCGTTATCCTTGTATTTAAAGGGTGCTTGCTGCCCCTCTGAGATAACAAGTTGAGAGAAATCGGCTTTTGTCCAATCAACGGGAAGTACATCTTCCTCCTCGTCTGATGATTCATCGCCCTCCGCCAGCTCATTTTCAGAATCTTCCCTCTCCATTTCCTCAACAATTGCTTCGATTCTCTCCCCCTCATCCGCCACGCCTATTGCCTCCTCCAACCTTGCTTCGTTACCCCCAGTTCGCATCGATGGTCCAACATTCTCCACAGCATTGCTAGGACCTTCACCATCCTCTGTTTGCACTGTAACAATGCTATCGATTTCATGCAATGCCACAAAAATAATAAGGGGCCAGGACCTTTCAAATGCCATCTCTACATAACGTCTCCAGGACTCGGTGTTATCTACAGGCATTAGTTCCCAATAATATCCTTCCGTTGCACGACTGACTACAACGGATAGAGACATTGTGTTCACTCTTGTATCCACTTTAAATCCACGTAGTAACCAACTATAGACTGACTCAAATGTTTTATCGGTTGGCCTATCGATGCCCTTTGATTTCATACTAAATTCTGACAGATCAACACCATCTCAACCATATCTAACATTGCCTTTACCGTGAACTATCTGAAATATGACCTTGCTTGCCATTGTGCCTGATAAACAGGTTCAAACTTAATTTACTTCATACTACGAATATGTTGCCTAGATCAATCTGTGCCTAAGTTAAATTCTATATTAAACAAAATTCTACGCAAAGAAATGTATACATACATAAGGACATATCCTACATATGTTCATCTAAATCGGTTTGTCCTAGGTCAAATTGACTAAAATAAATCATGCCCTAATTTTTAAATTCATATTATAGTGCTACACAACTATTTAAATAACATAGACATAGATCAGAATGTATTCTACGTAGGTTCATCTAAATCGGTTCGTCCTAGGTCAAACTCCTTAAATTAAATCGTGCCCTAATTTATAAATCAATATCTTACTAATCAACTATTCAAATATTCAAAAAAAATCTTTTCTTATATATTCTACACAAAATAAATAACACAAACATATAGCGGGATATTGTATTTACCTGCGATCGAGTGTGCACACCGACAGGGCTTCGCCGCTCTCCTTCTTCTTCCTCACCCCTCCCTCTATTATTTTCCTCGAGTCTCGACGGCTGCGAATGACGGCCGCGGAGTTGGAAATGGGGATTTTATAGGGGAGGGCAAAAAATTGCCCTCTGTAAGGGCGGCAAGGGGGCTGCCTGCAAAATTGCCAGGGCGACCGCCCTTTTGCAGGCGGCCCCTTGCGGAACAGTGAAAAAACGCCCTTGCCGAGGGCGGCAAGGGACTTTTTTGCAAAATTGCAACGACGTGGCAGACGGCGCCCAACGGCCGTCTGCCACGTCGGAAAAATCGCCCTCTTGGAGGGCGATTTTTAGAACTCGTCCTCCCGGAGAGCGAGAGGAGATTATTTCTGCAATATTTTGAAACGGAAAATTATTTTTGCAAATCTTTAAATAAATAAAATTAAAAATGCAAAAAATTCTCAGCGACTTACTGTTTGGGCCGAGCCGGTATTTTTGGGTGTCTAAGGGGGTTCAGAGTTTAAAACTCTTAACCCCCTAGAGAGTCGGCCCGCTCGCTATGTTCTCACTCCGGCCCATTATAACGGGCCGCATGTGCGTAGCAATCCTGTTCCGGCCCAACTAGATCTCCGTCCTTGTCGCGGTCGACTCGATCGAACGGCTACCAATAGCGTGAGCACTCACAATTTCAGATCATACAGCGTACAGAAGCACACCCTGGAAAAGACGACGGTTGTGTTCATCTCTGAACGAAGAACAGAGGGTATTTCAGCATCGATCTCTGAATGCATGGCTAGCATTTGTCAACGTCTGGGTCCAATCACTGGCAGCTGAGTTCATCGAGGTGTTGACTAAGGCTTGAGTTTAATGAAGATGAAGATCGACTAAATACGGGGGCACGTAAAGTAATAAAGTTATTAGCTCATAATTAATTAAGAATTAATTTTTTAAAAACTAAAAAAATGGATTTAATTGAGTTTTTTTACTAAAAATACATTGTTTATTAGTTTGAAAAACATGCTAACAAAAATCGAGATAAAATTTATATTTTAATTAAAAAAAAAAAGATCGGAGCCTAACCGACCACAAAACATGGTCTATTAATTCTCTTGCGTATCCGGGACACCAGAATTTCAGAACTTTGGTAAGAAAAGAAATGGAGGACAGTTAAAGCCAAATCTCTTTCTGGGAGTGGCAGACGTGCTCGGATTGCATTCTCGCTGAATGCTGATGATCATTGACCTAGCAAATTAGTATATAGCTTTATGCTAGCTTTTACTTTGACAAAGGAAACATCCCGCTTTTGTTCGTCTCCTGCTACATATTAGTTAGGAAATATCTTGCTCTGGCACAGCATGGCTCTGAGATGAATGGTTCATAGACATAGTGTTAGCTGGAACCAGATGTCCAGATGTAATTCGTGAGTCAATTAATTAGGCTCAAAGGTACGTACTGCTAATATAATGGGCTAAATGTCCTGTCCTAGACAACAAAATCCTCAGAAAAGAACAGTTAAAATAATTAAGCGATGGCATCAGGGAAGGAGACCGACTGATTTTTAACTTAAGACAGGTCTCTCTCGTGGACTATATATCTTTATAAGAGATAGGACACGTGCAACAGTACAAAACTGCTGTCATTATAATGGAGTGCTAAATAGTACCAACTACTGACAGACATTCTGAACAATTTTTCTTGTGCTTTACCTCGTGTCAACATTCTCTTCTTATTAGTTTAGATGTACTAATACTAGCACGCAACGTCTACTACTAGTTTCAATCCCTTAATTTGGATGATTGTTTAATTGTTAGTTCTCACCATTTGAAGGTATGCGTGTCTTTGAATTCGTTAAAAATGTACTGAAGTCTGAACCAAACCAGGCTTTCCTCATGGCAGTTGCGTCCTACTCGTAACTAACCCTGTCTGTTTCATTCTGCCATGCATGCATATCCTTTAATTAGCCTTCTTCTTCGACAAATGATAATCTTCTAGCTGCGTCATGACGCCAAAAAGGAGATTTAGTTGCATACCTTCATGCTAGCTTCTCAAGCAGTTTTCCCTGAGCAGTTGGCGACTCTGAGGCTCTGACCTTGCAAAGGCATATATATGCAGAATAGAGAAATGCTATACTAGATACACAATCCGGTTTATACATTATACAAGAGGCGGTTGTGAAATCAATGTTTTGATTAAAATTCGATGATGAACAATTGTCAAAATGATGAATAAGTGATTGAGCTCATATTTGTTAAGTGGTAATGAATTTGTGTGAAGTGTTTTTTCTCTCTAGATGAGACCGATCGGACCTGCCTTGTAATGGCAGTTGGACCGGCCAGGCGATGTGCGATGTGATTTGCTCTCTGTACGATTGCGGTCGGTTCAGGCATGTGCTGTTGGTCGGATCGCACGAAAAACAGCGGTCGGACTGGCTGGCGCAACGATTTAACCGGCAGACTTCAACACGGAGTCAGTTTTAGGTTGTTTTTCGTGGATTTTTATGATTGCTTTATGTTTGTGACTTTTAAATAATTTTTATATGTACGTTATACTATTGTGTATCAATGTGAGTCAAGTTGGATAAAAACATATACTCATATACGGCTTCTTGGTTTATTCATGTATAGATGTTGCTTGAGGCCATGGGAGTATTGCCGGTAATGGATCGAGACTAGGCTTGGAAGAATTTGAGATCCAAATAGTCAAGAAGATCATGTGAGATACTAAGGCTAAAGGACAATGCACGTGGAGGTGAAGTTTTTATATGGCATACAAGAGTTGTGTACGTATGAAAACTAAGTAAATTTGGATTGGAGTCTAACTTTGGGATGATTGGAGTTTGGAGTTGTAAAGAGATAAGTGTATCCTTGGTTTGAAGAGTTTCCTATGTGATTAGGATTCTTTGTTTTAGTTGGATTCGTGACTATGGACAATCAATTTTATGGGTATAAATAGATGAGGGGTTGAGACTCAAACTAACAAGAAGAAGACAACTTTTAAGAGAGAAAAGTTAGGGTTTTCTTATAGGCTTCAATTCCAATTCGTGAGTTGAGAGAGGAGCAATTTAAATGCACTTTGTAAACACAACTTGATGCAATAAAGTTGATCTACCTTCAAGAGTTAAGGCATGTTTTCTGTATCCCAATGGTCGGACTGGCGTTATAGGTGTGGTCGGACTAGCAGGCGGTGCAACCGGTGGCACACAGGAGATTGGACTGGTGTCGAGAAGGCGGTTAGATTGACGATACTACTTCGGTCGGACCAACGGCTTCAAGGTGGTCAGACCGGCATATAGACGCCAGTCGGACCTACTCCATCAGGTTTTAGGGATCTTTTTATTTTGCGAAAATATTTTTGTTAATGTTCCTATTATTCACCCCTCTCCATTAGACTTGGTTCTTATATTTGATCCTACAACAGTTACATCTGCTCAATGAAATATTGAATGCTCCTAAATGAACTAGATTTTTTTTATATTTTAACCTTTTTTTAAACTTATTTTATAAATAGATCTTAAAAAACTCACTTTACGAATGAACCCTTTTCTCGATGTCAGAATTGTCTCAACGTCATTAACATTGGCATCGACACTTTCGCCTCCTTCAAGAAGCTAAGACACTCATCTAAAAAAGGTCAGCACCAATAACACTAGCACTGAGGATCTATTTGTAAGAAAACTTTTGCAAATTTTTTTCTTATAGATTGTTGGAATAGGTGTTGAATATACTAGACCTACTAGAAGTTGGACTTAGAGTTGGAACAAGTGTAGGATAGAGTTAGAGTCGGACTCTGTCATAGACTCTCTCTTAAATAGAGAGGGGGACACCACAATGTAACCATGATGACTACAATGTAGCGTAGACACGCAAGGAGATGATGACGACGTGGCCATGGACTCGTAGCTGCTAGATGCTATGTTGATTGGGGGTGTGCCCATAATCAGAGCCCCGGGGATGTAGGCTTCAGCTGAATCTCGTTAACAAATATCGTGTGTTCCTGTGTCATCATCTGGTATGTCTTGGGTGACCAATGACTAAAACGATCAAGAAGGTTAGTTCTCGTTTCGCTATATTGACTAACTTTTATAACAAGTGATATCAGAGCAGAATATTTCAGCATTGGATCAAGAAGTCATGTGGAGGAGAAAACACAAGGTGGGATTGTGCATCGATAGGAGATCATCAGCCGTGACGATGAGATCGATGGCGACAATGAGGACATTGTGCAGGTGACGACCTCGTTCACGATCAGACCAGTGATGACGGAACATGACTGGAAGACGGGGTCGGGCATAGACGAAGGCGACCGGAGAGATCAGAGGGGTAGTGCTATGGACGGTGCACCCGACGCATGCGGCGATTGTGTTTCCATGGCAGTAGGGAGGCCATGGTGGAAGGGTGAAGCCAACAAACGTGGCGCGGCGCGGCGAACGTGTAGGGCCAAGGACAACGAGGTCGTGGACGATGAACACAAGGGCTACGACTGCGGTGCGTGCGGAGGCACGGACGGGCGGCATGGGATGCTATTCTACGCGTACAGTATGCACAAAAGTAACCAAGTCATACAAGCAATGCACATGCACGGGCATACATGCACTTGGATTAATTTCATGTTTGCCTATAGAATTAATTAACTACAAGATGCATGGTGGGCGTGAGGTGCATAAACATGTGACGGGAAGGAGTCATGCAGAAGGCCTGTTGGCTAGTTTGAGCAGGAGGTGAAACGGATTTGACACCCCCAGATGGCTTGGCGATGCTATTAGCAGGCGGCGACGTATGAGTTATGCATGGTTCTTGATGAGACGAGGATGGGCCAAACAGTTGGACCAGGTTTGTTTGGTTAGACCGAGGGGCAAAGCCGGTCGGATTGAGAGAAAGGGCGAGTAGACTGATGGCGACAGGTTGATCAGGTCACATATGAAATTATCTAGCGAAAATATGATATATCTGGGACTCGGTGAGGAGTTGAGATATATGGAGTTTGACCAGAACTCAAGAGTAAGAGCAAGCACTATGGTGATAATTTTTTCAGGTTGATTCAAGGCAATAGTGATTTTCTCAAAATATCATGGATTTAGTCTATGGATGAGAAAAGCTGATATTGGATTTATTAGCTCGGTTCATAAAACGACAAGAAAGAAAAGGTTCTCTTCATGTCTGATGAGTTTGATTTATCTATTTGGTGATGATATCGGTTATCTGGCCATGGAGTAAATAAAATCAAATTAACGACAGAAGATGAAGGTGAACATGGTCTTAGAGGAGTCTAGGACGTGCAAGCTAAGAAGAAATCCAATTTCACTTGGCAAGACGACTGTGATGATAATTGAGAAGGTGGAGCTCTATTGCAGGTGAAATTCAGAGGAAGAAGTTATAGAGATAGCGGAGTCTCTTGATGCGAAAGAAGACAACCCAAATCTAGAGAACTGGTGGATCGACATGATGATTCTGCTACTTCTGGGTGATGTATATTCGTTAAGGTGAAGTTTGTTGGAATAGATGTCGAATATACTAGACATACTTGGAATTGGACTTGAAGTTGAAATAGGTGTAGGATAGAGTTAGAGTCGGACTCTGTCATAGACTCTATCTTAAATAGAGAGAGTGACACCACAATGTAACCATAATGAATACAATGTAGCGTAGACACGCATGAAAATGATGGCGACATGGCCATGGACTCGTAACGGCTAGATACTATGTTGATTGGGGGAGCACCCATAATCAGAGCCTCGGGGATGTAGGCTTCGACTGAATCTCGTTAATAAATATCGTGTGTTTCTGTGTTATGTGTTATCATCTGACATGTCTTAGATGATAAATAATTAAAACGATAAAAAAAGTTAGTTGTTGTTTCGCTATATTGATTAACTTTTATAACGTAAATAGATCATCGGCCAGCGTCAGTGTCATTGGAATCAGACACCAGGTGGTGAGTTGTTCAAACCGGCGATGATGCGTGCATGCGTCGAGGACAGATTAGCTAGCAGTACTGGAGATGGCTAGCTAGCCGGGCGGTGCTGCGGCAGGAGGGTGATGGGCTCGCCGGTGCTCGCGATAGATCGAGTAGTGGACGAGTGGTGCTGCCGGCGGCGACGGTCGCTTTCGAGGCCTTTGACTGCCACCGGAGATGTGGTCGGCCCCGGCCAGCCGGACCAAAGGCGGGCGCGTGCGATGATTCGGCCCCACGGAATCGATCGTCGTCCACACATGCGTGGCGTCACCGTACGTACACGGACGGGTACAGTATGTTCACTCTTGTGCTAGCTGTCTCACCATCCATCGTCCATCCCGGCCGCTAGCTGTGCACAGTGTAAGTAATTTGCTTAAGAATTTTGCGTGCCTTTATTTTAAAACACGGTATAACCGTAGACACTCACAACACGTGGATACTTACTCCTATGAAAAAAGATTGGGCCAAAAAATCTTAAGATTGATAAAATCATCATGAGTGTTTTGCTGTCGACGAATACATCGATTATCACTTAAAAAACAATTAGTCGTAAATACAAATACCTGTGTCAAGTTAGAATTTAAACCCAAAGAAACTGGTTTCTTTTTAAGTAACCTAACTAGTTAGGTGTCTTTTTAAGTGTGTGAATTAACAGGATTAATGTTGAGTAGAAGATAATTAATGTGATGTTTATCGACAGACTAGCTAGTACCTGGCCATAACTAATCGCCATTGCTTTACACTTAAAGAAACCAGCACATCCTACTTTGCTTGCTCGCAAACAATACAGTAACTCCAATGATCAACGCCTTGATAGTTGCTTGATTCTGGCAACAAGGTTCACACTCCACACATGCAAATTAATTAAAAAATATACAAGAAAATGGAATAATAGAAGTTCTTTGGAGGCAGCAGCCAGCTATGCATTCTAGCTTGGACAGTACAGAGTATACATATCCTTTTTGTTGTGTTATAGAGTTTATTAATCATGTCATGTGATGCCGAAAGAAAAATGGAAAGTGAAGCAGATGGAACCCCATGTTTTCTTGTGGCCCAAACCAGCACTTACTTTGCGTTGTACGTACTACGTACCCTGAAGACAAGTGCCTAAAATTGTGGACTGAAATAGCATGCATCTCCACTTCTTAGAATTATAGAGTCATCAACAGAACAACATTAATTAAGCTTCAACTTGGTAGCTATAACAAGAGAATAATCTTATGATCCTTACCATTTTATCGTCCATAAATCAAGAGTTGTTCCCTCCATGGTTTCATCTACAAATGTAAATATAAGTATATTTCTATAATTTTTCGTAGAGATTAAGGTTAAAGTAAAATTACTATGATGCCTTTCTGAATGAATTTACTAGTTTAAATGTCATGTTCAACAACGCAACAATAAATATAAAAAATCATGATGGTGACTGGATTAGAAAATTAACACTTCATGGATACTTATATTTATGGACAAATTTTAAACGCTATAAATATACTTAGGGTATGAACAATGGTTCAAATGGCTATTATCTATATAATCTTCCTACATCATATATTCAGGGTTCACAATTTTGGTTCGAAATTTCAGTAATTTCATCCCCCACCGGCAAGCTCATATCTCGTCCGAAATTTTCAGTTTTTTGCAAAATTTTGTGAATTTGGTCAAATTTTATTCAAATTCAGTCAAAATTTCAAAATTTTCGAAATTTCTGAAATTTCAGTAATTTCGGACCCGCCAGCAAAAAAAATCCAATTTCAAAATTGAAAACCCTGCATATATCTAGATGATATACATATATAGACTACTCGATCATACACTATTTTATCTGTAATACAATTAATGATTTAGTTCTCGGTCTATTAGACAATGTATTAACCAACTACTACAACATTCTCTCCTCTTTCTCTTCCTTCCACTTAAAAAAGAAAATCATATGTGACACCTACTTCTAGACGCTAATATATTATATTATTATTTATATCCTTATATTTATAAACAGAGAGAGTATAATTATGTATAGGAATTGATCGGATCAGACTAGTCTGTTCGAAGTCTTTATTTATACTGTTATGTTTATGAACGAATAGAGTATAATTGTGTATAGGAACTGATCAGATCATTCTAGCCTGTTCGAAATCTAGAGACTGGTACTATTTCTATCATCTTCGAAAGAAGTACGCTAGGGCTGAGTGCTTTGCTTGAAGTTCCCAACTCTCTTTTCTTTTTTTTCACGCGCACGTTTTCCAAACAGTTAAACGGTATATTTTTTTAAAAAGTTTTTATAGAAAAGTTGTTTTAAAAAATCATATTAATATATTTTTTTAAAAAAATTAATACTTAATTAATCATGCGCTAATGAGTCACTCCGTTTTACGTGCGTTAGAGATTAGTTCCCACCTCCAACAAACAAACTCAGCCTAAAGTATCACAAATCACATTCTAAGATTTTTAGTACAACATCAAACAGTATCCTCTCTATAATTATATAGAAAAAAAAACCTCTCATTTCTCAATCAGAGCACAGCCTGTGCTTGTGGTTGTGGTTTGACTACTGAACGATGTACAGCCGCGTTACTGTATGCCTACAAGACTTGTTGATATTCTAGTCCAATCAACACAAAAAGTGAGGCCTTGGCAACCATGAAAATAGCTTATTAGCAATATCCCCATCAAAAGGTCAGAATTCACACAAGTCAGAACCCAACACCCCTTCAATTCTTTCCCCAAAGTCCACACTAGCTCTCCACTCATCATCACACGTTTTCGTTACACCACCGATCAATCGCTCATCACCCGATCGATCGATATATTCTGGCAAAATCCATATATAGATCAGCCTCTGATTCTTCTTCTTCCGGGAAGTCGGCGCGTCCCGCTGATTTGTTAACTGGTAGGACGTCAAGAGCGCTAGCTCGAGCTCCGTTTCCAGCCATGGCGGATGAGCATGAGTGGTGGAATAGCTCTTGCTCTGCACGCACCGGCGACGACGAAGCCGCGTGCTCGACGGCGCCGGCGGACGCCGATGAGTCAGCGGTTGGGAGTACTCCGATGAGCTTCGGCCATGGCGGCCAGCCTAGTTTATCTGACGCCGCCGCCTCGTCGTCGTCGTCGTCGTCGTCGTTCCTTCTTGCCGGACAACACATGGATTATTGGACGCAAGACTTCATGTGAGTAGAGCTAAACAAGATCCAGAGAAAATTAATGGAAATTAATTGAGCTACCTAGCTAGGCATAGGATGAGTATTGATTTACCTTGTCCATGGCATGGCTAGCAGGGGAGGAAGAGCATCGGCAGCGGAGGCGGCCGCGGCCGCGGCCACCGCGAGCTTCGACACGCTGCTCCAGTTCCAAGGCGTCGACGCGGCGAGCCACCGCTTGCTGCTCGGCGACAACGCCGCAGCGCCGCCGCGTCACCTCGTCGTGCCAGGGGCGCCCTACAGCGGCGGCGATGCCACGGCGGCGCCGCCACAAGGCGTGTCACCGTACGAGGCGGCCGACAACCTGCAGCAGCAGTCGTTCCCCCGCCACCACGTCGTCGTAGGATCGTCGGGGCTCTTCCGGCCGGCAACGACGGCGCCGCCGCAGTTTCTCTTGCAGGCGTGACAATGACTAGCTTAGTTATTAGTATCTAATAGCTAGGGTTTCTTCTAAATTGGTTTCTGATGGTGCAGTCCAACACGGAGCGCCTCCATCATCATCAGGACGCTGGCTCGCCGGCGACGAGAAGCTCTCCTGGCTCGCCGGCGGCAGCGAAGAAACCCCGGATCGAGGCGCCGTCACCTTTGCCGACTTTCAAGGTGCGTGACTGAACAAAAATCGATCAATCGCCACACTTTTTTTAGTTCGTTGCTCGATCCATCATTTTACATAAATTCTTTGCAAGCATCGATTGCATTATGATGACTTTTGGATTTGGTTTTGATTCTCCCTGCTCGCGCGTGCTGCAGGTGAGGAAAGAGAAGCTCGGGGACAGAATCACTGCGCTCCAGCAACTCGTTTCGCCTTTTGGAAAGGTTAGTACGCTACGCATATATCGTCTTCCCTCTCTTTTGTGAATTTCTTCTCTCTTTTCTGCATTACCAGCAATTTTTAGCACAAGCTTTACCAGTAGTTGTTTGATTCATTTCCTATTTCACTCTCTATAGTCTGATAGTCTCTCAGCTGTTTCAATTTGTCCTCTGAATATTTCGTAGTTGATCAATTATTAATGTATACCCTTTTCAATTCGATCGATCAAACTGCGATTTCTAGACGGATACCGCATCGGTTCTTCACGAGGCCATCGAATACATCAAGTTCCTTCACGATCAAGTTGCCGTAAGTACTATCCAGAGCCTACATATAAGCAAACCCTTATCAAATCTCTGAAGAAAATTCATGGAGAATTATTCACGGACAGAACTACTAGTTAGTAATTTTGTCATGATTTACATATCCATTAATTAATTAATTGGACTCTTATACCTGCATGCAGTCTCTGAGCTCACCGTACTTGAGGTGTGGGCGCCCCGTGCAGCTACAACACCAACAGGTATACGTTGAAGAGTTAAACCATCATTGTTTTAGTTAATTAACCTGAAGTCTCTACTGTAGTAGAAGTAATCTAGACTATTTATCTTTTTTTAATCTAATAGATCATATTTATTTATACTATCATATCAACTACTCCCTCTGTTTCATATTATAAGTCGTTTGACTTTTCTATTAGTCAAAGTTTTTAAGATTTGATCAAATTTATAGAAAATTTAACAACATTTATGACACCAAACTAGTTTCATTAAATTTAACATTCAATACATTTTGATACAATGTTTGTTTTGTATTAAAAATATTATTATATTTTGCTATAAATTTGATTAAATCTAAAGAAATTTGACTAAGAAAAAAGTCAAATGACTTATAATATGAAACGGAGGGAGTACTCATTGTAAAATAATTTCTTCTAGTGATAATATTGAGACCAACTTCTAACGTGATAATATTGGTAGTAGAATAGTACCAGTAGATAGCACCATAAAGTAGGGTTCACCAAACCGTTTTGAGTGGGGTTATCGCCACTCTACGGTTTGACGGTTATCGTGAAAACCGTGCAGTTATCGCGAGGTATATCGTGGTTTCAAAAACTGAGAATGTTACCGCACGTGATAACCGCACGATAATCATACGGTTTTGTAAACCCTGCCGTAAAGGCCCTAATTTATTTTGACAAATTTTACAGTGTTCTATACCGGTAGTATTCTACTACCAGTATCATCGCACTAGAGGTTATCTCAATCGTTGATTTACGAGTTTTATTACTAGTTAAAAAAAATTCTAGTGGTAGTATAAATAGACGTGGTAGTATAAATAGATGTAGTATTATTTGATTTGCACGGTATCACCTGGATTTTTCTGATGAACAGGGTTCCCATAAGGCGAAGGATAACGGTGAGGGGAAGCAGGACTTGCGCAGCCGAGGCTTGTGCCTTGTTCCGGTTGCGAGCACTTATACTGTGGCTAGTGAGGCTGCGACAGAGTTTTGGCACCCTACCTTTGGAGGCACATTTCGTTAGTAACTAGAGACTAAGTAACTAGAGACTAACTGTGGCAGTGGCAGAGATTTAGGAAATTTTTAGAGCCCAGATAAAAACCAGTCATCACTACGTGTACGTATCTGCTCTATTGCCATGCATTGGTGAGCTCTAGCAGTTGCCAGGATCATCAGGTCTTTGTTAACGGTCGTCGCTTGAGATATATCAATTATATATATTTTTGCTGTGACAGATATATCATATATTTATATGTAGCTAGCAAAATATATTTATATTTAGATGTGAAACATTGAAGAGAGGTACCAATGAGGCAATTTGAGGTACCAAAAGGTGTCACAAGTTAGCATTAGAAAATTTGCGTAGTATGGGCCTCGTTTTTTTTATTAAGATGTAGATTTTATTTTAATTTTTGTTAGTACACTTTTCAAACTGCTAACGGTGTGTTTCGTGCGAAAATTTTTATATAGAAGTTACTTTAAAATATCAAATAAATTAATTTTTTAATTTTATAATAATTAAAACTTAAAGTAATCATAAATGACTTTCTTGTTTTGTGTGCCCTTAATCTTCACCCATCATTTTCTCGAAGGAGGCCTATGTGTATACTCTGCTCTACCTCCTCAAGGACTAAAAAAATCTTCTCCACATATTCCTGGTAGTTCTAATTGGACAATGAATATATGTACCCATCAAGCAACAATTCATGCATGATAGTTAAAAACGTGGGAGAGCAAAAAAGGATTTGGTGTGATCAGTATTAATGTTTATGCATGGAATATGCATGTCCAGATATTGCACTAAAGAAAAGCAGAAGCAAGACCTAGTAGGTGAGTTTCCAGAGACAGGTTAACACGCATGGGTATATTTGTTGGGACAGGTACAAAACGGAATGATATATAAGAACTTTCCAAGGAATAATGCTATGATCAGTATTATAAATATATTGACATGTTGGGGTGGGAGGGAAACAGCAACTAACTATGCTAAAATTTGAAAAGAAAAGGTGAGATAGTTTTAGATGCATGGTGAACAGTTGGTTCATGTGTACTCCCTCCGTTAAGAAAAGAAGAGAACTATTTTTATGTTCATATTTATGGTTAGAAGTTTAAGCTTTATGGAGTGAAGGGTATAGTATATACCAACCATGAATATTATTGTATTAATATTGTCTCTGATCTTGGAGTAGTAGAGGTCACTGTACATGCCCTGTTACCGTACGTCTGAAAAATTGTCGGTGTCCACGTAACATCGTAGCCTATGCATGCGTCCTGATCTCTAGCAAATCAGCTACTAGCTAGGTTTTCCACGAATGGTACTGTCTCGTAATTAGTCCTGTTAATTGATATGCCACCTGATCTTTTTATTTCCCTCGTTGTGAGATATATATATATATATATATATATATATATATATATATATATATATATATATATATATATATATATATATATATATATACANTATGACCCTGTTTTTTTAATTATTCATTGAATTATTAAATGGATATATTATTTGTTCCACGCTTAAAAAAATTTGTTTTCTTAAAAAAACTTTCTTATATTGTATCACCTAGACATTTTATATTTTTTAAAAGATATTTGTTAAGTTTTTCCCTTACAATAATAAATAGATAATTCATGATAATATTTTTTTAATAATCTAATCCTATAGTATCCTTCAATTTCTTGCAACAATTCAAAGATGATAAATATCCAAATATCATTTGTCATGGTTATAGATAAGGCATACCCAATAGTTTTAGGTTGGACTTGGCGGGATCCATCATATACTAAGCCTTATACGAAATCATGTCTCATATACGGAAGGTGTTCCAGATAAGGAAGAAGAAACAAAGTTTAAGTTGAAAACTACAAGGACTACTCGGATCATATTTATATTTGTCTTTCTAGTTTTACTTGGACAAGAGTACATTTGTGGGTATAAATACAAGATCCCCCAAGAAGAGAGGGGACGGATCAATAGAAGTCTAGACAAACCCAATATGGAGCCATGGAGACCGACATGAGGGATCTAACGCTATCCTCAATCTCGTCGAGATTGTATTTGAGGAAGAAGGACTACCTTGTCATCGACTACGTGTGGAGATCCAAACCGCTAAATCGACGACGACTAGATTAGGTTCTCCCAAATATTATACTCGTGTGATTTGGATATATAAAAACAACACCGGCTTTGGCAAACAAGAGTAGGGTTTTACCTGTCAGTTAAGGGGTCCGAACCTGTATAAGAATTTTTGTCTCCCGTCTCTTTTATCTAAATCTCGCGTATATCTTGACTCCAACGATTCTCATATTCTACAAATACCATAGTCGCGATTTATTTCGTCGACACCATTGCCATCAGGAATTTATATGCAGATTAATTACAAGGTTCACCCGAAACAGACACAACCGATGCATGCGCTAGCTGTGTAGCTATTAATTGGGGCAAGCTTTCCCTTTCCTCCTGACTCCTGTGTGATCGTGTGGGCACATACACTGACTTTCAAGCTACGCGGTTTTGATCACGCGCGATAGGGATAGACGTAATCATGTTATATATCACACGTGTGAACTAGAGTGGATATATTAAAGAGTATCCATGGAGTGATCGGAGTTTATTCCTATGTTGCGATAAAAAGAAACCGAATACTATTTTGGAATATATACATAATTATTTGAGGTTACCCGAAATTTTGGAAATTTCAGGGGAAAAATCAGAGATTTCTAACAAAAACTTCAAATTTTGGATAATTTTTTTGTTAAATTTGAATATTTTTTGCTAGTTAAAATAATATTTTTTAGCAGATAGAACAACTTATCAGGACCACAAGTAATCCCAAATTTTTGGAAATTTAGATATAAAATTGTTAACCCTGTGTGTACTAGCTCATTATCCACATTTAAGGATATGCTAGTGATCAAGAGCTATTTCCATATCAATCGGAATCAGCTTGTAAATTAGAAAGCGTATAATTATGGAACACCACAGATTGCTTGTCATGGCATTATCTGTGTTGTTAATGCATCTCAAAATCTGATTCCGTCCCTGGCTTGGGTTTTTGGGTAACGCGCAAAAGACTTGCATATCTTTTATTAAGAGAGAAGAAAAGTTCCAGTTACATGCTCTGCCCAGCTGCAAGCAGCCCTGCTGTCACAAAACTACTCTAGTTTCTATCTCATAATACACTAGCGAAATGTCCGTGCGATGCACCGGATGATATCCGTGCGTTGCATCGGTGTTGGCGTAGAATTTAGATCCGCCTCGCAACAAAACGGGTTCCACGTTTCCACGGCGGTCTGAGAGGTCTGCTTAACTCCAGTGCAGGTCCAATGGCTTGCCTAGATGCGTGTAGGGCGTGCCAGTTGATTTGATTTGCAATCAACAAGATAAACAAGTAAACCATGTTAGAAAACAATGGCCGATCGGCCGATAGGCCGATGTCGCATTGTCATGGCCCCAGCCGATAGGGCAAAGCTGTATCGGCTTACTAGTGATAAAGCGAGATTAAAGCATAAATCTGATCTTATCGGCCTTCATCAACATGTTGATGTCAATCAATGGCTGTAACACCTATTCCTTATGTCCCTAAATCTTTGAATATACTCTAGGACCGATTCATCCACTCGTTGCCTGATGGCAGTAAGATTGGACAGTTTCATCTCTTGCATGCCGTTGTAGAAATATCTGTGAAACTGCTTTTCCAAATCTATCCATCCTCTGATGGAATTGTAGGGTAAAGATGAAAACCATGTAAATGCTGACCCTGACAAGGACAGAGGGAAAAACCTCACCCTCAATGCCTCTATGGCCGATGCCTCCCCGCACTGTGCTAGGAATCGGCTCACGTGCTCGTATGTCGAGACGTTGTCCTGCCCCGAAAACTTGGAGAAGTCTGAGATTTTGTATCGGCTTGGCAGTGGCACTCTGTCAAACTCCTCAGGGTACGGGTGCCGATACACCATAGAACTCTCCTTGGGCTTCAAACCGAACTGATCTCGCATCACCTCGGCTATCATATCGGCCCAGTATCCTGCGGGCCGATGTGAGAGGTCTTGCTGGTAAGATTGTTGCAGGCCCTCTGCTTGATATTGCTTGGGGAAGTACGGCTGGTAGTGGTGATCCAGGTTCTGCGCGTCGTACTGCCCTGCGGTGTACTGCTGGTAGCCTTGCGGCGCGTGGTACGCAGCTGGTTGCGGAGGGTTGCCAGTCATGGGGATGTGAGGTTGTCTGGCCGATGGCGGGTTGACAGGAACTTGCCGCATCGGCTCGATCACCGGTTGCTTCCCCTTCGTCCATTATGCATACTGTTCCTCCGTGATGTGCTGAGGGCTTCCTCCCGTTTGCCTGGTGAGGACCAGCGGCAAGGTTGATGTCGGTTGCGTCGATGGGGGTGGCATCGGCGCCGTCGGCTGTGGAGCCGTGCTCAGGTCGTTCCTCAAGGTCCGATAAGCAGGGAACTTATTTTCTGACAAGAAAATCGGCCCTTGAGGCTTATGCTGGTGAATCAAACCATCTAGGATCGACTTGATCGTATTGGTCAACGTGTTCACCAGGATCCCCGACTGGTTTACTAGCGCAAAATGAACCGCGGAGTCGATTCTGTCTTGCAACGTCAGCGCAGCGTTCTCTTCGGTCTTGACGGCGTGGTCGTGGGCTGCTGCCGACGTGCTGGCTCCATCTCCAGGTGATATGCACCGAATTGGTTCGGCGAAGGGTGGCCCGATCTTCACGTCAGTAGGTTTCGGTAACGGGGATAACTTGCTGAAAAGGCTTTACACCTGGCCAAGGTTGGTTGTGACCATGCGACGGGGAGAGAGACACCGAAACCGCGAAGACTTCGACTCGATCTCTGAACGACCGCAGAACCACAACCGGAGCTAATCCACACAAGACGGGGCAGCCGTACTGGAACCCGCAGAGCACGAATTAGTGGATCTCAGAGAGATCTCTCCACAAGTTCAAGAAGAACAAGGAAGAACAAGGGTTGAGTAAGACACTCAAGCAGCTCGACTGCAAATATCACTGGGATAATCTTAATTCATCAAAAAGTCCTTTTTGGCTTACAACTAAGGGGTATTTATACTAACAACTAGTCTCTAAAAATAGATGTAAACTGAAAGAGCCACGTGGGAAGGTGGAAGGCCAACTGGCTTGATCATTCATGCAGTGGTCGTCAATTTCCCGCGTGTCTTCTGGCCTTTTGAGTGGTCTTCAATGTTTTGATCATAACTCTACCTAGGAACATCCAAAAGACGCGGGACCAGATGCGTTGGAAAGCTAATTTGATAACCTTTCACACCATGTGTAGAATGCTTCACGAAATATTGTAGAGTGATACAGTTTCTCACGGAAACTTGGATATCAGGCTGACTATTGATCTTCTAAACAGTCTGCACCAAAAGCACTCGGCTGCCAAGCTGGGAGCTCTAAAGCACTCGGCACTTAGTGGCATTAGAAAGTTGACTTCAAAACCTTTCCAACAAGTACTCATGGACCTTCACAGCTTCTATGAATCAAAAGATATGACTGTTTCTTCATGACAGTTCTGCCAGGCCAAACTGGTTCGATGTAGCTCTCCTCTTTGGTTCAGTCTCGGCGTGTCCTTGTCATCCTCCTTGGTGAACCTGAGTAATAGCAACATGCACGATTTAGGAAGTATATAATTCTCATTAATAAATGGAATTTCACAAAGTAGCGCGTGCACCTCTTGTTGTAGCTGTTTAGCTCGGCTACGAGTAATTGGTCCATCGAAGATATGAGCTGGTGCAGCTTGACTTGATGATTGTTTCATCTTGCTTGATGTAGTCGGTATACTTGATGGTGTGGTCGGCGTGGGCATATCTCCAGGGCTCGGCATTATCATCTTAGATTTTTGGATAAGGGTGTCTTGCCGAGTCCTAGAGTATGTCTGCAGGTACATGTTTTGGAACTGCTCGACCAGCTTGTCCATCTCGGCAATCTGCTCTTCATTGAGCTGGTCGACGGTCACGGAGACGACGTTCTCCTTGGAGATCTCAGCCTGCTTTGACATCTTGCAGTGGTCTTCTTGTAGTTGCGGGGCTTGCGTTCTTGAGTCTCACCGGGCGTGCCAAAAGCGTGTTGGCGTAGAATTTAGACCCGCCTCGCAACAAAACGGGTTTCACGTTTTCACGGCGGCCTGGGAGGTCTGCTTAACTCCAGTGCAGGTCCAGTAGCTTGCCTAGGTGCGTGTAGGACGTGCCAGTTGATTTGACCTGCAATCAACAAGATAAACAAGTAAACCATGTTAGAAAACAATGGCCGATCGGCCGATAGGCCGATGTCGCATTGTCATGGCCCCAGCCGATAGGGCAAAGCTGTATCGGCTTACTAGTGATAAAGCGAGATTAAAGCATAAATCTGATCTTATCGGCCTTCATCAACATGTTGATGTCAATCAATGGCATCGACCGATAAGATGTAACAAGGATAACTACACTAGCTAATACTCTAGTGCAAATCTATATGAACCAATCAACCAATATAAATATGTCAATCACAGATAAACCCTAAAGAGTAATCTATAACCGATGCATCTATATTCATCAATCTATTCATGTAGATGGCAGATACACATGAAAACATTACGATAAACATGCATATCAGGCAAGACTGGCTGAAACCCCAGTGCTATCCTTAATTACAATTGAAAGCAGGCTTTGTGTTAGGTCTCAAAACAGGACTAGGGTCGATAGCAACTCAAAGTGTGAATTGAAACTCAACACAAAGAGAATCAAGCCGCCGATTGCTTTTGGAGATGATAGATGCATTGAATGATTTAGCTAAGCATAATAATTAAACTGCCGTCAACAACACACCCTAAAACGAGTAAATCGCTGGCGAAGCGTAATTAAGACACTTGTCAAAATCGTCCAAAACATGATAAACGACGATCACATCATTGAGGCTTAATGTGTCTAAAGCGACACGCTAGCCCCGACGATGCAGATCGTCGGGCACGAGTTCTTACCTCTGCTCCGGGGAAGCAAGAACTCGTCGGAGATGACCTCTTACGAGGGTTGGCGATGCGCCGAAGTAGATTAAAAACAAAACTGTTTGTTGTATTGTGTTGTGAGAGATTGAGAGAGTTTCTATGTACATACTACCGGGATATTTATACCCGCGATTACAACAAGGTCCTTGTAGGACATGATCTTATCTCTAACTAATGAACAAGTCTTTGCGGCAGACTCTTGCCACAGATTAGATCTAAACCTACTTGATTTACAAGATATAATTGCCTAAAACCGAGCTTTATCTCTATTTGACAACTTCCTTGAAGCTTATCTCGAGCCCAGACCAAGCCCACGCTGACTCTGTCAACCTCCAGCCTCTATCGGCCAATGACCATATTGAATCCGTATCGGCCGATACACTCTTCCTGGTAGCACTTCTCCTAGTCCGATACGTTCACCGAGTCCGATACAATACTTGGTCCGACTCCAACTTAATCCTTCCTCTCTGCTTCGATTTTCTCTTTCCTCTCCGGGTCGATTACGAAAATCTGCTGTTAATAACCGGGTGATGGTAGGTGGCTAAAGTTTAATCTTAGTGATTTATCAAAGCACCCAAGCATGATCATAAGCATCGGCGATTTGTACAGTGACAAAAAGTCGTGTTGTTCTTGGACAATTAATCTGCTTTATATTTGTGAGATGTGGATGATACTTCTGACGTGTGGACCCGATTGTTGTAGCATGGAATGAACGGATGATGAAACAACAGATAGAAATTTGTGTGACGAATGAAAATATCGATTTATTTTTAAGTAGATAAGCCTAACGGAAAATGAGTGAACTAAGGGAATATACTCGTGCATTGATATGTGAAGAAAATACGTGGAGTTAAAAAATATTACTGCCTTCATAAAAAATGCAAGACATATTTCTTTTATCATCAAGAATAAAGAGAAATCAACTCATCTCCTATGTAACAAAACCAAAAAATTATATGCATTCATGTATTCAATGAGTAATGAGTATCAAGATTATTGTTTGGGTTCCGATCAACAACTAGTTTAGTACATGAAGACTACAGATATGCTCACTTTTTTAAAAATAAAATATAAAATATGCTTAATATTTTCAGATAGAGAAAGTAATAAATAGGTAATAAGAAATGGAAGCAAAGTAGACAGGGAGGAAAAGAAAAGGCGAGAAAAAAATTATAAAGCAGAGCGTACATGCAGGAAAAAAGGACAGAAAAAACCAAAGCGGATAAACCAAAGCAGAGCGCACTCGCTTTCTCGTTTCTTCCTCCCTTCGCATTTCTCCTTGTACTTTCCTCTCCCTCTCTCATTCACCGGCCAGAAAAAAAGCAGAGCGGACAGGGAGAGGAAAAAAAAGAAAGAAGAAGCAGGGAGCATAACATGGGGGCAGGTCACAGGTGTGGGACGGTCTGGATCTTGCATTCTCACTCTCTCGTTTCTTCCTCTCCTCACATTTCCCATTCACCACATCGCTGGACAGATCCATCACGTCGTCGTCGGCCTTCTTCGTCGGATGATGTCGGTTTTGCTCGATTTGGCCTCTTCCTCCTTGCTACTGCTGTCGGATCCGGTCGTTTTTTCTTGCATCGTGATTTTCTTCATGGGATTTGGTCTGATTGGGGTTCTTCTTTTTTCCTTTCTCTGCCGCTGGTAGCGCTGCTGCTCTCCAGTTGAGCGAGCATGCTGAAGTGACCAGAATTTTCATGGTTTAAGATTAATTGGAGTGCTCGTCTGGGATGGTTAGCTGAGGGAGGCGGCCGTGTAGCTCGAAACGACAGAGGCCGGCGGCGAGGAAGGTGCCGGTGCTTTAGTACCTCACGTGGAGCCGCTACCTTGAGCACCCTCACTTCGTCTAGGTAAATGAACTTTCATAAATTGACATTTGTTTGTGAACTTTGGACAGGAAACTGTATGGCTACGTTGGTTTGTACCTAAAAAGCTCCTTTGTGTGAAGAAGGCTAGTCATGGATATCGATCTAGAAAATAGATTTCCTTCGCTATCTACTTCGTTGATGCTATATTCATGATTTTGCATTTTCATTTTTTAAGCATGTTGCGTTTCTGAGACAGCGTGAACCTGGGTCGCAGGCTGGCTTGTGGACAGACCTGGACTCTCCTGGCCTACTCCAGACGGGCCTGGACTCCTAGTCGAACAGGGGCACGACGAAGGAAAGCACACGGCGTGCAAAAGAAATTGGATGTAACGGAAACGCAAACGCGCGTATCAACGGACCGACGGACGAAAAAGATGTGACCATCGGAAAGATATTAATTTTTTAAGTAGTTAAGATAAGATTTGTATGACCATGATAAGTACCCAAAAAAACAAAAAGGATTACACTACTAGAGGCACCATCTTTGCATCTGCTGTGATCAGCCTAGTATACTCCCTTCGTTCCAAATTATCGGATGCTTTCTTTTTTAAAAAAATCAAACTCGATAACTTTTGACTAATAAACATTTTAATGATATATATGCTAAGTATTATACATGTCATATTACTAAGATTCATATTTTAAAGTACTTTCATGTGACATTAATTTTATATTCGTTGAAAAGTCAACCCTATAATTCATGAACTTAATTTACTCATCTTTCGTCTTACACTTTTACATTCATCACTTAACGGTTCAGATCATCTCTATGAAATGTAACGATCACGATCATCTCCACCTCCCACCTCCCCTCTCCCTCCCACACAAGCGCACACCCTCCCCTCCCCTCAGTCGTGCCCTCCCTCCTCCTCGCATTGACGCGCTTCCTCCCTAACCCTAACCACGTCGCCTCGCCTCAAGCGTCGTGAATCGTTGTCATACTACCGATCCCGACGCCACGACTCCCTCCGACCGTCGATCCCCGTTGAATCCACCGCCTCAAGCGTCGTGAATCGTCGTTATTGCAGTCGTCGTCGCAGGCGCTGCCGACCCCCAGTCAAAGCCACTCTCGCCCAGTCCTTCATGGGATTTCCTTTCTTGCGTCGTGATTTCCTTCATGGGATTTGGTCTGATGGGGTTCTTCTTTTTTCCTTTCTCTGTCGCTGGTAGCGCTACTGCTCTCCAGTCGAGCGAGCACACTGAAGTGACCAGAATTTTCATGGTTTAAGATTAATTGGAGTGCTCGGTTAGGATGGATAGCTGAGGGAGGCGGCCGTGTAGCCCGGAGCGGCAGAGGCTGGCGGCGAGGAAAGTGCCGATGCTTTAGTACCTTACGCGGAGCCACTACCTTGAGCACCCTCTCTTCGTCTGGGTAAATGAACTTCCATAAATTGACATTTGTTTGTGAACTTTGGACAGGAAACTGTATGGCTAAGTTGGTTTGTACCTAAAAAGCTCCCTTGTGTGAAGAAGGCTAGTCTTGGATATCGATCTAGAAAATAGGAGATTTCATTCGCTGTCTACTTCGTTGATGCTATATTCATGATTTTGCATTCTTTTTTTAAGCATGTTGCATTTCTGAGACGGCGTGAACCTAGGCCGCAGGCTGGCTTGTGGACAGACCTGGACTCTCTTGGCCTACTCCGGACGGGCCTGGACTCCCAGCCGGACAGGGGAATGACGAAGGAAAGCACACGGCATGCAAAAGAAATTGGATGTAACGCAAAAGTAAACGCGCGTATCAACGGACGGACGGACAAAAAAGATGTGACGATCAGAAAGATATTAACTTTTCAGTAAAATGCACCGATAGTATCACAACTTGTAAGGTGGGTGCAATTTAGTTGCTCATCTTGTAAAATGCTCAAACAAGTCACTTATCTTGTTTTAGGGTGCAAATCACGTAAAACATGTGTCGTGTTGGGTGTTTGCAATCAAGTTAGATGCCATGTTGTTTTCTTTCACAAACATAGTCACACACAATCCATAAATAAGACAACGTGCAATACTAACAGTAAAATATAATTAAAGATGAATTTTGTTGGTGATTGCCAAGCACTAAATGATCCATGAAAAATATGAGTGTTGATTTGTAATTTAGTGCTTCCCTTGTCCACATGGTTAAAAAATGCACAATGTTAGGTCAGTAGAGCTTCCAATATCGAAACAAATAGTCCATGTGACATGTATTTGGTAAGATTTACTATCGAAACAAGATGGGTGACTTATTTAAACATTTTGCAAGATGGATGACTAAATTGTACCCACCTCACAAGTTGTGACACCACCGGTGCAATGTACTCTTAATTTTTTAAATAGTTAAGATAAGATAAGATTTGTACGACCACGATAAGTACCAAAAAAGAAAAAGAATTACACTACTGGAGGCACCATCTTTGCACCTGCTATGACCGGTCCATTATACTCCATCTGTCCCAAATTATAGGACGCTCTCTTTTTAAGAAAAATTAAACTCGGTATCTTTTGAAGATGCTATTACGCTCTTTCACTACCAGAGGACTCATCTTTTATCCAATGCCCCAAACCACAAATATACCGAATGTATTAAGAACCGATACTAAAGCTCTTTAATACGGGTTGATGTTACCAACCGGTACTAAAAGATAAAAGTGCATCTTTAGTACCAGTTGGTAACATCAGGACTAAAGATCTACCAGCATTAGTCTAGGTTGGTGCTGCCAACCAGTACTAAAGATGCATTTCTATCCAAGTTAAAAAGATACCGAGTTTGATTTTTCTTAAAAAGATGCCTCCAAAGTTAGTTCAAAAGAAAAACATTTTTATCCAAGTTAAATGTGTGGAGTAGGTGAAATGGTAACGTGCGTGAGGGTTGAGGTGAGAGATCTTGAGTTCAAATCCCACATCCCACATATTTTTTTACTTAGTATGTATATTTAGTACCGGTACTAAAAATCAAGAACTTTAGTCTCGATTATTACAACCGGCATCTTTAATACCGGTTCCTTCAACCGGTACTAAAAATCAAGAACTTTAGTCTCGGTTATTACAACCGGGACTAAAATGCATCTTTAATACCGGTTCCTTCAACCGGTACTAAAAATCAAGAACTTTAGTCACATATTTTTTTTGACTTAGTATGCATCTTCAGTACTGCTTCCTTCAACCGGTACTAAAAATCAAGAACTTTAATCTCAGTTTTTTATCTCGGTTACTACAACTGGGACTAAAGATGCATCTTTAGTACCGGTTCCTTCAACCGGTACTAAAAATCAAGAACTTTAGTCACATATTTTTTTGACTTAGGATGCATTTTCAGTACTGGTTCCTTCAACCGGTACTAAAAATCAAGAACTTTAGTCTCGATTTTCTTATCTCGGTTACTACAACAGGGACTAAAGATGCATCTTTAGTACCGGTTCCTTCAACCAGTACTAAAAATCAAGAACTTTAGTCTCGATTTTCTTGTCTCGGTTACTATAACCGGGACTAAAGAAGGTTTAGAACCGGTACTAAAGATCATTTCTTTAGTAATGTTTCTAGATAATCTAGGCTATTAAGATCACTAGGATGTCAAACCCTCTTCATTGTGAATGCTGAATCTTCGCCCCAATATTGAACCTCCAAGCATGAAATCCGGTTTGTTAATTAGATGGAAAACAATCTGCGATCTATAGGGCTCGCAAGATTTCCGAGAATCCTTCTCATAGGACGTTTGGTCCCAACGAAAAAATCGGACAGCAATCCTACCGTCCCACCCCACCCGAGAGAGCAAAAGTGCTCTGCATGCAGGGAGTACACGTCAGGTGCATGTGGCCATGCATATTCAAACATTCAATTTAAACACTTCTGTCAGGGTTACGGATAAGGTATACCTCCTATCCTTGGGGTCATGAAATATACGAGTACGGCATACCCTTAGTATACGGGAAGGTTACCTTAACATTATGGAATTCGGCTAACAAACTAGAAAATTGTATCCCGAATAGAAGGTGTTAGAGTCCTATTCAGGAAAGATACAATCTCTGTGATTTCGTAGGCCAAAAATACTCTCCGAGTTCTACTTGAAGGCCAAGACAGTCTGCGATATAAATACAAGGCCCCTCAGGAGATACGGGATCATCGAATCATAGCGTAAGCCACCACCATAGCAGAGACAATCTGAAGGACTTGAAGACAACTCGCCGGTTGGATTTCGTCGAGTCGTTCTCAATAGGGATCTCATCGGTATTTGATACTTTTCGTTGTTCTCTATTGTAATCTCTGTAGTTCTCGTCGTAATTCCATATAAACTGGAGTAGAGCTATTACCTTATGAGGGACCTGAACCAGTATAATCCTTGTCTTTTGTGTGCTTGATGTCGTTTCGTGTATATCCTTGTTGCAACGTACCCCAATACTCTCATAATACGATCTATGGACATAACCTGTCGACAACTTCTTTCTCTTCAACTATTTATCTGACCTATGATTTAATCACATCGTTAGATTCGTTACAATTAAATTTTTATAACAAGATCTCACATGACTATATTCTAATAACTTTTTTTTGATTTTTATTGCCGCACATAGTGTTATTTAGATGTTTCAATAAGTATTTACTAATGTTTCAATAGGTTATTTGCTAATGTTGCACATGGTGTTTTTTGGGATGTTTCAGCAAATAATTTTTTTTATGTTTCAACATTACAACTCAATGTTTTATGCATGATAAAAAAATATTTCAACAAAATCAAATATTTGAAAATATATTGTTTGTTTCATTTGAAATTTTCTTGTCTTTCACTTGTTGGGTTCAAGTAATAGTTGTTATTGTTGCAATCAGTATTTTTTATATGTTGCATCTCTATGAAACATTTCATGAAATAAGTTGAAACATTTTTTTAAGTGGTGCAACAATGATTGAGTTTTTAAAAAATACATATATATTTTCTCATCAGAATATAATTGTGTGAGATCTTGTTTTGAAGATTTAATTGTAACAAATATAATGATATAATCAAATTATAGATCGAATAAGTAATTTATGAGAAAAAATCATTTAAAGTTTAAACAAATAAGTTGCTAGTAGTACTGTATTAGAATGAGTGAGGAATATAGCATAGGTAATATAGCAGCGTGAACCTTATTACGTGTGTTAGTTGTTGATTTGCTCTCAGTCATTGGATGGATATCATATAGCTAAATAGGCATCCAATATTAGCTCTCGGATCGAACGTCCGAGTGCTAATGGCCTCCCAAGATTTCCCACCAAATTAACTTGACTAATTAACCTCTGGGCATTGAGTTAGCAAGTGTTGGATCGACTCCACTTCCTGGTCATAGAATCGAAAACACACACAATTTCAGGAGTCAGCTATGCCCTAACTTTGTAGCCCTGTGTGTTTGAAATGAAAGAAAAGGAAAAGAAAAGATTGAGAATGTACGCAACACGAGATGAGTCATTAGTGCATGATTAATTGAGAATTATTTTTTAAAACTTACAAAATAGATTGATATGATTTTTAAAGTAATTTCTCTATAGAATTTTTTTTGCAAAAAAATATCGTTTAACAGTTTAAAAAACGTGCGCGTGAAAAATAAGTTTTTTCTTCTCTTTCCATTGGTCTAGCCAGCCCCTTCGAAGAGCACTTGTTCAATAAAGAATCGCTTGTACGCCGAGATGGAGGAGTATTGTCCTAAACCTTCCTATCGTCATATGATGACGGCCTCTTTTGTCGAATTGAGCACGAGCAAATTAACTCAGCCTCTCCCATAGTCAGAGATACTCCAAGATTTCTTGCATCCCGAGGCCTCTCCTGATGTCGCTAATCCAATGCTTATCCATGTACGCCTCTGCACCGTTCTCTTTCTTTATATGACATTATATTTAGGATGTGCTTGTTAGGGTCGTAGGCGTTAACCGCTTCAAATATGAACCATCATCGAGTTAGAATTGCATTGAGACCTTGAACCTATTTGAAGAGCTTAATATTCTGAGAAGCAACTGATTGGTAAGTAGCTTCTGAGAATCAAGAAAAGCTGGATTTTCCAGCTTCTGAGTTCTAGTTCATTTTCTAGATTTTATAATTACAGCTTCTCAGAATCTAAACAAAAAACTGAATTGTTTTGGAAGCTTTTAATTCTGTGAGAAACTATAACTGTCAGAAGTTCCCCAAATAAATCCCTTAAAGAATTGTTGTAAGCTTACTCTGTATGGTATGTGTAGCCCATGCCACACCTTCTATGCATTTCTTTGGTGCCACAACCATCGCAGTGATTTAGGGGCGCAAACCTTCGATCACACGCGAGCGAGCCGGCAATGCCCTCCCTAGGCACTCGCACGGCCCTTTACAAGACCTTAATAAAACCACTTCGGTGGCTCCCAGAGCCATGAGAAGGTAGAGCGGTATTGTCGAGAGCACTGAGTTGAATCAGCGCTAAACGGCCCGTAGAGTTGAACTTCCTGGCTTGGGTTGTGCAGTAGCTATCAGTATGGGCCGGGAAACCTTTTGCATGCCACGACCATGCACATTGATGCTAACAACATATATACGGATTGGGCATTTGGGCTCAGAAACGTTAGGCTAAGGTGGGCCTGTAATCACAATGCCCAAACCCTCAAACTACTGAAAAAAAAATGGGAATAAGTCTACTTGTTATCCCTCACTCGTATCATTGGTTGAATCACATCACTCAACCACAAAACAGGATATAACCCATCCCCGAACTCCCAAAACCATTGCAAATCGACTCTCCAGGCGGTTTTGGAGGTGGTTTTGTCCCACATGGCATCTTTGACCCCATTAACTGGCTAAGTCAGTTTGTGGGACCCATATGTTAGTGGCAAAGATAAAAAATAAAAAACGATGGGCCCATTGTCAGCCACACTTCTCTTTTTCCATTTTCTTTCCTCGGCAGCCTCCTTTCCATCTCTCCACCTCTCCCTCTCTTCCTTGTGCCCTCCAGGCCAGCAACCGATAGGGAGAGGGACAGCAGCCGGCGACGGCAACGACCTCTTTACCGAGCAACGCGAGTGGCGACGCCTCATTGCGCGGCAATGGACGGATTTGGAGTCACTCCCAGCCACTCCTACCCTAGCTGCCATGCGAGCTCGCCGAGGTCTCCCGTTGTCTGCCTCACTACTCGAGCTCGAAATCCACAATCGCTGTCGTGTCATCGAGCTTGATGATGCCACAACTGCCCACGACACTTGGGAGCTCGGTGATGCCGCCTGCACTGCTCCCCTCCATCTCCGTCACGGGAGCCCAAGCTCCGTATGTGCCATCGCGAGGTCGGCGACCACTTGGCTACTACGGCTATCGCTCAGGACAGAGGAGAAGTTGCCGCCGAAGAGATCCATGGTGGGCGGCGTGTTCTGCGGTGGCCAGGATCTGAGGAAGGGGATGGTGGGGGTAAGGATAGGGGCGAGGAGGAGGCGGCGGAACGGGAGCGTGGTGCTGGGGACCTGTGGCGGTGGAAGGCATCGACGGAGCATGCTTCGGTGTCGGCGATCCAGCGTCGCGGCGGGGCACGTGGGGAGGAGCTCATCGGCCAGCTTCGCATAGGAAGAGGAGTTCGTCGGTTGGCCGTGACGCATGTGGGGAGGAGATCACCGGCCAGCGGCAACAGCATGGTGGGGGCGTGAGGAGGCAGATCTGCCACCGTCGGAAATATTTCCCTCTCTCCCTCTTCGCCGGTGTTGCAGGAGGCAAAGGACGGGCAGATCGAGCGCCGCCCTGTCCAAGCCGATCCCATCTCCTCTCGACGTCCTCCCGCCATCACACACTCAGGGGTGAAAACGGACAGAATTTTTCACGCCCCGACCCGTCCGTTTTTCTATATTTCACCCGATCGTTTCCATATTGTCGGAAAAATCCGGAATCGGGATGGATCTCGGGTCGGAAGGCATCGGAATCGGATCGGAAGTAGAAACGGTGTTTTTCCATCCGTTTTCTCGGAATTCCGTATTTTATCGGAATTTTAACGGATTATACTCGGATGTTACCCGGATTTCAGCAGGCCTATTCTATCAGTCCCAAAGGCCCAACACAGCAATGGCCCATCAAGCAATGGCCCATCTAAGTAAAACCTAGGTCACGAGTCCACTCCAGGTCTCCAGCCGCGCTACCCTTGTGAGTTGCGCGAGTTGCGGCCGTCCCCGTCCGTCTGTCCGTCGTCGGCCGCCCGCGAGGCTCCCCGACGTCGGCTTGGCTCCCGACGTCCTCGCCAACCCCCGACGCCGAGGCAGGCAGGAGTCCAGGCCGCCGCCGTTGTTGGTCCTCGACGCCACTGTGCGGGTGCGCCGACTCCCCGTCCGTCTGTCCGCCGCCCGCCCTCCAGGCTCCCCGACGCCGGCTTGGCTCCCGATGCCCTCCGGACCGCTGCCCTCGCCAACCCCTGACGCCGAGGCAGGCAGGAGTCCAGGCCGCCGCCGTCGCCGGTCCCCGACGCCGCTGTGCGAGTGCGCCGACTCCCCGTCCGTCTGTCCGCCGCCCGCCCTCCAGGCTCCCCGACGCCGGCTTGGCTCCCAACGCCCTCTGGACCGCCACCCTCGCCAACCCTCGACGTCGAGGCAGGCAGGAGTCCAGGCCGCCGCCGTCGCCGGTCCCCGACGCCGCTGTGCGGGTGCGGCGCAGGGCTCTAGCGCCCGCCGATCCGCCCTCCAGGGCACCGCCGTGGCCGGCCCCCGACGCCGTCCAGGTCGCCCTCCAGGTTTTCCTTTGTGTGTTCCTTTGTGTGTTTTCCTCTGTGTGTTTGTATGTGATATAAATGCAGGACCTTTTGTTTTCCATTTGCTATCGCTAACTGGGTCGTATTATGGCATCAGCAGCCACCGGTCCACCACCAATCCACCATGTCGAATTGTGGTCGTGCAAGCTCGATGCCGGAGCAGCATCTTGGTTTGGGCACCATGTTGCCATCGCCCCTGCCGCCACCTTCTTTGATTAAAGATAGTAGCAGCGGATCCATTACAGGTAAGCACTAGCAGATCCATTACAACTCGATAGCTACAGTATTGTCCTACGAATTAGTAAGAATTTTATTGTTTTCTTTGATAGGAAAGATGAATGTGAGGGAGGTCGATGTGTCAACATCATCATCTTCAGCAGGTCAGAATGAAAATCCAAATGTAATGGCAGGTGACACTCAAAACCAAGAAGAAGGACAACGTACTTTAGGCACTGAAGAAATAATTCCCCTTGAAGATGACGATCCTGAGGAAGATGAGGCTGTTACAGGAAAGAGGAAGAAAAGATGCACATCTGTTGTGTGGCAATATTTTACCAAGAAGACAGTGGTAGTAGAGGTTGAGGGGAAGAAGTATGAGCAGTTGGGGTGTTATTGTAACTTTCCAAAATGCAGGCAAAGGTACAAAGCTGAGTCTACCAATGGAACAAATGCATTTCGGAGCCATTTGAAATCATCCCACAACATTATAAAAGGACAGTTGCAGCTCAAGGCTGAAAAGGACCGCGGAAAAGATGTTACCAATATTCAGCCTTTCAGGTATGACCATGAGACTAGTCTCAAGAAGTTCTATTTGGTAGTAATCATGCATGAATACCCATTCAATATTGTTGAGCATGACTACTTTGTGGACTTCCTTAAGTCTTTGCGTCCAAGCTTTGCCTTCAATTCTAGGGTCACTTCTAGAAAAGATATAATGGACATATATATAGAAGAAAAAGATAAGTTGTATGCAGAATTGAAGAAAGTTCCATGTCGCTTTAGTGCAACCATGGATATATGGACATCATGTCAGAACAAAAGTTATATGTGTGTGACCTTGCATTGGATAGATGATGTGTGGCAGATTCAGAAGAGGATTGTGGCTTTGTTTCATCTAGAAGGACGACATACTGGCCATACGTTGGCAGAGGTCTTAACTGAAATTTTTGTTAAATGGTTTGTTGAGAAGAAAATATTTTCCTTGACTTTGGATAATGCATCAAATAATTTAGTAGCAGTGGCTGATATAATTGATGATCTTAAATACAATGGAAATGGTTCTTTGGTTTGTGATGGAATATTTTTTTCACATTAGATGTGCATGCCACATACTTAACTTGGTTGCTAGAGATGGGATGACTGTCATTTCAAAAACACTAGACAAGGTTAAAGCATTGGTACTGGCTGTGAAGGGCTCTCCCTTGCAATGGGAGGAGCTTATGAAATGTGCTAGTGAGTGTGGATTGGATAAATCAAAGGGCATTCAACTTGATGTCTCAACTAGGTGGAACTCAACTTATTTGATGCTCAGGGATGTACTGTACTACAAGGCTGCTTTCATTAGGCTCAAAGTTGCAAATCGCCGTAAGTATGAGAAAATTTCTCCCTCTGATACTGAATGGGGCATGGCTGTTACAATTTTTCAGTGCTTGGAAATATTTTATGATCTTACTGAATTGCTTTCTGGTACCTCATATCCTACTGCAAATCTATTCTATAGAGGCTTCTGTGAGATAAGAGAGTTGCTTAGTAAATGGAAGAATCATAGCAACTTAACTATTAGGCAAATGGCAACTGCTATGAGTGAAAAGTTTGAAAAATATTGGGGCTGTTCTAGTACAAGTCTTGCTGTAGCATGCTTCTTTGATCCTAGATATAAAAAGAAGATTATAGAATTCTACATGAGAAAGTTTGATGGTGAGTACTATCAGGTTATGCTTGAAGAGTTTGTTACTGTAATAAGGAAGTTGTACCAATTTTATTGTGCTTCTAAACCTGCTGCTTCAAGTACTACTATGGTCATGGATGCTAGCCCAACACCAACAGATACATTAGGTGCCAAATGATATTTTTGAACTTGAGAGCTTTTTGTATGATGAATCTGGACCTGATGGAAATAAGTCAAATGAGTTAGACATATACATGGCAGAACCACTATTGAAGCAAGATTCTTTCGATATTTTGGCATATTGGAAGAACAAAACAGACAAGTACCCTATTCTTTCACAAATTGCTCGTGATTTGATGGCCATACAAGTGTCCACAGTTGCTTCTGACTCCACATTTAGTGCTGCTGGCCGAGTAGTTGATCCTTATCGTAATCGCCTTGACCCTGAAATGGTACAAGCACTTGTCTGCACAAAGGATTGCATACATGCAAATAGAAAAGGTACTAATTTTCTAAATGGTTCAATTGAATTGTCCAAATATGTGCTGATCTATTCATCTGTAGACCTATAGTACATGTACTGATCATCTATTCATCTGTCTTTTGTCTTTTTTAGATCGTAGATGCATTCCATCTATAGTGGCTGATCTGGAACCGCAAGACACCGTGTCTACAGCTCCAAGTGCCCCCCTGAATGATGATAGTGAAAGTGATCCCGATGAGATGGATGATGCTGAAGAGATATGATGGAGATTTATGAAAAATATGCAATGCTATTATGTGATGTGCTGTGTTGTGTATTGTACTATACTACTACTGTAGTACTGTGTTTAGTGTTTATGCCAGCTCATTTTATTTATTAGTTGTGATTTGAACTGAGTGTGTCATCTATCATGTAATTTGAATTAAGTCTGCCAACTGTCATATTTGAATCCATGTTTTAGCTATTTTTGTTGTCAAACATTTGTGTGATTGTGAGTGTAAACATGTGCGTTATTCCGGCTTAAGTTTCCGATTTCCGACCGTTTCCATTGATTTTCCGACCGCATTGGTTCGTTTCCATGCATCCGCATATCCCGATTCCGTTTTCCGAACCCGATCCTGTTTCCGCCAAAAAAATATAGAAACGGAAATAGAAATAGGGTTTTTTCGACCGTTTCCGTCCGTTTTCATTGCTACGCACACTCTGGCGTCGTGGCCTTCATCGGCTTCTCGCCGCCGTCCACTCAACGCGACCGAGGGGGTAGTGCCGATGCCACCACGAGCTAAGACAGACATGGGAGGTTCTGAGTGCCCGTGCTCTGTCCCGCCGCCACCACCGCCATCCACTGTTGGTCACTGCCCCGCGCTCCCTTGCCGGCATCTGTGCCGTCACTCGCGGAGAAGAAGCGGAGAACTGAGAGAGAGAAAGGGTAAAGAGGGAGGAAAAAGGGTAACGGACACATTGGGTCTAATATTTATTTTTATTGTTTTACTCACTGCCACGTGAATCTTATTTTGGTTTGTTTTTATTTTAATGTCACGTAAACATTTTTGTTTGTTTTTATTATAGTGTCACATGATGCCACATGGGATGAAGACCAAATCAACCTGTCACGTAAGTGCCATGTAAGATGAAATCACTATTAAAACTATCAAGGGACTCTATTTGTATCGGTTTTTAAAATTGAAGAGATGTTATATCCGATTTTGTGATTAAGGGATGCGATTCAACCACACGTGAGATGAGAGAGCCAAAATAGACTTATTCCAAAAAATGCATACTGCCAAGAAAACCTTAGGATATGAATATATGATGATGGTATATCAATGGTAGTACACAATAATCAACTTACAAGTTTTTACAAGCAATACGTCCAATGAAAGCCACAGCCAAATCTCGTGTAATAAATCGATAAGATTCCGGCATATATATGAACACGGATCAAATTCTGTAATAATTCTGTTACTCTGCACCGTAGATGTAGTAGTGTGATTCAGGCGGAGGAGGTGCCCTTGAGCTTCTTGGCGATGCCGGCGAAGTACTTGCCCTGGTGGAAGGCGTGCTCCAGCTCCACCTCCGACGGCCACCTCGACCCGTCGCCGGCGAACGTGCCGGCGCCGTACGGGCTGCCGCCGTGCACCGTCTCCATGTCGAACATCTTCGCCCCGAACGTGTAGCCCACCGGGACGAACACCATCCCGTGGTGGGTCAGCTGCGTCACCGCCGTCAGCGGCGTCGTCTCCTGGCCGCCGCCCTGGGTGCCGGTGCTGAAGAAGATGCCGGCGGGCTTGCCGGCGAGGCTCTGCTCGCGCCACAAGCCGCCGGTGGCGTCGAAGAACGACTTCATCTGAGCCGCCATCATGCCGAACCTCGTCGGGAATCCGAAGAGGACGCCGTCGGCCTCGGCAAGCTCCTGCGGCGTGATCTCCGGCGCGTCGCTCCTCGGCGGCGCGCCCATCTTGCCCAGCACCTCTTCAGAGAGGGTTTCAGGGACCTTCTCACACAGTAAGCAAGAGATGTAAATTGTGATTTTATTTTATTTTTGCACGGATCGGAGCATACAGTAGGAAGAACATGCACAATTTACTGAATCACTGTAACAAATTTCAGAATGTTTAGTAGTTAGTAGTTATCATCTCCGTTTTTAAATGTATTGGTTTTGGACATAATATTTGATCGTTCCTTTTATTAAAAAAGACATGTAAGTATAATTCATTTTATTTATTTTGTTGTAACTTAGTATTTTATTATTAAAGTTTTTAAGCATGACTTATATTTTTGGCCTCACATAAGGATTCAAAAAATACCAGGTTATATTTGCACTAAATTTTTTAATAAAATAAATGATCAAATATCATATCTAAAAGTCAACAACATTATAAATTAAAAAACAAATAGGGTAGTACAATAGTTCTTGGATGATCAATTTTTCGGAAAAAAGAGGTAGTTCTTGGGTGATAATTTTTTCAGAAAAAAAAACAGTTCTTGGATGATTTGGAATCATGACGATAACAGTGATGGGCTACATTGTGACATCGTCATCAGCTGAGCACAAGGTTGTTCAATAGAAAAAAGAAGTTGTTGACAGTTGAGAGTTGAGACTGACCTGCCATATTTTAACTTCCACGCCTTCGACAGAGGAGGCACCTTTCTTGATCTCCTCTGCTAGTTTGGCAACATGACCATACATAGAGTAATACCTGTTGAAAATTCACTGGCTTTAGAATACTTTGTATTGTCACTAGAAAGTCACTAACACAAAGAATCAGGGAAATAATGATAAAATGGGCCAAATTGTATTAGGCAGAAATGGACAAAAGATGAAAGCTATCTCCACAGATATTCAACTACTTCAGTGAACTTAGCATATGTATGTCAGCAGGTTCATCAGTAAAGTGGTAAAAGACTTGCTCCAACCAATCAGGTGAAAACAGAATAACCAAATGCTGGCTTTCATCAGAAAAAGAATAATCATATGCAGCAATAAGTAAGCTTGATAAGGAGGTGAAAATATTGCTAAATGATTTGATGTCAAGTGCCAAATTGGTGTAAACGTGTGTTAAAAATTGCCAAAGTGCTCCCATCTTTTATTCAAAGGCTTCTAGACGGTCGCTTTTCGGTCGTTGGACAATCCCATTCTGCCAGCAAAGCTTAAAATATCGCTCACATACAAACTATATGTTAGACAACTATATAGTGGTTATCTCTCTTCTTAAGCTTATATGTGACTTAAACGATAGAGATGTGACGTCCATTGTCAGATAAATTTGTTTGCCAATAGCAGGTTCATTGCTCCAAATACTGAACACTCAAGATATGCTTGAGGACATTAGCAATTTGTGCTGTTCAAGAGTGACATCCTATCAACTAACATCCGTGGAAAAATATCATCCTTTCATGAATCAAGACCAACTGTATTTTTTTTCTCAAACATAAATTAGCCAAGTAAACTACCTGTTCATGCTGTCTGGATATTGATAATACATTTGTTAATCTTGTGCAACGAATTAGCTTGTTCAGAACAAGCATCATTATAAGAAAAGTAAAGGTCCAAGTCGTTGGTGTGACACTGGAAGCAACAATAGCTAGCAACATGCATGTCCAATACAGGACACAGTGGAGTTGTAGTGGAAAATCCACATCAACAAAAGGCACCAGTAGAAATCATAGTTGCAAGAAAGAAAGTTTAATCAACTAAAACATGCTTTATTTTTTAAAACAAAAACCTGCACATTTATTTTGGCAGAATAAAATGGAAGAACTACAATTTACTGGTAAGCTGTAACTTCTGGCCGTTTTCAGTTTTCACCACAGTTTTCACTTCATTTGCAAGTTTCATACTCTTCTCAAAATTAGATACTACATACCAAATGCCAAATTGCTTTAAATTGTATTACTCTAAAACTTAAAAGTTTTCATTGCCAAATGGCCAAATTGCTCTTTCCTTAGCAATTTGAGCAGTTAACACCATGTGTAACCATCACTAGTTGTCCTTAGTACCCGGAGGGAACAGGGGAGTTGGTGAAGATGCCCTATATATAAATATATATATATATATATATATATATATATATATATATATATATATATATATATATATATATATATATANATTCATATACTAGATCTTTTCAAACGCAACTGAACATGTGACAGTAGCCTAAGCAAGTGCAACAAGCTGCTGATTTGAACCAACCAGTAACAGTAAACGCCATGAAATTGTACAGAACCCTTGCAAAATTACTTGCAAAGTTGCCATGTAGAAAAGGTTTCAGGTAAAGGGAACAGCAGCACAACTACTGCAGGATCAGCTCCCTCCACTGTCTGGGTTGGCCCCATCGCAGCATCAGTTTCATCAAGAACTAAACCCACTACCACGATTGACCTCAACTAACAATTAATCAAGCAAAACTTTTTTAACATGTCCAAAACAGATGCGGTGATCAAAGCTAAAACCGTTTCCAGATCGCAACAAAATTAACACCAGAATGGTTTCTCTGAAATGTCTGAACTGTTCTTGCCAGGTTACAAGCTACCTCATTTTCCTAAAGAACTTAACACAAATTCAGAACCGCGTGTGACAGCAAGCAATATCAAGAACTGAACTTTAGGATGCAGAAACAAGAACAAAGCAAGGTGCAATGTAACCGGAGATAAAAAAATATATATTAGTTCCAAGAACTGAAAGCGGGGTGCAGGTGTGTGGATGCTTACACGACGTAGACCTTGACCGCCATTGGTGACGAGGTGGTGGAGCTCGAGCTCGGTCGGTCCACGGATCTGAGATCTGGGAGGAGGAAGAACACGGAGGGAGTTTGTTTACTGAGCACGAGGAGGGCAAATCGAGCAGGAGAGGACGAAGTATTTATAGACCCGGGCTTGCATTGCAGAGGCTGCAGCCTCGGTTTGACCTGCCAAGGCCCAAGTGTAACCAAGCTAGCTGATTCACCACGTGGCGCTCATCCGGGCCTCCTTGATTTTATTCTCCGACCAAGAATCAACGGCCCAGATATATCCAACACATCGCTGCTTCTGGGCTCTTGGTTGCTTCAGAAATTCAGAATTCGGAGGTAGACTGATCGAAGCGTTTTTCAGTCGGCAATCGATACTCTGTCAGCGATGAGAATCACGTACACTGAACAAATCTTCTGTACCACTGCTTTGGCAGTTGGCAGAAGATCTCGATTAAGATTATGAACTCTGATTTGCTTCCATCTCTTTGTCGCCACCAACTCTGATTGGCACTGGACCACTGGTGTTGCCTTGGATGCCGCCACAAGGATTTCAACCTCTCCAAGGATGAATTAGCTACATTTCCAGATTCCAAGTTTCCAACCACCAAGCAATAGCAACTGGCTGATCGATGAGTTTGGATCATAGAAATTTCGTCAGAAATTAATTAGGGCAATGGATGATCAGTTTATAGGTAAAGCCGAGTGTCCCCCCTCCCCCTCGCCTTCTTTCATCTGAACAGAAGAAAATGTCGTCAGGAATTCAGGATCCTACTTTCATCAGCTTGGTGAATATATCTCGCCATTTCGTTTACCTTAATGACTGTGCAACTTCAGACAACAACATTATATTCTGAAATGTCACCTTTTGATCTGGAGATGAACTACCTGGCAACACAGATTAGACAAGATTTTTAAATTTTGTTTTGTGGGGAAGACAAGAATTTTATCTGCAAGGCTCTCTGCATGATTGAGGAAGGATCAGGCGTGCAGACAGACCGAAAGCTCATTTCCTTTCACCTGCGAGACAGCCAGAGCACAGATAATCCCCATTCACCAAACGTAATCTTCGTTGTAAAGCAAGCAGATTAATGATGGTGTGCTCGAGGCAACGATGAACTCGTAGTACGTGCCTCTGACGGATTGGCTCCATGTTCTGTGTACATGTTACTTGTCGAACACTTGACACTGTCTGACTGACTGTCGGTTCTGAAAACAATGGCTTTAGACTGAACAAAAAATTGGTCTCTTTCAAGCTGGGTTTGTCTCACGATCATGCGTGCTCCAAGAAAATGATATCGTATGATCGATCAAGGCAGCTAGCCAGACCGCGACATTGTCATCTCGATCCAGCTGCAACTGCATGTAGTAATCATGGCTTCTATTGTGTACAAACATCCACAGCTCTGAAGTCTGAACTTGCACTACATGCATCCATGATTCACTTGCCCATGTCAGGGTCCAGTACAAAACACTATGCATCAACATGCGGAATTTCTGAAGCAGAGCAGCAAATTCTGAGACGAGCCGATTGATCACACGGAGAAGCCCAGTCCAGTAATCCACATACAAAACCCCATGTAGCCCAAGCCCATCTGATGCTACCGACCCGTACTTCTTGGGCTGAGCAGGCCTTGACCAGAAATGCGGCCCAGTTCCGTCGGGACAAGGCGACGCCGCGACGCCCGCATCGTGTAACGGCAATATCCTCGTGCTCGTGCCGCGAGGGGAGCTCACAGCGAACGCGTCACTACTCGCTCGCTCGCGCCGCGCGCCTCACGAGACGAACCGACCATGGCCAGCCACCAGCTCAGCTCCGTGCTCCTCCTCATGCTGCTCGCGCCGGCGACGTCGCGTGCCCGCGACAGCATCGCGCCGGGCGAGCCGCTCGCGGCCAACGAGACGCTCGTCTCTGCTGGCGCCTGCGGCTTCGCGCTCGGGTTCTTCACCCCGCCGGGCTCCAACGACACCTACGTCGGGGTGTGGTACGCGCGGGTCTCTCCCCGCACCGTCGTCTGGGTCGCCAACCGCGCTGACCCCGTCCGGGGTCGCGTCGAGGGCAACGCCGGCGCCACGCTGTCCGTGTCCCGTGGCTGCGAGCTCGCCATCGCCGACGCCAACTCCACCGTCGTGTGGTCCGTCTCGCCGCCGCCGCCGGCGGCGGCGGCGACGGCAGGACCGTGCACGGCGAGGATACGGGACGACGGCAACCTGGTCGTCACCGATGCGCGCGGCCGGGTGGCGTGGCAGGGGTTCGACCACCCCACCGACACGCTGCTCCCCGGGATGAGGATCGGGGTGGACTTCGCCGCCGGCAAGAACATGACGCTGACGGCGTGGAAGAGCCCCTCCGACCCTTCGCCCAGCCAGGTGGTCGTGGCCATGGACACCTCCGGCGATCCGGAGGTGTTCGTCTGGAACGGGCCGAACAAGGTGTGGCGCTCCGGGCCCTGGGACGGCGTGCAATTTACCGGCGTCCCGGACACCGTCACCTACAAGAACTTCAGCTTCAGCTTCGTGAACAGCGCCCGGGAGGTCACCTACAGCTTCCAGGTGCCCAACGCGAGCATCATGTCGCGGCTGGTGCTGAACAGCAGCGGCGCCGGTGCCGGCGGCGGGCTGCTGCAGCGGTGGACGTGGGTGGAGGCGGCCGGGGCGTGGAACCTGTACTGGTACGCGCCCAAGGACCAGTGCGACGCCGTGTCGCCGTGCGGCGCCAACGGGGTGTGCGACACCAACAGCCTCCCGGTGTGCTCCTGCCTCCGCGGGTTCGCGCCACGGTCGCCGGCGGCATGGGCGCTGCGGGACGGCCGCGACGGGTGTGCGCGGGAGACGCCGCTCGACTGCGCCAACGGCACCGACGGGTTCGCCGTGGTGCGGCACGCCAAGGCGCCCGACACGACCGCCGCGACGGTGGACTACGGCGGCGGCCTCCTGCAGTGCCGGCAGAGGTGCCTGAGCAACTGCTCATGCACGGCGTACGCCAACGCCAACCTCAGCGCGCCGCCCGGCCACCGCGGCTGCGTCATGTGGACCGGCGGGCTGGAAGACCTCCGCGTGTACCCGGCCTTCGGCCAGGACCTCTACGTCCGCCTCGCCGCCGTCGATCTCGGTATGTTGCACTTCACCGTCAGTCTGAACAGTTGTTTTTTCTGGTCCTTCCTGCCATTATTTCTCGATCCATGGTTGCACTCTTTTTTGGGTGATGTCCTATGACGTTTTACCTCAGGAGATGTATAAAGTTGCCCCTAAAACCATAGAAATAGTTACACAAATTATAGCAAAAACGGGCATAATATGAATTTATTATCCGACAAGTTTCAAGTTTAAAATTTTAACCCGAACACACAGAGAGAGACTAGGCACACAATGCAGTATGCACCAATCACAAGTGAATTTGTCCTTTTTTTTTTCCCACGCCATGTAGATTGAGTTTAGCCTTGAATTTCCTTTTTGTCATTTAGTATCTGTAGATTAATAGATTTTCATGATCAAAGTAGCAAATGAATCAAGGTAGACCGCTTTTTATTACGAAAAAGCAGTCAGATGTATGCATTCATATGTTCCTAAGTCAGTACTAATTGAGTCAGTGAGAGGGCACTATTTCTTCTGCTTAAGTTAGCTGTGAACTCTACTGTAGCATTAAAGTCAAACTTGCTTCATGGAGATTGTTTAAAAAAAAAGAAAAAATAAAACTACTTCATGGATAAAATGGACCTCACCTAACCTGTTCCTTTGTAGCCTGTAAGTCCCATCTCCACGAAGTAGAAAACATTCTTGTATTGTGCCTTTCAGTTTCAGATGCTCTGCTGGTCTGCCCAACCCATATACTCCTATCCCTCTATTCATCTGATGGTGTACTGCAATCCAATGAAAGCGAGATTAGAAAAAAGGTTACCTGACAATGCATGAATAGATTCGTTTCCAAGTAACCCCAGAATTATTGGGAAGACTTTTTGTGCCCGTCCAATCATTCATCCACAGTTCATAGCTGTTATAGCTGCACATGATAAACCGGTACCTGACCCGGCAACTTAGCATGTTTCACTTCGCTTCGGCCCTGCTTCTGCATAGTTCCAGTCCTAATCTTATCTGCCTGACGGCACTGCTACGCAAAATGGACACGACTGTTTTCTTCCCTTAACTGAGACATGAACACGTTATTTTCGTGTTGCATCAGTGCAAGTCGCTGATAAGTAAGGTCCATGTCACCATCTAGTCCAAATTTTAGCCTGCAGATAGAATCACAGAATTGAATGAGTAATAGTTAGCAATGACTCAGGTATGCCTGAATCCATGAGTTTATTGTACTCTGAAAGTGTTTTTGGCATGTGGTTAATGTGCATGAGCCATGAGTATTCCATGTGTTTTTGACAGAATATTGATGTGTGACTACATTTTTTTGGGGGGAGTGGATCAGTTAAATAAAGAAAAATTGGGAGACAGTGCCTCTCATGGGGGAAAAAGTCATTTACGATGTCACATCCACAAAACTCAACTGGAAGCCTGGAAGGACCAAAAAGTTTGTTAGTTTCACATGTTACGTGGTCAAAACGAATATGCATAATATTAGTAAATGGGAAAAACATACCAATTTGCCTCTTAATGGAGCTCAGCAGATGATGTTAGATAGCCTACATCAATAACATGAGTAAAACTTATGGAACAGTAGCACCATATCCATATATATGTTCCATTTTCAAAGGATCATCAAGCCAAAAGCAAGTAAACAAAATCAGCGTACCCTGACTTGCTGGTGCCTGGTGCCATCACAAATTTGTGTTGTCACCTTCATGGCTAGCAACACGCGACTGACCTATCTGAAGACTTCTCCAGATCCAGTGAATCGATCTGCACTCCAACTCCAGGCAACTGCTGATGGGGTTAAGGTGGTACACCCTTTCCAGCACTGCAACATGATCTAAACGCTTTAAACAAGGTAAAATCCCGTGTTTCCTTCATCGTCCAGATATTTTGGTTGGACAAGAGACAATGTCATGTACGGCATCCCCTACACCAGAAGACGGCGCGCCCGGGATGTGCGCAGGGCAGCCAAGCGTGCGGCAGCCCAGCCGGCGCAGGAAGAGGTCACCCGACCAACTAGTGGCTAAATTAGGAAATAGATTATATTTAGTCCCTTGATCTAGGAGGGAATTACTCCAATCAGTTAGCAGCCTCCGGCTATTTATTCATGTAATCGGCACTTGATCAATTAAGCAATATATTACTATCTAATCTCCTTCTCCTACCTCCGAACAAGCCTAGGTTGCTGACGGGTAAAACTTCACCCTAGAAGACGGACCGAGACTACGAACTCCGCAGTCGAGGGCCAGCCACCCTAGATCACAAGGTCCTTGACAACCTGGTATCACGATCCAGACGATCCGCGTCCTCCCACTCCACCTCCTCACCACCGACCGCCGCCCAAACTCAATCACCAGCAGCCCCCTCTTCCCCACCATCCGCATCATCCGCTGCGTCCTCGGCCGCCTCCTGTGCAGCAACAATGGGCGACAATGGAGATCTCAAGGCCACCGTCGAATCACTCGCCAAGTCCGTCGCAGCTCTGCAAGCTACCGCGGAGGCCAACGCCCAAGCGCTAGAGGCCAACGCCAGGGCGATCGCCGCCCTCTCCGCCGACCGTTTCTCCTCGTCGGGCAGCAAGGGCGCGTCCGGCGAACACCATCAGGACCGGCCACCGAGGTTCCAGAAGATGGACTTCCCGAGGTACGATGGCAAGTCCGACCCGCTGATATTCATCACCCGTTGCGAATCCTTTTTCCACCAGCAACGGATCATGGAGGAAGAGAAGACATGGATGGCTTCCTACAACATGGAGGACGGGGCGCAACTCTGGTACATGCAGGTCCAGCAGGACGAGGGTACTCCCTCGTGGCGCCGCTTCATGGAGCTCCTCAACCTGCGCTACGGGCCCCCTCTTCGATCCGCCCCCCTCTTCGAACTCGCTGACTGCCGCCGCACGGGATCGGTTGCGGAGTATCAGGACCGCTTCCAGGTCCTCCTCCCCCGCGCCGGCCCCCTCGACGAAGCTCAGCGGGTGCAGTTGTTCACGGGCAGCCTGCTGCCTCCGCTCAGCCTCGCCGTACAGGTCCAGAACCCGCAGTCGTTGGCGGCCGCTATGAGCCTCGCGCGGCACATGGAGCTGATGGAGAAATACACGGCGCTAGCGGCGGCTCCGCCCAGGCAGGGGCAACGCGCCCTTCCTTCACCACCACCGCGGCTTGCGATCCTTCCGGCGCCCGCGGCCGCTGCTGCGGCTCCACCCACGACCTTGGAGGGCCGGCCGATCCGTCGCCTTTCAGCAGCGGAACAGGAGGAGCGTCGTCGGCTCGGCCTCTGCTACAACTGCGACGAGAAGTTCATGCGCGGGCATAACCGTGTCTGCAAGCGCCTGTTCTTCGTGGATGGCGCAGTGGACGAGGAGCCTGGCGACTCCTCCGAGTTAGCGGGGAACGACAACACCATGGACACCCCCTGCTACTCCCTCCACGCCGTGGCCGGTGTCCGCTTCAGCGACACGCTGCAACTCCACGTCACGATCGGCGCCGTCTCTCTCATCGCTCTCATCGACTCGGGGTCCACCCACAACTTCATCTTCGAGTCCGCAGCACGGCGCACCGGGCTGCCTCTGCTAACCCGCCCGCGTCTCACGGCCACGGTGGCCAATGGCGAGAAGGTCACCTGTCCGGGGTTGCTCCGGCAAGCCGCGTTCAGCATCCACGGCGACGCCTTCACGACCGACCTCTTCGTCATGCCGCTGGCCGGTTACGACGTCGTCCTGGGCACCCAGTGGTTGGCCACGTTGGGGCCGGTGACATGGAATTTCGCGGCACGGACCATGTCCTTCCACCTGCAGGATCGTCTGGTTCATTGGCACGGCGTCCAGGAGACCGTGGCCATCTCCGTCTGCACCGCCTCGGCCACGCCCTCCCTCCTCAACGAGCTGCTTGCCTTCTTCGACGGGGTGTTCGCCGCGCCGCACGGGCTGCCTCCCCGGCGCTCCCGCGATCACGGCATCACGCTGCAACCGGGAGCACAGCCCGTCGCCGTGCGGCCCTACCGCTACCCCGCGACACACAAGGACGAGCTGGAACGCCAGTGCGCCGCCATGCTCCAGCAAGGGCTGATCCGCCGAAGCTCGTCGGCGTTTTCCTCGCCGGTCCTCCTCGTCAAGAAGGCCGACGGTTCCTGGCGCTTCTGCGTCGACTACCGCGCCCTGAACGCCATCACCGTCAAGGACGCCTTCCCCATCCCCGCCGTTGATGAACTGCTCGATGAACTCCACGGTGCCAGGTTCTTCACCAAGCTGGACTTACGGTCGGGCTATCACCAAGTCCGCATGAGGCCAGCCGACATCGACAAGACGGCGTTCCGCACTCACGACGGCTTGTACGAGTTCTTGGTCATGCCGTTCGGGCTGTGCAATGCCCCGGCGACATTCCAAGCCCTCATGAATGACGTCCTGCGACCCTTTCTTCGCCGGTTTGTGCTTGTTTTTTTCGATGACATACTGATCTACAGCTCGTCGTGGGCCGACCACCTTCGCCACCTCCGCGTCGTGCTCACGGTGCTGCAGCAGCACCAACTGTGCGTCAAGCGCTCTAAGTGCGCCTTCGGGTCGTCCTCCATCGCCTACCTTGGCCACGTCATCTCCGCCACCGGCATCGCCATGGATCCTACCAAGGTGCAGGCGATCTGCGACTGGCCCCAACCGCGCTCGGCACGCGCCGTTCGAGGGTTCCTGGGCCTTGCGGGCTACTACCGCAAGTTCGTCCATGACTACGGCGCCATCGCTGCTCTGCTCACGGCGCTCCTGAAAAACGAGGGTTTCTCCTGGACCGACGACGCCGCGGCGGCGTTCCAAGCTCTCAAGACCGCGGTCACGTTTGCACCGGTCTTGGCGCTGCCTAATTTCACCCAGCCGTTCGTCGTCGAGTGTGACGCGTCTACACATGGCTTCGGCGCGGTGTTAGTCCAGGACAAACACCCCATCGCCTACTTCAGCCGCTCCGTCGTGCCTCGCCACAGCTCCCTCGCCGCCTACGAGCGGGAGCTCATTGGCCTCGTCCACGCCATCAGGCATTGGCGCCCGTACCTCTGGGGCCGCCGCTTCACCGTCCGGACGGACCACTACAGCTTGAAGTTCCTCCTCGACCAGCAGCTCGCCACAATTCCGCAGCACCATTGGGTCGGCAAGCTGCTGGGCTTCGACTTCGTCGTCAAGTACAAGCCGGGCGCCTAGAACACCGTCGCCGACGCCCTCTCCAGGCGCGACACCGTCGAGAGCGCCGTGCTCGCCATCTCCGCTCCGCGCTTTGACTACATCGACCGTCTCCGCCAAGAGCACGCATCACACCCGGCCCTCGTTGCCATCCGGGACGAGCTCTCGGCGGGGACCCGCGCGGCCCCATGGGCCATCGTCGACGGCATGGTCACCTACGACGGACGGCTCTACATCCCACCAACCTCGCCATTGCTGCCCGAAATCCTGGCCGCAGTGCACGATGATGGCCATGAAGGCGTACAGCGCACCCTCCACCGTCTTCGGCACGACTTCCACTTCCCCGACATGCGCCGCGTCATCCAGGACTACGTCCGCGCTTGCACCACCTGCCAACGCTTCAAGACCGAGCACCTGCACCCGGCCGGCCTCCTCCTCCCGCTGCCAGTGCCTACCGGCGTGTGGACGGACATCGGTCTTGACTTCGTGGAAGCCCTACCGCGCGTGTGCGGGAAGTCCGTCCTCTTGACGGTGGTGGACCGTTTCAGCAAGTACTGTCATTTCATTCCTTTGGCTCACCCATACTCTGCTGAGTCTGTGGCACAGGCGTTCTTCACCGACATTGTGCGCCTCCATGGTATGCCGCAGTCCATGGTCTCGGACCGCGACCCCATTTTCACCTCCACGTTCTGGCGGGAACTCATGCGCCTTATGGGCGCTAAGCTGCACATGACGACGGCGTTCCACCCGCAGTCCGATGGCCAAACGGAGGCCGCCAACCGCGTCATCGCCATGTACCTTCGCTGCTTCACCGGTGATCGCCCGCGCGATTGGCTCCGGTGGCTGCCTTGGGCGGAGTACACCTACAACACCGCTTACCAGTCCTCGCTGCGCGACACGCCATTCCGAGTGGTCTACGGCCGCGATCCGCCGACCAACCGGTCCTATGAGGCGGGCGACACCCGCGTGGCTGCCGTCGCCAAGACCATGGCAGAGCGCAAGGCGTTCCTCGACGACATCCGCTATCGCCTGGCGCAAGCTCAGGCGGTTCAGAAGCGCCACTACGACAAATCCCACCGCCATGTCTCCTACGCGGTCGGCGACTGGGTCCTGCTCCGCCTCCGCCAGCGCCCTATTGCGTCCCTATCCCTGGCGTCGAAGGGGAAGCTTCAGCCCCCTTTCTTTGGGCCGTACCGTATCATCGAGCTCATCAACGAGGTGGCCGTCCGCCTCGCTCTTCCTCCACGCGCCAAGCTGCACGATGTGTTCCACGTCGGCCTCCTGAAGAAGTGGATTGGTGAACCACCAGTGACACCGCCTCCACTGCCAGCAATCCAACATGGGGCAATCATTCCCGAGCCCGAACGGGCCGTGCGCACGCGCCTGGCCCGAGGTGTCAAGCAGGTGCTCATCCGCTGGAAGGGCGAGCCGGCTGCGTCGGCTACGTGGGAAGACCTCGACGCTTTCACCGCCAAGTACCCGTCGTTCCAGCTCGAGGACGAGCTGGTCGTCGAGGGGGGAGAGATGTCATGTACGGCATCCCCTACACCAGAAGACGGCGCGCCCGGGATGTGCGCAGGGCAGCCGAGCGTGCGGCAGCCCAGCCGGCGCAGGAAGAGGTCACCCGACCAACTAGTGGCTAAATTAGGAAATAGATTATATTTAGTCCCTTGATCTAGGAGGGAATTACTCCAATCAGTTAGCAGCCTCCGGCTATTTATTCATGTAATAGGCACTTGATCAATTAAGCAATATATTACTATCTAATCTCCTTCTCCTACCTCCGAACAAGCCTAGGTTGCTGAGGGGTAAAACCTCACCCTAGAAGACGGACCGAGACTACGAACTCCGCAATCGAGGGCCAGCCACCCTAGATCACAAGGTCCTTGACAGACAAGATGGAGAAATGCCAGCCTCTTTACACTGCAATATTATGAAGGCGTACATGGACCCTCTGTGTTGCATGTTTGTGTTCAGAGTTTCCACAGAATAGGACCACCGATGATAGTTGATACCAAGGCATCCAGTTAACGCAAGTAAATGTGATATGCAATAATGCAATTCATTTGGTGCATTAGAACATTATAATTCAATCTGTGGGGAGAATGTTCAGCATGAACTAGGGAGCACCCATGAACCATCTCCTGCAAAATATCACACATCATGTTTTAGATCCAGAATTTCTTCATTAGATAGTACTACAAAAGATCTACTAAAAATGGACCAACCCAGAAAATGAATGCCTGAGTTTACTAGATGCATTTGGCCATGCTTGCAGGTAGACTTTTGAAGTGAAAATCCAATATAAATTTACGATACTAAGGCCAATGGTTTGCAATCTTTCTGATATGTTTTTCTTGGCAATACTCTTTATTTGGCAACCCTCTGAATTTCTACATTATCAGAAGGAATGCTCATGTACAAAAACTAGACAGGAAAGTTGTAGGTACAGACAATCATGCATATGTTTGAACTAATAGTTGTTATTCTTGCACAGATTCAACAAGCAAGTCTAAGAAGAAGACGCACATTATAATTGCAGTAGTTGTCAGCATCTGTGCGCTGGCAATTATTGTAGCCCTTACTGGGCTGTACATTTGGAGAACAAAGAAGACAAAAGCAAGGCGACAAGGTGACATATAATTACCTCTGATCCTAAACATATATAGACAAAAATTACCTCTTAAATCCAAATGTAAAAAAGGGACAAAATTCGATATTTGTTTGCTTGTGTTTCTTAACTTTGATAAATTTTCAAATAGGACCAAGTAACTGGAGCGGTGGTTTACACAGTAGAGAGCTCCACAGTGAAGGAAATAGCCATGGGGATGACCTGGATCTGCCTCTATTTGATTTGGAGACAATAGCATCAGCCACAAATGATTTCTCAGCAGACAACAAACTTGGCGAAGGTGGCTTTGGGCCAGTATACAAGGTATGCACAGATATCTAACTAATTCAATATCAGAAGTTGATAAGCATAATCAAGGTTCATGTAAGATTTCATAAACAGTTCCTTGACTCAAACACATCATGATAGCTAATATTAGCAACGGAAGCATCAGTAAATCAAATTTTTATGTCTTGCAAGACAAGAGTAATAGTTGAAATAAACAACAAAGATGGCACTCCAACTTTTCAAATACTATGAAATGTCAGTACACACCTGATTGAAAGTACTTGACTTCAAAATTACAGGGTACACTAGAGGATGGGCAAGAAATAGCAGTTAAAACACTTTCAAAGACGTCGGTACAGGGTCTTGATGAGTTCAGGAATGAGGTTATGTTGATAGCTAAACTCCAGCATCGGAATCTTGTTCAACTTATTGGCTACAGCGTTTGTGGACAAGAAAAGATGCTTATATACGAATTCATGGAAAACAAAAGCCTGGACTGCTTCCTGTTTGGTATGCCTTTAACCTTTGTGAGCATGAAAAATTCCATATCTATCAAGGAACAAACAGAAACCTTCCTATGTTCTCAGACAAATCCAAGAGCATGCTACTTGACTGGCAAACAAGATACCACATAATCGAGGGGATTGCCCGAGGTTTGCTGTATCTTCACCAGGACTCAAGATATAGAATCATCCACAGAGACCTGAAGACAAGCAACATTCTTCTGGATAAGGAGATGACTCCTAAAATTTCAGACTTTGGTATGGCAAGAATGTTTGGCAGTGACAACACGGAAATAAATACAGTTAGAGTGGTTGGCACATAGTAAGGACCGAATAACAAACAAGTTTTAATACAAAATTTAATCTCCTTATGTTGACTTTGTCATTTAATCTCCTAAAATTGACTGCCTTTTCATGGTTTTATACAGTGGTTATATGGCCCCTGAGTACGCAATGGATGGAGTATTTTCAGTGAAATCAGATGTATTCAGTTTCGGCATCATAGTGCTTGAAATCATTTCTGGTAAAAGGAACAGGGGTGTCTACAGCTACTCCAGCCACCTAAACCTTCTTGCACATGTAAGCTTGAATCCGACTCATTTACTCTGCAGTAATTTATGTTGATTAATTGAAACCACAAACAAGCAAATATTTCTGAACCTTTTTGCCGACTAAACCCTCTAAACTTTTACCAGGCATGGAGCTCATGGAATGAGGGGAACAGCCTCGATCTCGTCGACGAAACACTGAACGGCTCATTCAACTCAGAGGAAGTGCTAAAATGCCTCAAAGTGGGGCTCCTATGTGTCCAGGAGAACCCGGACGACCGTCCTCTGATGTCCCAGGTGCTCCTGATGCTGGCCAGCGCCGATGCCGCCTCTTTGCCAGATCCCAGGCAACCTGGGTTCGTCGCAAGAAGAGCTGCAACGGAGGACACGTCGTCCAGCAGGCCCGACTGCAGCTTCGTGGACAGCATGACCATCACCATGATCGAAGGCAGGTAGGAATTAGGATCGGAGCGCGACAGTGTACTGAAGATTACTAGAACGCCTTTGCATTTTACTAGGTATTCTGAGTAGATGTGTGTATGCAGCGTAGAATCGTATATAGTTTTGTGGTTGCTTAACCGTAGCACCGGATTGGCGAACTCAATCCCACCCAAATAATCAGAAATCGAGATGCTACAACCATGGTAAGGATGGGTTTAAAATGCAGAGGAGGAAAAATCAATGGGGGGAGATCACCTTGCAGCGGCGCCGAGAGCTTTCTCCGATTCGTCACGACGCATCCCTTCCACCCTCCTCTCCTTCCTCCTCCTCCGTCGCCGGCTCCCCAAACAGCGATCCCCTCCGCTTCCCATGCGCCGGCCTCGTCGGCGCGCTCGCTGCCAACCCCAAACCCAAGCCCCACCAAACCAAACCCAACGCAACCCAACCAACCGGATCACCGCTGGGGATCACTGACCGGTGCGCCGCACACCAGGCCGCCGCCGACGGCGAGCGAACGAGCCGGCGGCGTGGCGATACTCCGCGCCGCCGTCGCCGTCGCAGCATGAACCGAAACCTGAGCCGTTAGGGATGGGCCGTGTGCCGCACTGAGGGCCCATCACGCTGCAGGCTTCAGCGTCACGAAGGCCCATTACGCCTCACCTCCCGCACGTCGACGAGGCCCGTTTCATTCGATACTTGGAAGAGGCCCAAATTCGTAGTAGAATAGTCTCATTCGATACTACAGTACGTTGTTATAATAGAACGGAGAGAGTAGTTGACATGATTATATATTTTGTTTTATATATGATGTCGATGCAACGAACGGATATAAAACATATAACTATGTTTGATTGTACTTGCTCAACTAGTTAACAGTTCAAGATATGTTAAGATAATTTATTAGAAGTCAATTGGAATTTCTTCTTTGACTCAAGCATTTCTTAAGCAAAGTCTCTTCTTGATGTCATCTGATTGTTCAAGCTATAACTGATAAAACCATAAGAAAACGAACAAAACAATCAAAAATAAACTTATAAGCAAAACTTTCACATATGTGTTACTAGTGATTTAAAAAAATCAATGTTGAAAAATACCCTACGATATATAAGAAAAACAAGAAATTCTAAAAAAACTCTAAAAATAAAATTTAGTTGTAGCTGATAAGCTAACAAGTAAACTATGAAGAGGATATAGCCTAGATCACTCTACTCTAAAGCCTATATGATTCCATGGATCGATTGAAGCAATAGAAACAAGTGACATGAAATATGTGCAATAATTAATTGTTTTTATGTAGGACAGTAGGAGTGCTGGAACAATAATATGTACACCATGTGGACGAAGTGTAAGCCGAAGTCAGAAAAACAAAGTGAGTAAAACAACGTCCTTAGCTTTTGCTGACCCCATGTTCACTTTGGTAACTAAAGGCTATTTTCTAGTGGCATGATTTGATACAGTGATCAGTAGATTATAGTCGTCTGTTATTTTTTCAATGGAATATTCCATATACAATCAGTTTATATTTACTATTGTAAAACTAGAGTCGTTTCCATTTCATCCTCTCTTTCTACCACATGCAGTGTATCGTAACCATCGAATTCAGTGCTTTATCCTTAATCATCTCTCAATGCATCCATAATTATATAGACATAGCCTATTACAACGAGCAAGCATATGTTAATAGTTTTAAAAACAGAAAAATTAACTCTAGGTATATCTCAAGAATGTAGTGTCGGTAAAAAGAGAGAGCATATGACGTCTTCCTTATGTACATATATATGTATTTTTTATGAATTATAGTACGTTTATATACACATGTGCATGCTTATCCTATAAAATGCACATATATCCTTATAAACATCTTTAAAAAATTGGACTGGTATATTTTGATATCGACAAAATTACCGCGGACACTCACCAGTCATCATCAACAGGTACGTTATCTACAAAAAAATAGCTGTAAAGAGAGTATCCGTGCCAAAAATCTTTTCTCGACAATCCATGTAACGGAGTTATTCAAATATTAATATTCAATCAAGAGTTCTACTAATATCTTCCAAATTTATAATTATTATTAGATTAGAACTTATAATGTTCTATTCCAAATGGTTGCAAGTTGCAAACGCGTTGCTATTCGTCTCGAATACATAAGCATTTAGAGCCCTAGAACCTTATATAGTTGCCTCGCTTCAAACGTCCCCGTAAAAAAGGCGTCCCCCGCCGCTGCGCCGCTCTCTCCTGTTCTCCCCCCGCGCCCCTTCTTCCCCGCAGCAAAAGTAGTTCTTCGCGGAAAAGCGGGAGAATCCCCGGCCGGTGATTCCAATCTGGAGCGGGAGGGCAGGTTCGAGCTCGCCACCGCCGCCGCCGCCACCTCGCCTCCCCTCCCTCTCTCGGTCGATTACTCTGCCGCGTCGTCGCACCTGTTCCTTTTGGGTGGAAGATTTTTGCTTAGATGGGGGCGGTCGCCCGATGAGGTTTCCGCGCCTTGGCGGTGGGATTTGGCTTTTGCCGCGCGATCGAGGTGTGGTGGGTTTTGGTACGCTGGGTTCGATGCCTGCACCTGTCGTTGTCTTCGAGAGTTGGTCGTTGATTTGATATAAACCGTGTGCGTGATATCATGTGTGAAGATACAGTTGTGTTTCTCTGTTTGCAGGGGGAGGTTTTGGGATCTCTTTGTTGGCTGTGATAAATCCCCGCGGTGTCAGTGGGAAAGGTTTTTGCGATCTCTTTGTTGGTTGCGATAAATCACGCGGTGTCAAGTTGGAAACTTGGAATTGGGTGGCCTGGTTGCGTTAGTCTTCCTGTTCATGATGCTGAATTGGTTCGCCTTGAGATGCTGTCATGGTTCAGGATACGTGTGATATTATACCCCATCGATCGAGTTCGTTGTTTCCAGTTACCACCGCATAACAAACCCATGACATTTTCGTTTGAATCGTTGAACAGCAGTCCGATTGTGATTTTTTTTTCTTTAGAATGAAATTTCACAAAGTATCTGTACTCTGCTATCGCTGTTTTTTTGAAAGGGCTATCACTGGATACTGTACTCTGTTCATTTTCATGTTTCTGCCTGGATTATCTGTCAAATCAACCGCATGACTAGTTCAGCAGATATCACTGTATTGATATACTTCTCTAGACAGCTGTGACATTGTTGTTTTATATCTTTTGCAGCGCTGGTTATATAGCACTGTTGTGTTGGATCTGTCAGGTCTGACAGATAATTTTTTCTTCCACTCTGGCTGTAACACAAAAGCTGCTGGTGTGCACCTCTAGGCTGGCTGTTCAATTTTCTTCTGGAGGAAACCCATATTGCATTTGCTGGTCATACTGTCTGCTGGGGTTTTCCTTTGATTATGGTTAACTCTGGCTGATCAGAACGAAACATACAGATACACTAACCAGTATCTTGCAATTTCTTGCTAAAGTTGAAAATGGTTCGGTTCTCTTGCTTCTCTTATTCGTCTCGCCATCACCGATCAAAGGTACACAAATACGTCCACTACTGTTTGTGTTATTCTACATCTTATGCTGCAACCAGCACTTACATTTTGCTGCATATCCAAATTTTGACTATTTTTCTTCTCAGAAGCTGGTTGCTTCTTCAGTTGAAGACAGATGGGCATATCCAAATTTAACTCAGAAGGTAGATGCAAAAAATTGTAGTAATTCTACCGTTGAGCAGCACACGAGCCCCCCTTTCAAGGATTGCTGCAGATCAGAAGACTTTAGTCTTTGCACTGAGAATGAGTCAAGGAAGATTAAGAAAAGTCAATCTCTTGGAGACATGCTTGAAATGGAGAAGCTTTATGATTTTGATGAGACGACCAATAAAGGGGAAGATTGTGTAATTGATGGTTCCCATCACGAGAAAAACTGTACGGGAGAATGCATCCGCAAAAAGAAGGAAAACCATACCAGTTGTTGTGGTGATTTTACTGACCCACATCAGCATGAGTGTCAGTCCTCCCTTGGCAATTCTGAACATCTCATCGAAAAGCAATGTGATTGTGAGGATATTGTGTCAACTAATTGCCTTGTCAACTCTGAAGAGCAGTCATCTTTGCCTCAACCTCTGTTGAGCAGATCACAGTCTGTAAACTTTGATGTGCACATTCCCGCCGTCATTGAAGATAGTATTGATTCTGCACAACTTGGGCTACGTTCTAGATCATTTGGGAACTCAAGTTCACTGGATGGAGCACCCTACACTGAAGAAGCTAGAGTTTCACCAAGTCACTGCAAAGATGCCTCAGAAGACTGTGCTCAATCCAATGCACAATCCCAGTGTCATTGTAGAGATGAACATATCAACAATAGTTCAACTGATGAAATCTCACAGTGCTGTGTGGAATCAGGAAATGACTGCCATCATTCAGATTTTACATCAACTGCAGCATTGACACCGGCAAGAAACAGAAACTCATTTGAAGATCCTAGTCTATCACATAATGCAGGCAACACTGAAGAGATATTTCAACAGATCGATAAAAGAGAAGCTGCTACATCAGTGAAGAATTGTGAACCTGAACCTTGTTACCAGAAATGTTGCATGTCGTCGCGAAAAGAATTCAATGTTAGGAGAATTGAGAACTGGATCAGCCAAATTCCTGTTTCAAATGACATAGCTCCATACGAACAGGGGGAATGTTCAAGTTCTGCGCATTTAATGAATTCCAAACATGTCGATACTATCAGAAAGCTCAATGCTAAATCTCCTCTTGGCATGGAAACTGCTTACAACTACATCGCAATGCTGAAACCATCATCTTCCATAGCACAATTGTCTAATCTTGGCTTGGTTGCAATACCAATTCTTAGTGCATTCAGTGATTTGCGGCTGCTGAACTTGGCAGGGAACTCAATAAGTATGTTTCTCTCTAGTAGTGTGCTTCAACTTTTATGTCAAGTTCCTCTTACACATTGGTTTTTCTATTTGGTCCCCTATTGAATTTTTAATAACCTCTCTAAACCAGCATTACTTGTTCTTCTTTCAGTAAGGATAACTTCAGGAGCACTTCCAAAAGGACTCCGCATGTTAAATCTGTCAAGAAATAACATATCAACCATTGAAGGCCTGAAAGAGTTGACACTACTTCGTGTCCTGGACTTGAGTTACAACCGAATAACTAAAATTGGCCATGGTAATCTTCTCATACATGTTTTCAGTTTGAAGCCTTCTTACATGTACTGTTATTTTCGTTTTTACAAGAGCATATGTACTGCCGTACTGGTCTTTATGGCACAATGTTACTTCTGCTGATTCTACTTGGCAACAGCTTCACTTGATATATATACTAACTAGGCCATTGATTTCTGTTTCACTTCTCCTTTCACTCTGCAGGCTTGGCCTCCTGTCCTTTCCTGAAGGAGCTGTACATCGGTGGCAACAAGATCAGCGAGGTGGAAGGCATGCACCGCCTCAAGCTGAAGGTGCTCGACCTGCACGCCAACAGCCTCTCGTCCTCGAAATGCCTCGATCAGCTCGCCAACTGCGGCACCCTGCAGTCGATCATCCTGGAGGGCAACCCGGCGCAGAAGAACGTCGGCGACGAGCAGCTCAAGAGGCACGTGCTGAGCCTCCTGCCGCACCTCGTGTACTACAACAAGCAGGCCGTGCGGTCGCGGCGGTGCTCCAAGCCCCAGGGCGGCGGCGGCCGCCACGGCCGGGCCGTCGACTTTGGTGGTGGTGGTGGTGGTGGTGGTGGTGGCCGGAGCAAGAGGCTGGAGCTGAAGCTTCCCCGGAGGTCGGCGTGCGCCTCCGTTGCGCTGAAATCGTCAGGGTGTCACCACCATGTCAGGGCAGGGGCAGCTGCAGCAGCTCATGGCTCGGTGAGGCCGTCGAGGCAGAGCCGAAATGCGACTCCTTTGGCTGCTGCCGTTCGTGGAGCTCATCCTTCTTCAGAGGGAGAGAGGAGGCTGCTTTGTACAGAGATCTCTGGTCAGATTTTTCGGATTCGAAGCGCGGATAACCTATGAACTTCTTCTTCTTCTTCATTTTCTTTTGCTGAACCACCACAAAATTTCGTTTCGGTTGATTTGTGAGTTACAACACTTGATTCTTTTTTATTTTCATTCATGAAATTGTTAGCATGAAGGACAGTAGTACCCAAATGTTGAGGCATGAACTGAAAAATATGCTGCCCTTTTCGCAGCGAAACGAAAGAATTGGTAAACGGTATAATGGAATTTGCAGCATGGTGTGATAGCATTTTCTTCAGAAACTCATCATGTAATCTCTTTCGAAGTAACTAAAGCTGTTGCTTGATGATTGCTCTACGTGCAGCATTTGTAGTAGTATCTAGGTTGTGCTCGTTTGATACTTTTCCCAAATAACCTCCCTCGTTTTTCATGTGTACGTTTTTCAAACTGTTAAACGGTGTATTTTTTGCAAAAAAATTTCTATACGAAAGTTGCTTAAAAAAATCATATTAATCTATTTTTTAAAAAAATTAGCTATTACTTAATTAATTATATGATAATGAGTCGTTCCGTTTTACGTGCGTAGAAGATTAGTTCCCAACTACAACATACAAACTCAGCCTTAAGTTTGATGAAGTGAAACGCGAGAAACTTCATTGGAAACAGTTTAACTCAAGCTCTGAAAATTGAAACAAAATTTCAGATTCCTAAATGCAAGGGGATATATAGCAGGGGAATGGCTGGGACCAACGACGGATTACACAAATCAAGCTATAGATGGCCAGATGGGCCGGGCCAAAACGGACGGCCCGAGCACGGGGGGGTCTTGTAGCAGGCACGGCCCATGTGGCTAACGGGCCGTGCCGGCACGGCACGAGTAGCCGTGCCGTGCTTGGGCTGCCGGCCAAGCCCGCGGGCCGGCACGGGACGGCATGGCTACTGTAGCAGCACGGCACGGCACGGCACGGCCCGCGGCACCGGCGGTTCAATGGGCGAGGACGCGTGGCGTGCACTGTGCCGACGGTCCAATGGGAAGGCGCCACGTGGCACTAACGGCTATTTGACCATTCAAATTTGAAAATAACCGCTGGGGGGCTAAAAAATTCATAAAAATTTCGAAAAAATTCCAAAAAATCTCAAATTTCGCCCTATAAATAGGGCATGAACCCCAGCCATTTCTCCTCATCCCACACTTCTCATCTTGTGCTCTCAAGTGCTCTCTTTGTTCTCAAGTGTGCATTTTTTTGATTTTGACAAAATTTGCTCAAATTTTGTCAAAAATCAAAATTAGTTTCGTAGTTCAATAGTTTGATCGCAGAGGTTTGAAGAGCTCGTGGTTGGAAAGATGTAAGTAATATTCAAATTTTTGTATTATTTGTATTGTGTTTGTGAATTCAATAAATATTCTAAAATTTGTTTATGTCGGTTTAAATTTTCAGAATGGATCCGAACTATCCATACCAGTCGCCGTCGTTCACCTTGGGTGATTTCGACCCCAACTACATGTCAGGGTTTGATGATGCCTCCGGATCGGCTCCAACTCCACCATCTGTGGAGGAGGTACCGGTTCAGGCGGCTGTCGTGGAGGAGGTACCGGTTCAGGCGGCGACAGCTTCGGAAGGATTTTCCGAAACCGCGAGCGGAAGTGTTTCGACACACACCGGCTCGAAGAGATCGAGAACCTCCGGTGTGTGGCAACACTTCGACGAGATAAAGGAAACATGCCCTGACGGAAGGGAGGTATCGAAAGCTCGTTGTAGAATATGTAGGCAAATTTTATCTGCTCGTTCTTTTGCTGGTACAGGTCACCTCAAGCGCCATGCGGAGTCGTGTGCCAAGAAGCGAGGAATACAACTCCGGCAGCAGCAACTTATGCTAAACCCAGACGTTACGGTACACAGTTGGGAGTACGATCCCATAGTTGCTCAGGAATCTCTTGTCCGGTTAATCGCCAGGCAAGATTTACCCCTGAACTTTGAGGAGTCCCCTGCTTTTGAACAATACATTCAGCAATCTCATAACCCTAGGTTTAAAGCTGTGAGTAGGCAAACATCAACTAGAGATTTAGAGAATGTTTATCACAAGGAAGCAACTGCACTTAAGGAACTGTTTAGTACATGTACTTTCTCTGTTAGTATTACTTCAGATATATGGAGTAGTAGAGCTAGGGAGGATTATCTTAGCGTAGTTGTTCATTTTGTTGATGATGATTGGCAATTACAAAAGAGAGTTTTAGGGCTTAGGTTAATAGATGTCTCACATACAGCAGAAAACATAGCTGAAAGAATTAGGGAAGTAATTAATGAATTTAATCTTGCTGATAAAATATTTGCTGTCACCCTAGATAATGCATCTGTTAATTCTAGGGCTATGGAAATATTGCAACCTTAATTTTGTGTTTACGCTCAGTCTTTTCTACTCCATCAGCGTTGTGCATGTCATATAATTAATTTGATTGTTAAGACTGGCATGAAGAGGGTAGGTGACCACATCGATGCTGTTCGTCAAGCAATCACGTGGTTAACTGCTTCTAACCCGCGGATTGCTGCATGGAAGAGGTTTTGCAATGCGGCCGGTGTGAGAGCTCGTAAGTTTGCCACCGATGCAGAGCATCGGTGGAATGCAACGTATTTAATGTTAAAAGTTGTTTTACCTTATAGTAATTTACTTACTGATTTTGTTCAGTCACGTAGTGGCCCAAGAAACAGTGACGGGTCGTCAGTACTGAATGAGCATGTTTGGACAATTGTCCAAAAATTTCACCAATTTCTAGAAACTTTTTATGATTGTACTCTAACTTTGTCACAAGTTTATTATCCAACTGCTAATATAATTTTGCACAACCTTCTTGAAATTGCTACTTTATTTAAAGAATACGAAAATGATGACGTTCTAACTGAACCTGTCTTTCACATGAAACAAAAATATTTGAAATATTGAAAAAATATACCAATGTTGTATGTTTTTGCTTTTGTTTTAGATCCTAGGTGTAAATTAAGGGGATTGTCTGCTATTTTATCACTTGTTGGAGATACTATAGGTGTAGATTATAGTTCTTTTTATATTGAGGTTAGAGGTAAATTATATGAGGTTTTTGGAAGATATGAACTAAAGTTTCAGGAAGTTCGCCAGCAGAGACCCCCTCCTATCCCCACTACAGGTAAGAAGAAGATACAGTGGGGTAGGATTTGGGGTGGATCGTCTTCAAGCCAAGGTGGTGGCAGTTCGTCGGCTACAAGTGGAGACGCCTCTTCGCATGTTGTGGCCGAAGAGTTGTCCGGTTATTTGGACAGCGACGCCATCCACCACGAAGCACAAGACTTCAACGTCCTCGAGTGGTGGAATGACCACAAGATAGCATATCCCGTGCTTTCAAAACTAGCACGGGATGTGTTGACGGTGCCCGTGTCGACGGTGTCCTCCGAATCGGCCTTCAGTCTATGCGACCGAATCATCGAAGACCGAAGGACGAATCTAAGCAGCGACCACGTCGAAATGCTACTAAGCGTTAAAGACTGGGAGCTTGCTCGACAACATGCCCAATACACTGCGGACAACCAAGAATTGGCCGCCCAGTTCGAGCAACTCTACCTGGATCCAGACCAACCCCAGTAGAATTTTGTTAGAAGTAGTTCTGACCTTTGAGCTGTACTCTTTTCTTTGTCATGGTTTTCTCATTTTCCCCTATGAGTTTTTACATGACAAAGTTTTTAACGAGGCAGCATGTATCATTGTATCCTGTAATGATATAAACATCAATAAAGGTCATTACTATTTTTAACAAATTCTTTTGCAATATTTTCGCAAGTGTGGATTTATCTTTAAATTATTTCAAAATAATGAATCACAATCTATATTTTTAAATTTTTCAAGACAACACAAAAAACCATTTTTTCATTTTTTAAACATTAGTAAATCATTACTTTTTTTAAAACTTTTATTTCCATTTTTTATTTTTTTCCTAATACATGTTGTCTGCTTTTTTTTAAAAAGAAATATACACTGTGCAGCTCCACGGGCCGGCGTGCCCTCGAACGGCCCGTGGGCCACACGCATGCCGTGCCGGCACGGGCACGACCCGGCCATCCACGGGCCAGCGGCTCGGCACGTGGGCCGACACGGCATGGCCCGTTTCATGAGCCGTGCCTAACGGGCCATGCCAAAACGGACCGTGCCGGACCCGTGCCCGTGCCATGCCGGGGCGGGCCGCCCGTTTGGCCATCACTAAATCAAGCCAAGAAAGCGTAAAGTGGACAAAAAGCGCAGGCAATACGTGTCCCAGCGCCACCACTACTACCACTGTAGTCAAGGAGAATAAAGAAAGAAAAACACACTCCCGTGTCCACCCATCCACTGCAAACCGCAGCATTCGAAGCCAAAAACCCTCGCCTCTCCCCCTTTCCTCCCTCGCCCAGATCGACCGAATCGAATCCGAGATGGCGACCCACCCGGCCTCCCCGGTCGCCGGCGGCGAGAAGGCGTCGTCCACGCCGCCCTCCACGCCGCCGCCGGTGCGCCTGGCGGGGGGTGCGGCGGCGGCGATCCAGCCCAACTCGCCGCGGTTCTTCTTCTCCTCGCTGGCGGCGGCATCCGCGTCCGCCTCATCCCCGCACCGCCGCATCGCCATCGCCGTTGACCTCTCCGACGAGTCCGCCTTCGCCGTCAAGTGGTCCGTGCAGAACTACCTCCGCCCGGGCGACGCCGTCGTGCTCCTCCACGTCCGCCCCACCTCCGTGCTCTACGGCGCCGACTGGGGCTCCATCCCCGTCTCCGTCGACGACGAGGACGCCCCCTCCGACGCCGCCGCCCAGCACGCCGACGCCGCCGCGACGCGCGACGAGCCCGAGGAGGCCAAGAAGAAGCGAGAGGAGGACTTCGACGCCTTCACTTCCACCAAGGCGCAGGACCTGGCGCAGCCGCTCGTCGCCGCGCAGATCCCCTTCAAGATCCACATAGTCAAGGACCACGACATGAAGGAGCGCCTCTGCCTCGAGGCCGAGCGCCTCGGCCTGTCCGCCATGATCATGGGCAGCCGTGGCTTCGGCGCCTCGCGCAGGGCGGGCAAAGGGAGGCTCGGGAGTGTCAGCGACTACTGCGTGCACCACTGCGTCTGCCCCGTCGTGGTTGTGCGCTACCCTGATGATGGCGCAGCGGCTGGCAGTGGAGAGGCCGTGGGGGATGAGCTCCGCACGGTGCCTGAGGATGAACCCGTCTATCATGAAGCTCCTGAGGGGCAGAAAGGTCTGTCTATGTTCTTGCTCGATCTTGTTCTTACTGTTTGCATTCATTGATTGAGTGATTTTGCATGAAGTTGGTAAGGAAATGGGTTGCAATGGGTTGGGTATTGATGGCAAGGGTACATATATGAGGACAAAAAATGCTACTAGCAAACTTCAGCATTGCATAACTAACTGAATTTTCCACACAAATTGTGTGGAACTAGATTATCCATTTGAAAGTAGAATTGTTTTTTATATACAGTTCTTGCTTCTATTATATATATAAAGGCAATTGTATTTTGTATAGGAGTACATCTGTAAGACTGTAACAGTAACAGCCATTCTACAGCATTACAATACAACACGATTAACGGCATAGATTTTTCTCTCTAAATGATGTGATAGATTCAGTTGGGAATACCGAATACCAGTCAATAATGTTTACCTTTGTAGTGATATTAGCAACCTGAATGTGTGGCACTTACCAGACAGCTGTCCTGCCTGTTTTTCTCATTTGGACTGATAGCTATCCTATAAATGCATATTAATGTGTGTTTTGGGGCAAAACATAACCCAATAGAAATGCCAGAGCACCAAAGAAGGTGCCCTTAGAACTGTGAGCTAGAAAAAACAGTTGTACTAACAACAGTATGCAAAGCTATGTTGGACACAGATGTGCCATTCTGTATTGAGTCAGTTTTGGAGGTAATGCTATGTTCCTTACACACATGACAATTCTATGTGAGCAAAGTGGATGACAAGGTCCACTTGCGTTGTAGGACAGAACATTTAATTATTTCATTAAGAAATTTCACACCTTAACTTCTATTTTCAAGGGCACAAGAGTTATGTTTATGAGTATAGTGAGAGTAGATGATTGCTGCAAGTAATAACTAAATTAGAAACGAAATTATATAGATCAAGAAAGTTTTTGCTTGCTCGGCATTTGCAATCATAAAAATTGAAAGTCATACAGGTGTATCGAAGAAAGGCACATTGCTAGTACCCATTGTTCCTGTTCAGTTTTATACCTTAGAAAACCATGCCAGAAAATGATTCTTTTGGAGAAAGCATGTATAATAGAAGGAATCAGGTCTTGCTTCAGTTGCCTTTATTTAAAATGTTTTGGATTAATTAGCTGGCTTATGTTACTTTTAAAATTTAAGATCCTAACATGTTGTCTTATCCTTTTATAAGGTAAGTCTAACCATGGCTAAGTACAATATACCTACACACATACTGAAAAGCCATGCAGGTATGTATAGAAAAAAATTCAGACTGGTCTGCCAGCCTAAATCAGCAATTGCTGTATTGTGTTAAAAAGGAGGGTGTGGAAATACTTTTTGCGTGCGGTCTTGCAAATTGCAACTGTCGAGATAAATATGACTGCAAGTCTTGGCTTAGATTTATATTTGGTGCATACGCAAAAGGCCTGTACCCTTGTATTGAGAAAAAAAAACACTGCATCGCACAGCTAGCTTTTTAGGACACGTGATTCAGTTTCTTTTTTTTTTCTGTCATGTTGGTTGTGATTTGTGAATTTCCAAGGCTTTACCTCCACCATTTCGGAAACAAAAGAAAAACTACAGTATCATATGACTTGCAGTCTTATATTGACTCCCTCAGCTGCTGTCTTTCAGAAGATTAGTTTTGATGCTCGATAGGCCAAATAGGTTTTGGTTGCTTTTTCAGTAAGCATTGATGAGAATATAAGCCCTACACGTACCCATACACACCTAGAGTGATTGTCTTCTTTGGGACTAAAATCTTTTAACTGAGCATAACTTTCTTTGCTGTCATGTTCTGCATAATACCATACTGGGGCTTGCATTTTTACTTGGTATGGCACATTAAAATGCTAACTGGTCTGTATCATTCAGGTCTTGTCCTCCCTCATTCTCTATTATAGTGTATCAAAGTTGTCCCTCCCATGACCTGAATTTTCTTCTTTGTTACAGAAAATTGAGGTGAAAAAGAGACATCCAGATCACAAGGAGAGCGTGCGACTTGCTAATGCCGATCCCTGTGTAACCGAGTGGCCGCTTCTATGATCTGCTTCGCGTTGCATTTCGAGCATGTATCAGACTTGTAGATCGTTGTCCTTGCTGCCATTTGCTTCCTGAGAGATATTTATTATGTGAGTCCAGAGGAGAATAATCTATTTCTGAACAATTGTAGCTGTTGTATGGGCGTTTCATGTTGGCTCCATGGGACATGATCCCCCTGTTGTGTCCAATTGCATTCTTGGCCAATGTGGCCCTGCTGTATTCTGCTGGTCCTGTTCTGATCGTTGAGACCGCTTGGGTGGATGTTTCGGTCATGCTTGTGGCAAGAGACAATGAGGCATCATTGAGCAGTAAAACATTTGGCGTGACAGGACACACGAGTCCTAAGCATACGCAAGTACGCACCATTGGCACCAAGTCGACGGAGAGAAACATTTGGAAGGGTAGCAGAGAAAGGAGCTCTGAGAAGGGTAGCCCCGGCGAGCATCTGATACTCCTTAGCGGTATCTGTTTCAAAATAAACTAACTTAAAGTGTGAAATGTAGATCATTTTAAAATAAACTAACCTAGTGTGATATCCTAGTTGCAGTGACCTGAATAACATTTTAATTTTCGGAGTTCAAATTTTCATAGAATTGAATTTTAGATTGGGTTGTTTGAGGGGCTAAGTTTTCAATTTAAAAAAGGTTGCATATATCTGTTGGATGTAGAGACCGGGTAAAAAGTATCCTTCTCTAAAAAAAAATGAAATGTGATATTGATATCGAATGTAGATCTCTTTAAAATAAACAAATAAACTGTGATATGGATTTGTAGCAGTAAGATATGTCATATCTTATATTATATCGGTTTATTTTGGGACGAAGAAAATAAAGAGTCAGGACTCAAATTTGTACGCGAGTTATCTGGTTAGGCCAATGTGATCGATGATAAAATGGATGCTTCTGTAGGATTCGTGATCACGCGTTCTTTTAGCTATTCTTTCATGTAAGGAGTATGTCTGTGTGGAATTAGTGGGGAGCATCTACAGAAAAGGGGGACCAGACAGGTCATTAAACTGGGAAAAAACCGAAATCGACAGCCTCGAATGATTCAAATGCTTGAAGCTGCGATGGTAGCTGCAGCTAGCCTGTCTTAAAATGCGACGATTACTGCTCAGTTGTATGGTTATCAAGATTACCAAGCGGTTTCGCATTCAGAAACCACGAGATAAACTGATCAAGTTTTTTTACTTTTTAAAAAATTCAAATTCAAAATTAAAGTTTTGACAAAATTGTCTTGATTTCGCAAAACCAATCAGTTTGTCGATGAAACTGCTAGGGAGCTGTATGTTGACTGGTCGCATTTACAAACGTGGGAGATGAGTATAAATATAAAGGCAAAGAAAAAAAAAGGCTCCAACAAAAGTTTGATATAGTAAAAAATGACGAAACATTAATTTATGATGTCATATAAGATTAGGAGTTATAAAAAAAAACAATTTCCCCGAACAAAATAACACTGATGCGTGGCTGGTCCACTAACCTAAGGCTCATTTGAAAATCTTATAACAGTTGCATCTTCTCCAAGAATCAAAAACTCTCCCAAACAATCTAGTTTATTAGAAGTTGTAGTTACAGAATCTAGAAAACTAGAAAAAGTTGTTTTTTTAGCTTCTTCAGATTCTCAGAAGAGTTTTTTAGTTTCTTCAGATTCTCAAAAGCTAGCTAGCTACCAACCGCTTATTAGAATTTTAAACTCCTCAAACAGATCCCTAGACTCAACGACGAAAGAGGGGCAAACGCAGGGACATGTTAGTACTTTAGAAGCAAACATTTTTCAATCCTTTCAAGGAAATCATCTTTTCAAGATATTGCACCGAGAGAAATATTTTTTCAAGCAGGTTACATTATGAGTAACAAACTTTTTCAAGGAAAAAGAAGCAAGGCTGCCAATCTTCGTAGAACGGCTGTCTTCAATCAGATTCATCAACATTTGATCCCTCCATGTTCAGGCATATTGGATGACTAAAAGGTTGCAAGTTTTCCCATCCTCCCATGGATGAAGATGACAACAGCGGCCGTGTTGCACTTGCACCTACTTGCGATCGATTGTGGAATCAGCAGCGAGCAATGACAACAATCTGATGGCTCTCGGAAGGATTGACATCACTGACATCTGGGTCCTTCAGCTCTTTTTTTTTTCTCATTGGATCACTCTGTAGGAGTAGAAGTGTACTTCAGCGAAAACCCTTGAGTTGGACAGAGGGAGTGAAGTGTACAGTTCAAAATCAAGGGGGGATGAATAATATTATTCGATATGAAAGTTAAGTGGTGTTTTTTAGTTTGGATAAATGTGATAGTTGAGGAAAGTAATACAAACTTTTCTCTTTTTTTTTCAAGGAGGGTGCTTCACTTCTGATTACTAGCTCAAAACCAAAAATAGAAGACCAAAACTTAAACGAAAAGGAAAACATGAACCTAGCTAGTGATAAACCAAAGCCAAAAAAAGGTTCTACAATTTTTTTGGTCTGTCAGTACTAGGGTTCACAATCTCAACAAATTTCGGTCTTGAGCTGGCTTTAATATGCATCAATCTTGTTTGAAATTCGTAAAGAAAATCAATCAAATTGTGTCAAATTTTATTTGAGATCAGTGAAAAATCAACATCTCGCTAGACCTCGAATTTCACTAGCCAATTGAGATTGTAAACCTTGGTCAATACTTAGCAATATATGCCTTGCCTAATCATGTGATGTTATAAGTAGATCTCACAGCGATAGCGCCTCTTTGTTCTTGAAAGTACTAATGCTGTGTTCTTCCTCCAACTTTTTCAACTCATCTCTCTTGTTTTTCACGTGTACGCTTTTCAAACGGTTAAATAGTATATTTTTTGCAACAGTTTTTTTATACAAAAGTTATTTTAAAAAATCATATTAATTTATTTTTTAAAAAAAATAGACTAATAATTAATTAATCATGTGCTAATGAGTCGCTCCGTCTTGCGTGTCCGGAAGATTAGCTCCCAACTCCATAAAACGAACACAGCGTGAATGTATACTCCATTCTGTCAAACAATATTTAACATTTAGAATGAGATGTGGTCAAAATTTTAATGTTTTAAAAGTATGACCAAATATAATCCTAAACGTCAAATACTTATTACCGGATAGAGTTTATGTTTAACCCTACAAATTATAACTCTTAATAGCTCGAGGGATTCTCAGCCATGTTCTAGTATAATACAATAGATAACAAGTATTTTACTCTCAACATAAAAGTTATTATGCGTTGATATAGTGCTAAAAAATGACTGTTAAGTAAAAACATTTTTTGGCACAGCAAGTCAGCAAACAACTTGACATATTGTCTGACAGAATCAAGCCTTCAAACAAGTCTGCCCAAAATTAATTACTTACCATGCATAGAGTAACAACAACTCTTGACAGAAACGGAAATTAGTCAACTGAACTTGATTTAAGCATGGATCGAGAGGCAGCATAGTGCTTTTCATCGATCTTGGCCGCGAAAATTAAGCAACTATAACCCGGCCCATTGATCGGACTAGGAGAAGAATCTAAAACCCTACGTACGCGCGCCATCGATGAACTGGGTCTCTACAGGTTACAGCCTCAGGGACAGGTCCAATGGCACGCCGCAGCCACTACCGGCCGACGAGGAGAATGGCGCCGTCGTCGCGAACTCCGACTCGTCGGCGTGGCTGGTGCTCGTCGGGAAGAACTCGATCTCCCTCACCTCCTTCTCCGCCGCCGCCACCTCTTCGTTCTTCCTCTCCCGACCCAAGAACAGCCCTTGTCCCTTCTCCTGCGTCCATCGCAAGAACTTTTGGTGAGCTTGCACGTGACACGTGCTTGTAATGGACACCAGCTTGTGTGTACCTTACGAGCGGTGGCCATGGCGGCGCCGAGATCGTAGATGGAGTAGTCCGGCGTGGTGGTGGTGGTGGTGGCGCCTCGCGCTCCTCTCTCCGCCAAGGCCCTCATCATTGTCTGTCATCGAGCAGAAATGCGCCGCGCGCGCGATCAAGGAGGAAGAGGAGATCAGCTTTGTGACAGTGGTGCGATTTGCAATATCTGATTCTGGAAGGTTCCAGAAGGTTAGTGTGGTTTACCTTGGAGCAGAGGTCGCAGCGGTGGCCGGTGGGGAGGCAGGAGGAGGAAGACGACGCCGGACGCCAGATGGTGTTGCTTTGGCTTGAAGGGTGCTCTGGCGCCAGCGGCAGCAGCTGGGGAGGACCGTGGCCGGCGCCGACGAAGCCCCCCATGCATCGATCCCTCAAGAACTGCAGCTCCGGCGGCGCCACGTTGTTGCCGCCGGCCGAGGACGAGTGGAGATAGCACAAAGGAGCAGCCGGCGGCGGCGGAAGGGGAGGAGGAGCCGGCCGGACCAGCAGCGGCGCGTAGTGGCCGCGCCCGCCGGCGTCGGCGTCGAAGGCGGGGACCGGCAGGTNCGGCGTTGAGGTCGCGGAGCGGGTCCCCGCCGCAGCGGAGGCGCTCGAGCTCCGCCACGCCGAGGCCGCGCTGCGGCGGCTTCTTGCTCCCTCCTCCCCCCACCTGCTGCTGCTGCTGCTGCTTCGCCGGTGAGGAAGCCTGCCGGCGCAGCCTCGGCCTCGCCACGGCCGCCGCTGTCTCCTCCTCAGCGCCGATGTCTACGACGTCGTGGTCAGAGACGGCGGCGGGCGAGGAGGAGGAGGAGGAGGGCTTGGTGGCCCAGAGGAAGAAGGGCGTGGTCGCCATGAAGAAGGCAAGAGGTTGGTGTAGTCGCAGGGAGGCTGTCTCCTCCTGTGGGTGGTGGTGGTGCTGTATTTTATAGCGTCCAAGGACCAAGGGGACAGCGCATCTCGCCTCTGGCTGACAAGTGGGTCCCACGCGCCTGTAATTATGTGGGCCACACTGGCCATTTCTGTCGTCTAGCACTCTACCAAAGTTTAACCACAGCCGTCCATTTTGCAGCGTTCATGCTAGTAGTATGTCTGAAGTTTTGAGCTCTCTATGGCGTGTCTAGTTCCCACTCATACTTTATTACCATTTTTGCTATTTTTTTTTATCATACTTGTGCAAAATGAGCGTAGCTTAACTGATTAGGTTTTTTTTTATGAAATCAGCTTAGTCGGATTCAAATTCTAGATTTGACACATATGCTCGTATTTACGGCTAATTATTCTTCCAGTGGTAGGCGACGAATCCGTCGACAGCGAGGCGCCCGTAATGACTTCGTCGTTCATAGGGTGAGTATGCGCGCTGTCATGGACACCTACGTTTGTATTGTGTTTCTAAAAAAAATCATACTTGTCTAAGTTCAAACGATCAAATTCTTGGCGACACCTTAACAAGCCTAAAGAAATTTTGTCATACTTTTTTGAGTCAATATCATGTTTGTATTGTGTTTCTAAAAAAAATATTATACTTGTTTAAATTGAGGTGATTGAATTTTTGGTCACACCTTAACCAGACTAAAAGAATCATGTTTTACTTTTTCGAGTTAATGACATGTGAAACCCAGTTTATTATAAGAGTCAACTGTTGTTACAATCAAACAATGTGAAGGTGATCAAACTTATCTAACCTTAGACGTGACAAATTATGGTAAAGTATGACAGACAATTAAACACCCCCTAAATCACTTAAACCTTTCCTCTAAAAAATCATCAAGTGATGATGACGATAATCTCGTACTTCGGAATCGTATTTTGTGAAAAACCGATAACAGCTGATTTTAGAGCAGCGTGCGATCCTCGGAATCCCACTGTCTTTTAAGACTTTTGACCTGAAGCAAGCAGGTGACGCTGCACACTGTGGTGCATCATGTGTAGATCACGAGAAAGGAGCAGGAGGCTCACACACATCAACTCTTGATGATTCGATGAGACATCATGAAATGGCACAGAATCACAGATGCATCGATCTCACTTTGATGTGATGGATTGCATATTTGCATTGCATCATATTGTATGAAGCTTGCCTGTAGATTATGTGATGGCATGCTGATACTGGTAGTATATATTTCAGCTCTATTTTTTTCTCTTTTCTTTCTTCTGCAGTAGAAATTGATCCTTTCTTTCTATTCACAAAATAAATGAGAAATGGAAGAGATTTACTAGTATAGCATTAATTTTGGCCTGTCAGTGAGAGTAGACCAACAGTTCATTGAAGAGGGGAGGATCTGTTTCAGTGGGTGTGCTTGATGCTTTGTTCCTACAAGGAGCCATGCACACACTGTACTTCATGGTCTGCACATTTGGATCCTACCTTGCAGAGAATGATTGGCTCTACAAACATTGAAGTATAGCCCTACTTGCATGTGGCTTTGTTTAGTTAGGTTGCTTTTGGAAGTTTGGTTGTAAAATTGAAATGATGTGATTGAAAGGTTGTGTGTGTATGATAGATTGATGTGATGAAAAAGTTAAAAGTTTGAAAAAAAACTTGGAAACTAAACAAGGCATGTGTGTGAGAGAGAGAGAGATGCCATGGGCCATGGCTCACAGCACTGCAGCAGTAGGGCTCTTTTCTTCGGTAGTACAAAGATGCCTCCAACTCTCCAAGACTTCGCTTGCTTTTTTCTCTGTGGGGCAGACAACAGGGAGACACACAAGATATGCCTCATCGCCTTCCGATCAATACTGAAGATTCAGGTTGCACAATGTTACTATTCCTACATTCACACCAGATCTCCCTTCCCTGTTTCTTGTTCACCTCGTGCATACATGCTTTTAGGGTTCCAATATATCACTACAAATTCAACAACATCCCATAATTCAAGCCTTCAGGAGCACCATACTTCAACTTTTCAAGAACTGAAAGTATTCCAAAAAACTTCACATGAAGAGAACATGGTAGCCCAGCCCTAGCAAAGGGATGGTGAGATGATACTAGTCGTAGGAGGGCAAAAGGGAGATGGTATAGCTCAAAGCTCTCAACTGAGGCCCTGTTCAGAAGTTCTAAAAAAAGAGGATAAAGTTTTGGATACTCGTGGCACGCTTTTCAAACTGCTAAACGGTACATTTCGTGCGAAAACTTTTTTTATGAAAGTTGCTCTAAAATATCAGATTAATCTATTTTTTAAGTTTGTAATAATTAAAACTCAATTAATCATATGTTATTATCATCTTATTTTGCGTAAAACGTTTAATCTTCATCTTCATTTTTATCTTCAGAAAAAAAAGCACACCACCTGAAGCCTGCATTTGTCCCAGCTACTACTAGCAAAAGCAGATGGTAGGAGTAGGAGGCAGCTACCAGCAGAGGCACCAGAGATGGTTAAAAGCACTGGGTGCCATTGGTGAGAACTGCCACTGGCACTGGCACTGCTTTGCATGCAGCCAGTGCAGCCAAGCCAGCAAGCCAGCACAGCCTGATCCACTGCCACAGATTTGCCAGCCACTCCCCTGCCGCCATCAGTGATCGGTTGCAGGTTTGCAACCTCCCTGGAGGACCACACACCCAGGCACCACTACCACTACAAGTACACCGAATCTGGAAAGCCTAAGCTGCAATGGCGATTGGCGAATGGCCACTGATACATTGATCACGAATACTTAGGCCTATCTGAAGAGCAGATTAGTGCAAGATCAATCCAAGGAGGACGGAGCTGCAGCCTGCAGGTGCAGGAGGAGGGCTGCTTGGGAAGATTGGATGTATCTGAACTGGGATTCGCGTCGTCCATCGCATTGATGGTCACTGCCGTGGAGATGCTCTTGGTCTCGATCAGGCGTCTCCTCTTCTCTCCTCTCCTGCTCTGAAGAAACAAAAAAAACAAGGCAGGTGCAGGAGTAGCTTGGTCCCCTGCCACTACGTGTGGTGTACTGGTTGGTAGGAGGAGTAGAGATTGCAGGAGAGAGGTGGGAAAAAAAGAGGAGAGGAGTAAGGGAAAGGGAGGTTGCTTTTTGTTCGTCGTTGATTGCGGTGCGTTTCTCGGTTCATGGATGCAATATGGAGTAAATACTAGTGTACTACTACTTCAATTTATGTCAGATGAGAGGATTGTGTTGGGTGAGGATCGTGCAGGCATATAAATGGCACACGTTGTTCAAGACATAACATGCAGATGAGCTACTTGCTCGGTTCATTAGAGGGATCACCGGAAATTAGACGCAGCTACGGTGTGTCATGTGCGTGAGAGGGCGGTGAGCTGCATGCCGCTGTACTACCTAGTTACTCTCTCTGTCTTAAAATATAAAAAATTTTAAATGGATAAGATATTTTCTAATACTATAAATATGAACAGAGAGTATGTTCAGATTCATAGTATTAGAAAATGAGCTAGTACTACATATAGGGGAAACTCTAATCATCCCTTAAGGGATATCCTCTTATTTTTACATGTCATTTAAAAAATTATTAAAAAAAATTAAAAACAATTAGTAAGATAGATTAATATGTGATATGTCACTCTACAAACATGCATATTCAAATTCAACTTATATAAGTAGAAACAAAAATAACAAATTTGCCTATGAATAAAACGCGTAATTCACGGTCGAATTTGTTTTTTTCGTTTCGAATTGTATAAGTATAATTTTAATTTATATGTTTATGAAAAGATATATCATATATTGATATATCTTGATAATTATTTTTAAATTTTTTGATGACTTTTTAAGATGACATGATGGACGTCTCCCCAAGAGAAAAAAAAAATCCACTTCCCTACATATGGCGGTTGATGTTTACGTGCCGGCTCACGTTGGCTGTGGCCATAGTAGGTGGCTGCGACCGCGAGCGATTCGTACCGTGCCTGCTGGGCCGCGCGCTGAATAAACTCATCGCGACATGGGCCGCCATCTAACGCCGCGGTCCGTGTGGTGTGGCGGCCTGAACCCCAAGAGACGACGACGTGCCGTCTCCGGCCGTAGTGTCCGATTGTTGTCCATATAACGTTCGATCGATTAATCGTCGCGCGTGACAGATCTGATCAGATCCTTGCGGGGGTCGCAAGAGCACAGATGCCGTACGCGACAACGACGCGCGTGGTTAATTGGCCGTCATATCCTCATATCAGGCTTGGAGTCGGAGAAGACCACACACATCAAATGTTCTCGGTTAATATAGACGTAATCACTCGTACTACTGTGTCTGTGGTTCATGCAGGCATGTCCGATTCGAATGCCGATCGATCGCGACGTGAACCCATATATCTTCGGCCTAAGAAGAACACCTATATATGCCGTACGGAATTTCTGCCGGTGACAAGAGTCGTCCATGCCATCGACTCGACTCGACGGCGATGGAGACCGGTACGAGTAAATGTGTGCTCGAGCTCACGGTAGCCACCAGATGAATTGCTAAACGATCTGCTGGAAGTTGCCACGAAGTTTCCTCCCTCTCCTCCAACCCATAGTATCATCCATCACTCCGGATCCATCAGCCATCATGGATGGAAGTTTGCTAACAAAATGCTACCGACGATCGATGTGTCTCTAATTGCTTCATGAATCATGATAAACTTCCATTTCTGATTTTCCTTCGGACGGCTAGCGCAACTGCATATTCAGAAGCTAAAAAAGTTACACGGTTGACGCATACTTGAATTTTTATTATTGTGTTGAACCTATTTAAGTTTTAGTTTTAAAAATAAACCCTTTCAAAATTTATTTTAAAATCTGAAGCTCTTGACCACGCCACCTTGCTTGACGTGGCGAAACAATGCTGCAATGTCGGTCATACCGACGTGACCAAACAATGTTGTCACGCCAATAAGATCGGTATGACAGCATTGTTTCGCTATGCCGGTCTGATTGACGAGGCCAAAAGGTTCGGTTTAAAAAAAAGTTTTGGATGAGTTTATTTTTAAAATATAAAATTGAAAAAAGATTCAAAAAATATTTTAAAAAACTTCTACATACTTATAATTTTACACACACCATACCCACATCTCCATAAGCGTTCCTAATTTTAATACACACTTGGTAGAGGAGACTAGCTATAAGTCTACAAGTCTATAAACATCGGCGTAGGACAAATTTATGTAAAATATTTGTAAAATTCATCACGTGAAAATGTTGTGCTCTAAAGGAAGCTTTGATGTTTTACCTTACAAACCTATTAGCTGTTATTTTAGAATAGTAGTGTCTCTGTCCTTCGCGATCATTTATGATACAATCTGTTGGTGACACGGGCCCGAGGGTATCGAGACCAAAAGGAAGGGCGGCCACAGGGATCCACATGGCCCGTTCCCCCGGAGGGGTCGGGCCCGAGGATGACGTGACGGCTGCCCTCCTGGTTTTCCCCGGGGTTGGGCCGCTCTCGTTTCTCCCCCAAGACCTGGGGCGCCCCGACCCCCTGCGGCTTGGATGCCACGTGCGCGGGTTAGGTGAGCGCGGCAGAACTCACCTAACCGCATTTATAGCGGTTCAGACGGGTGCACTATGTCGCATTTAATGCGGCGTGACGCGTGCATATCCGGTCCGTGACCGGTCACGGTGAGTGACCGGTCGCAGACCGGTCAGATCGCGGGTTAGGTGGTGCCAGGATGCCTGTGCACCGCACGCGCGCCAAGCGGCCTGCTGCACGCCTCGCCCCGTCCCATCAGAATGATGAGAGCCTTCTGTCTCTCGTCTCTCAGCCGGAGTTGGTACCCCAGCTCCGGTCAGATGTTTCCCGTTCCCAATGTGAGCGGGACACGGAAGTCATCCGCCATTTAATGAAGGCTGAAATGGGCGTCCCCGGGATGGGTCGGCTGACCGAGCGAAGGCGTGCTGCGGCGTCTGTCAGAGGCTGCTTCCGATGGTAGTATAGCCCTAAATGTAAAAGAATGTCTTCTTTCTTAGGCAGCTCGTGGCCCATGTGGTAGCCCCTTGCCATATAAAAGGAGGCCCAGGCCTAGGAGAGAAGGGGGACTCTCTCTGAGGACTCTCTCTGAATTCCATCATATTCTCAGATCTACCAGAACACAGGAGTAGGGTATTACGCTCCTTAGCGGCCTGAACCTGTCTAAATCGCCTGTGTCCACGCGTTTTTCTCGCTGAGATCCCATAGATCAGGGACGAAGAATTTCACCTTGCACCCCCGGCCGAACCGGCAAAGGGGGACCTGCGCGGTCTCCCGGTGAGGAGCTTCACGCTCCGTCATAATCATTCAAATATATTTTCCTGCATATGATGTTTTTCAACGAATTGTGAGTTAGGTGGCAATTTATGGATTGGCATATCACCTATTGGCACCTAATCCAAATTTTGTTATCCAAATCCAATATAGAACAGGATCGATAAGATCTTTCATGTATACAGATTACGCAATAAATAGTGTTCATTATGGGCTGCTATTTAGCACATGTTCATTTCTAGCGTATACATCTTTTTTTGAAAACTTTCATCCAAAAAGCTTTTATCCAAAAAATATTCATCCGAAAAACTTTTATTCCAAAACTTTCATCCAAAGAACTTTCATCAAGGAACTTTTATATAAAACATTCATATTAACAAGTGTGCACTTGGAACACATATGCACCAAATAGCAATAATGCACTATAAACGCATTGGCAATCATCTTAAAGCCAGTGCCGGCCCTGAGTTTTTGGAGGCCCAGGGCGAAACACAAATCTGGGGCCCTCTATGCATACATGTAGATGATAGTATTAACTGTAAATACATGTTTTCTCCCATTTGAATGCCAACAATGTCATCAGAAGGACCTTCATCTTCTGGAACAATATGTGCTGGATCCTTCCAAACAACTATCGCCAACTCATTTGGATCTCTTGAAGTGTTTGAATTCTTCTTGAGAAACTTATGCATAGAACCCTTGAGTGATTGTGTTAACTCATCTACTCGTGCTTTCTTTTTCCTTTTCTCACTGCCCGAAGCAAACTTTCTTTTTCTTGATGTCATGATGATGTTAAAGTTTGTGGAAACAATTAGTTCAAAAAATTAACCCATCTACTCTACTCGTGCTGCTGGCTCAGTGTGGCTCACCGCCGATCGTCGATTTGTCGTCGCTCGTTAGGGTCGGGCGGAGTCGGCGAGTCGCAGCCCTTCGCGTCTCGCCTCTAGCGGTCTCGCCGTCGGGCCCGTCGTCGCGCTCGGCGCTCGCGGCCTCGCGCGGCTCGCGAGTCGCGTCCGGCTGGCGGCCGTCGATCCGCCGTCCGCGTCGCCGCTGCAAACGAGGACTCGCGGACGCGGAAACGCGGAGTCAAGAGAGTTTGCGTGTGCGTACTGGTGGCTTCTCGTGGACGCTACTACTCTCTCTTTTTTTAATACGTGGTCTCGATCCTTCTCATGGAAGCCAGAAAAGTGCAGGCAGCAGGCCGGCAACTTCACATCTTCATTACTGGGCCAAATACTAGTAGTTTTTGCATACTTGGGGTGAGGCCCTGCCAAATCGGAGGCCCGGGGCGGCCGCCCCGCGTGCCCGCGTCCAGGGCCGGCACTGCTTAAAGCATTGTATGCCTTTCTATGTACTCCAAACTCCAAATTACAAACCATCCTAAAGCGAAATTATGTTTGATTTACAAAATTGAGAGCACAACGGTTGCGTAGTAGTATCATGGATTGTTAGTTTAAGCATGTCTAAAATTCTTGTGTTCTGAACACTCATACATATAAACATTCCTTTGTTTTTCAGTCCTCTATTTTATGCAAGATTTTTTATGTTTCATTTTTAAAAGTAATGGATAGAAATCCGGCCTCTATATCCCCACAGCCATAGGTTACATTAATACTCAGATTCCAAGCCTCACAACTGAGGAATAACAACAAAATAAAACAAAAGACTGCAAGACTAAGCTTCAATCTTCTGCTGCCTGGTGAGCCCTGCCATGCCAAAAAACCACACTAAGGCTGTGTTCGGGAGCATTGGTTCCCAACGCGCACGGTGTTTTTTTTCACGCGCACGCTTTTTAAACTACTAAATAGTGTATTTTTTTTCAAAAAGTTTCTATACAAAAGTTGTTTAAAAAAATCAAATTAATCCATTTTTGAAAAAAAAAGCTAATACTTAATTAATCACGTGTTAATTGATCGTTCCGTTTTTCGTGCGCACTGTGCGCGCTGGGAACACCAACAAACGAACACAGCCTAAGTCGATCTTGATACACAGTTTGAAATTCTACACCCCTCACGCACGATCAATCCACATATGACCTCCTCCTTCCCCACATTGCCCTTATCGTCGACTGAATCCAATCGATCCCAATCCAGCAGCTCCCGACCCTAATGCCTTCGCTTAATGACGCCATCCAGTGTAAACAGGGAAGAAGAAGCCCCACGACCACTACTTGCCGCTATACGAATGAATACGGGCATAGACACCCCAGATCTAAGCGGCACTTAGGCCATAGATCATGCGTCGCGCCCCAACCGTCACCAACATTGACAACCAGCCCATCATCATCCTACAGATTTCGTTGCTCACTATAGCCGCCTTGCTCACCAGAATGATATTTGATCTGGCCATTAGGTTGGATCCAACCACCGGCTTCCATAGCAGCACTAACGAGTATGTCGTCTTTCCTTCTTGCTATAGCACCTCACCCGAAGGATACTGAATCTGGCCATTAGGCCGAATCCACCCTTCCCGGGTGTCATTAGAACCACCTCTGATCCAAGATCTCCTCTGGCCTTCTACAACAGGAAAACGAGATCATCGTCGTCGCCTCGCTCGGGCCACCACCTATGTGGAGCTGCCATAGCAAAGTCCCCTTCCTATGCCGAAGAGCACCCGGATCTAATCCAGGCCACTCAGCGTCATCGCTGGCATCAGGTTGTCATTTCTGCGCTGCAACCCTCCATCGCCATCGCAATCTTTAGGCTATCGTTTCTTTTTTAATATTTTTATTTCTATGTTTTGTTTTCCCTCAATCCAAACATGGCTTTAATAGCCATCAATGAAGCGAGAACATTAATTCATGCCTTACCTCCATCGTGTTCATTGATCATTCAACTAAGATCGCTTTCTCCGAGTCCAAGGGACGTTATCTGATTAGTGCAAGATCGTCTGATCTTCATCCATGAGTACTTGATGGATGATTACGGCACTTGTGCGTGTGTTGAGATGATTTTTGTTAGGACATGTTGAGAATCGAGAGGATCCAGCTGTTAGAGAATGCTCTGAAGAGATATATATAGGACTACAAGAGTATGATCAATCATGGTTCCAAACATCGATCATGTAGACCGAAGTGAATTTTTTTTTTGCCGAGATATCAATACGACGAATATTCAGTGAGAGAGAGAGAGAGAGAGAGAGAGAGAGAGAGAGAGAGAGAGAGAGAGAGATGGTAAATTGGCAATGCAGCACACGCTGACACGCATGTCTCTGTCTCATGTACGTACAAAACGAGACCCTTTTATGTACGGTCACTGAGTGCACGAGAGGTACCAAGCTGTTGTTCCAAGTACACAAGCTATCCATCTACCTGGCGAGAGCCGTTCGCTTCCACATGCTCATGTCCTCTGGTGCTCGATCGACGGGCTCGCCGGCGCCGTAGCTGCACACCGCCGTGCGCCATGTCAGGCGAGCTCTCCACGCGCGCGTCGACCTCCTCGTCAAGCAGCTCCCCTTCCGGCGACGCGCAGGGGCCGGAACATGGAGGGACGCCGCCGCGTGGCGAGGTGTCGTCCGCCACGGCGGCGCCCTCCAAGCGCCGGCTGCTGCGGCGCCGGCGGCGACTCGGGGCGGCGTGGCGGCTCCGCTGCGCCGCGTCGTGGGCGACGGCGGACCCGCGGGCGAGGTGGGTCAGGGAGTGGAACCGCGCCTACCTGCTCGCCTGCGCGGCGGGGCTCATGGTGGACCCGCTGTTCCTGTACGCCGTGTCGCTGAGCGGCCCGCTCATGTGCGTCTTCCTCGACGGCTGGCTCGCCGCCGCGGTCACCGCGCTCCGGTGCATGGTGGACGCCATGCACGCGTGGAACATCGTGACGCAGCTCCGCGTCTCGCGCGCCGGGGGGAAGCGGGCGTGCGCCGGCGCGGACGAGGAGCAGCCTGAGGCTGAGGCCGCGGCGCCGGCGCCGGCGGCGGACGCGGACGACGCCGCGAGCAAGCTCCGTGACCACGGGAGGTACAGGAAAGGGTTGGTGCTGGATTTCTTCGTCATCCTCCCCGTGATGCAGGTGAGCAACTCGATCCATTTACAAGGCGCTCTTGCAAATATGTTCTTGTAGTTTTTGTGGTATTGATCATGTCTGGTAATCCAGTATCATGTGCTCTGCAAATTGCATCATGTTTTCTTGGAAACAAAGGAGGGTTAAGTTTTTCAGAAAATTAAGTTTACGTTATTTGGCGAGAAATATTAGTTACGGAAGAAAATCTTTGTTGAGAAAATAGATGGTTATGATGCACGAATCATTCTACTGCTCACTAATTAACTAAATCATGGACTTATACCAGTTTCTACTTCCTCCGTCTTTTAATATATGACGCTATGGGTTTTTTAAAGATATATTTGATCATTATCTTATTCAAAAAATATGTGTAATTATTTTTTAATCCTGTTTTCTGGTATGCGACTGCAGCATAGATAGAACATTAACTACTGCAGTGTTTTACTTTTGTTTTTGTTTGTAGAGATTCAGCGAAATATACATACTCCTTATACTTGATCAAGCAGTTTGTTTTTTAAAAAAATCTAGCTAAACAGGGGTGACAAATGGCTAACTCACTGTAAGTGTCTATACGTGACAACTCGCCGTGTCCAAAGTACCAGTACAGTACGCAGCTTGTAGCTATTAGCTAGCTTTGCAAATTATTGCAGTCTTTTCACTAGACGGCTCCAACTAATTAAGCTCAACGATCGCATGAGCTCTGTTCACAGCAACGTGCTCGATCCGTCCATCGATCGATCAGTCTCGATCTGTTGATGAACAGACGAACGAGCGGGCAGAGGAGCTATAGGGAATTCATTCGTTCTGTTTCTGCTGGCAGCTTTGTCCCAATGCACATTATTCGTCTATCTGCTACAGCATGTGCTCTGCATGGACAGCTTAGTTTATGCATTTATACTGTAGCCGCAGCTAGCTGCTCGTATTCGTCTGTATAATCGGGGATCGATGGGGCCAATTGCCACTGCTCTACGGCTCTTGCGTCTAATTTGTAGTATCTGAATTTAATTTGTTTTGTGTTCGTTATGTGTTCTTCGTGTCAATATTCTATAGGTTCTCATCATGCAGTGATTGAGATGTGTGCGTCATGTATGCAGGTGGTGGTTTGGGTGGCGGCGCCGGCGATGATACGGGCGGGGTCGACGACGGCGGTGACGACGGTGATGCTGGTGGCGTTCCTGTTCGAGTACCTGCCAAAGATCTACCACTCCGTCGTCTTCCTCCGCCGGATGCAGAACCAGTCCGGCCACGTCTTCGGCACCATCTGGTGGGGCATCGCCCTCAACCTCATGGCCTACTTCGTCGCCGCTCATGTCAGTAACTAGCCAGCATTGGATGCGATGCCATCGTGAGCTAAGCTACTAGCAGTAGAGTGGTAGCTGAGCTGATGTGTCGTCAATGGCGTTTGTGTGTTTGTTTTTGCAAGGCTGTGGGCGCGTGCTGGTACTTGCTGGGGGTCCAGAGGGCCACGAAGTGCCTGAAGGAGCAGTGCTTGCTGGCCGTGCCGCCGGCGTGCGCGTCGTCCACGGCGGCGGTGGCCTGCGTCGACCCGCTGTACTACGGCGCCGCCGTGGCGTCCATCGGCGGCGGCCGGCTCGCCTGGGGCGGGAACGCGAGCGCCAGGAACACGTGCCTCGGCAGCGGCGACAACTACCAGTATGGCGCGTACAAGTGGACCGTCATGCTCGTCGCCAACCCCAGCCGCCTCGAGAAGATGCTCCTCCCCATCTTCTGGGGCCTCATGACCCTCAGGTAAATCAAGGATCTAATAATTGTGTTTTTAGTTCTTAATTGCTCGTGTGATCTTGTCATTGATATAGTTTTTGTGTTTGTTGCAGCACGTTTGGGAATCTGGAGAGCACGACGGAGTGGGTGGAGATCGTGTTCAACATAATGACGATCACGGGGGGTTTGATCCTGGTGACGATGCTGATCGGCAACATCAAGGTGTTCCTGAACGCGACGACGTCGAAGAAGCAGGCGATGCAGACGCGGCTGCGGGGGCTGGAGTGGTGGATGAAGCACAAGGACGTGCCGCACGGGTTCCGGCAGCGGGTGCGGCAGTTCGAGCGGCAGCGGTGGGCGGCGACACGCGGCGTCGACGAGTGCCAGATCGTCCGCGACCTCCCCGAGGGCCTCCGCCGCGACATCAAGTACCACCTCTGCCTCGACCTCGTCCGGCAGGTCCCGCTCTTCCAGCACATGGACGACCTCGTCCTCGAGAACATCTGCGACCGCGTCAAGTCCCTCATCTTCCCCAAGGGCGAGATCGTAAGTATACTCACACACTTCCGCCATTGGAAGGAAGCCAATTAGCCATTGCTGCTGGAAGCTGAGCTGTGTTTGCTTGATTGGTTTGTGAAGATTGTGAGAGAAGGGGACCCGGTGCAGAGGATGCTGTTCATAGTGAGGGGGCACCTGCAGTGCAGCCAGGTGATGAGGAACGGGGCGACGAGCTGGTGCACGCTGGGGCCGGGGAACTTCAGCGGGGACGAGCTGCTGTCGTGGTGCATGAGGCGGCCGTTCATGGAGCGGCTGCCGGCGTCGTCGTCGACGCTGGTGACGGCGGAGAGCACGGAGGCGTTCGGGCTGGAGGCCGGCGACGTCAAGTACGTGACGCAGCACTTCCGGTACACGTTCACCAGCGACAAGGTGCGGCGCAGCGCGCGGTACTACTCCCACGGGTGGCGAACGTGGGCGGCCGTCGCCGTGCAGCTCGCGTGGCGGAGGTACAAGCACCGCAAGACGCTCGCGTCGCTCTCCTTCATCCGCCCGCGCCGCCCGCTGTCGCGGTGCTCGTCGCTCGGGGAGGAGAAGCTCAGGCTCTACACCGCCATCCTCACCTCACCCAAGCCCAACCAGGACGACGACTTTTAGCTCTAGGCTCCTGTTGCATCAGATCAGCTGCCTGTACCATTCAAGGGTGAAAAGACGCGTATTTATTGTTACTTGTGTAAATAGCTAAATATGAACGAAATTGCCAGAGAATTTTCGTAAGTTTTTTTTTTCCAAAACTTTTACATTTGAGGCCATTGTATCACTCAGAGATTTGTGCATAAAAGAAAAAAATTATAAATTTTTTTTTTACAGAGGTCAAGCATAAGATTTCGATGCTAGCCAACTAACCCATAATTGAATACAAGTTTTATATAAATTATATTATAGTTACAATGTAATTTATGTAGTTACAATACAATTGTAATGTAATTACATTTCAATTATATTATATTTCCATCTGAAAATTTTTCACTTAAAAAAACTTAGATACTCTCAAATATGAATGGAAATCAGCAAATTAAATTATCCTTTACCTTAAGGCGTGTTCCGATCGTTTTTAGGGTGAGTTCTTCACCCTACTTTCTCAACTCACATATCTCTTTTTTCGCGCACACGTTTTTCAAACTGCTAAACGGTGTGTTTTTTGCAAAAAATTTCTATATGAAAATTGCTTTAAAAATCATATTAATCTATTTTTTTAAAAAAATAGTAAATACTTAATTAATCATGTGCTAATGAGTCGTTTCATTTTCCGTGCGGAGGGAATTTCTTCTCAACGCCAACAAAAAGAACACACCCTAAAGTCATGCTATTCAAGATTCTGGAATTAAGAACTTATCATTCGAGAACACAGTACACTTGCATAAGAAATATGCCTTCTTTGGCTCTTTGCAGAGACGATGATGGTTAACTGGTGGAGCATGCAGGCAGAAACCTACAGTTAACTTAGGACAATAAAATGCAACATATAACTATTGTGTCCTACAGTTAAATTCAGGCATCTGCCAAGCGGAAAAATGACAACCAACCAAAAAAAATCATAAAGCTGCAGTCAATTAACCAATAAATTCTGGAGAAATTACTACTGTAAACTCACTTCATGGAACCATTGCACTAAACAAGTGGATAAAAAGTGGCATATTTGTTAAAAAAAGCCATCTAAGAACATTGAGCAATCTAGAGTACTGGATGTCACAATAGCAACAATTACTGTAGTCGATATTTAAGCCAGAAACCGTGAACCTTAAATCCAAGCCATGTGATTACTTACACTGATCAAGTGATCATACAAGATGCCAGAATTGACAATTCACTTTTCATCTTCATCGTCTGGCAGTCCAGTCTTCTTGTCATCAACGTAGAATTGATTTGCCAACTCGGTGGCGTTGGCCAGAAGGAGAATCCTGCGACCAGCAAGAAGCAAAGCCCCTACACGAATTAGGCCAAAAAAATCCCACAAAAGACACTGGAGCGAGGCTTTCAAACTTTCAATGGGGCCCCCAACGCTTACCTTGAAGGCTTTTTTTTTTTTTAGAGAAGGGTATTTTTTTACCCTCTCTACATCCAATCGGATATATGCATCATTTTTAAATTAGGAGCTTAGCTCTTCAAACAACCCAATATGAAATTCTGTTCCTATGAAGATTTGAACTCAGGACTTTAGGATGCTATTCAGGTCACTGCAACCACTAGACTATATGTTTTTTCTCACCTTAAAGGCATAGGGATGGGCAGTGATGCATTCAGTTCCTCTATGGCCAGCCAAAACCCTAGCGCACAGCTCGGATGTGGGAGGAGAAGGACGAACCAACAACGCCTCCTGAAAAGGGAAGGGGAGCAGTCAGGCTACAAGTCGAGCGGCGAGCGCTCGGTCATCTTGGAGCTTCCCGATTTGGTCGTAGACGGGTTTGCCTGGGACGCAATAGAAGGCGGGGCGATGCGATGCGGAGGATACGGGCTGATGGAGGACCGCCAATTATGCTGGAGGAGCGTGTGAGGGATTTGAGACGTTGGATTTGAGATTCACGGTCTCTTTTGAAGGCCCTGTTTGGTAGAGCTCCAGATCTCATATTCACGATAGATTTGATGTTTATATGTTAAATTATAGTGGTTTAGAAATTTAAATTTAATCTAAAATAGAAACAAATTAATTAATCTAAATGTTATCCACGTGATCATAGATCTAGATTTATGAATTTATAGAGCAAAGATTACCCAGTTTTAAGAAATTTTGGATTTGAAGTTGTGCCAAAAAAAGCCTAAATATAATTATATATTGTATAAGAGAAGTGAGAATAGCTCAACTGGTTAGGTTTCTTGTGGTGCAACCAGCTCACTCAGGTTCAAATTTTAGATTTGACACGGGTGCTCGCATTTACGGCTAATTATTCTTTCAGTGGTAGACGACGTACCCACGGACAGCAATGTAGACAGTATGGGACCCACTCCGTCAGCCTCTCTCCTTGTCTCCATCTCCTCTTCGCATGCTGGTGGGGCTGTTTCCTCTTCTTTCCATCTCTCCCTCTGACGCACGCCGACGCGATGGCATGGACGGTTAGGTGCTTGAGGAATTACGGGCCCGACGTGAGGTACTCGAGGTGGACCCATACTCAGACGTGTATGCGGCGACGAAGAACCTCTCGACGATAAGCAGGTCGAGGACCACGCAGCCAAGGTCGCAGGGATGTGCGCCGCGATGTTGACGGCAAGGAGAAGCACGGATAGGAGGAAGGCGCGGGGGAAGCCATAGAACCTCGTGTGCAGCACAGGGCTCTCCCCTGACAGCATGGCGATGGCGGCATGGTCGGAGTCGGTCTGCCCTGTTGGTGTGCGCTGGAGGGGGGAGATGGAGAGAAGGGGAAATGTGGGCTCCCGATGGCAAACGACGGGCGTCGTCGGCATCAGTGGGATCGGCAGTGACGAGAGCCTCCCCCTCTCTGTTGGTGGGTCAGTGGGGTCAGTGCTCAAAGGCTGTTCACTACGGTGACGGTTATTGGGGTGCTGGGGGTCGTAGCGGTTGGGGAGGGGCTGGGGGTCGTGGCTCGAGCTCGCCGTGGTCGGACGAGCACGTCGGAGAAGTAGACGACGTGAGAGCCGCTACAGTATAAGAGAAGCGAGAGTAGCTCAACTGGTTAGGTTTCTTGTGATGCAACCAGCTTACCCAGGTTCAAATCCTAGATTTGACACGGGTGCTCGTATTTACGACTAATTATTCTTTCAGTGGTAGGTGAAAACAAAAACTTATCAAAATAAAACCTCATAAGAGGGTGGCGATGCGCCGAAAATAAATGTATTGATCTGTTGAGATAATTTACATGGACATTGGGTGTACATATTTATACCCATAGACCGATAAGAGTTTTAATTGGACACGACACAAACTTTTCTAAAGATAAAAAAAACATAAAGTTCTCATCGGACATGACACAAACTTTACTAAATACAAAACTTATCTAACTAATAGATAAATTTAAGCCGTCATACAATAATCTTCAATATTCTTTCTTGAACTCGGTCTCTCTTAGATAAATTTTCATTGTCTATTTAACCTCTTTTCTTAACCGAATCAAGTAAAGAATCTTACCAAATTTTGATGTTAACAGATAGCGAGACGTCTGTGATGACTTCGTCAATCTCAACATATGTCGGCCTAGTCTTTCGGAGGTGCTCATAGAGACGGCGTCCATGGTGACTTCGTCAATCTCAACATATGCTGACTCAATCTTCCGGAGATGTTTATAGGGGTAGGGTGTGCGTGTGTGCGTTTATAGGGGTGAGTGTGCACGCGTTGTGAGTGCTTACGTTTGAACTGTTTCTCAAAAAAAAAAACTCTATAATAAGATAGATAAATAAAAATAAAAATACAGCTGTTATTCCTACTATACTTAAAACGGAAATACGAGTCCGAATATATCTTAGGTTGGTTGGTTTTGTGTTACACTCCGTATATATACGTGCTCTGCGCTGCACAAGGGAAGAGAAAAGTCGAGAGGGCTGAACCACAAAAGAGAAGGAAAGAAAAAAAAAAGGAGGGAAGGGATTTCCTCCGCGACGCGAACCCTAGCCGGCGGCACCCGACTCCCTCGAGGGTGCCCCCAATCGCTTGCGGCTCACGCGTCTCCCGGCGGCGGAGGGCAGGCAGGTCTCTCG